>JAZKJV010007990.1:0-46141 GCA_037367405.1 Ottelia alismoides | reverse complement strand
AACCGTATGAGTATCCCTGGTCCTACTGCAAAGCCGGCGTTGACATGTTGCAGCATCAGCCACATCATTTGCACATATTCGGGGCGAATCCCCAGTCGCGCTTTGCGTCCAGATTGCCCAAGTATAATGTGGATTGCTTGCCGCTAAGAATATGGGCTAATGCTCGTGTGATTTTGCGCGTGACGAAGGTCTCGCCTCGGCGGGGCGACTCGTGATTAAATAGGATACCATTGCTGGCAAACATTCCATACGCATCACGGTAGTTGCGAACCATCCAGTACGAATACAGCTTAGCAATTGCATACGGACTTTGTGGCTCGAAGGGAGTTGTCTCGCTTTGTGGTGCAGGTGCCGAACCATACAGCTCGCTCGATGATGCTTGATAAACTTACTTTTTACACCGCTGCGGCGAATTGCCTCCAAGATGCGTGTTGTACCCAAGCCCGTGGTATTGCCGGTATATTCAGGCATATCGAAACTCCCTCGCACATGGCTTTGCGCGCCAAGATGATATACTTCATCGGGTTGATAGTGTACATAAGTTCTGTCAGCAAGCCCGGGTCGCTTAGGTCGCCGTAGTGCAAATGCAGCCGTGTGTCCTTCGCGTTTGGATCTTGATACACATGGTCAATTCGGTTGGTGTTGAAAATGCTCGACCGGCGAATAATACCGTGGACGGTATAGCCCAATGTAAAAGATATTCTGTAAGATATGAGCCGTCTTGTCCGGTAATTCCGGTTATCAAAGCTGTTTTCATGCGTCCGTGCAGTCGATGTAGTGATGGTAAATAATCAGGTCTCGGGAAATTCCCCATACCCAAGTGTACAAATGTAATGCCGAATCTCAGAGTACGCGGCTCAGAATGCTGTACAAGCATGATTTAATGTGCGTTACTGAAGGAGAAGGATAAAGAGGTAGAGTGTTGATTATCATTCAATGATGCTCGCTACTTTCTTGCACAGTATTCAGTCAAGATTCTCTAATTTTCCATACGGAGAAACCAAACGGTTAGGGAAACATCAATCAGTATTACTAAATAATTTTAAGGGGACAGTATGAAGCGTTATGCTTTGCTACTCGCCATAGTTCTTGGCGTATCATCCAACCTACTGTATGCACAAAGCGATGCCGGACGTGCGGGCTTTGGCTTTAATGCCGGAACAGCAAAATACTTCGGTGAGTTTTCTGATAACTCGTGGTGGCTGGGCGGCGATCTATTTTTCCGCTACAACGCACTCTCCTATCTCTCGCTGCAAGCACAATTCTCGATAGCCAATCCGCGCTATCGCGTGAACGTGGATAATAACATCAGCCGCTATACTGATTACTTCGGTGGCTCGGTGGATAATCCAAACAGCAATGCGCGTCCGGCGGTACTTTTCCCAATGGAACAACCATCGTGGGCGAAAGCGAGGACAACCGAAATAATATCCGAATCTTTAGTTATGAACTACTCGCTACATTGAATCTGCTGCCGGGCGAAAAATTCGTTCCCTATGTGTTTGGTGGCGTTGGACTCATGAGTTTCCAAGTACGCCCGGTCTTTCGGGTGGTGGTGGATTGGGTGGAATTCTTCCGGTCAGTCCGCAGGTCTTTATACCACAACAGGACTCAATGGTGGTGTTGTATTTCCTGTTGGTGCGGGCTTCGAGTTATATCTTACTGATGATTTTGTACTCAACGGGCGTGCTACGTATCGTTTTACCGGTACTGATTACCTTGATGACTACAAACCCGGCACGATGAAGGTTGCCGGCTTGCCCACAGGGAACGTCGTAGCCGCACCTGCCGGTATTAGTGCAGGTGGTAATGATGCATTTCTCACAGCAGGTTTGGGCTTTACCTATTATGTGTTCGGCGATGCTGATTTTGATAAAGATGGAATCTCGAATGCTCAGGAACGACAATTTGGTACCGATGAAAACAATCCTGATACCGATGGCGATGGCTTGCCTGATGGCTACGAAATACGTGGACTTCGCAAAACGCCAAAGGGATTTTCGGAAGAGTATATTGCTGCATTACCACAAGACGCACAGCGCACCGACCCAAGAAAACCTGACACCGACGGTGATGGTTTGAATGATAAGGACGAGCTTGTTATTCATAAACAAATCCCATCAATGCTGATACCGATGGCGACCGCCTAAAAGACGGCGAAGAATAGCACGTAAAACAAAACCATTGGTAGGCGATACCGACGGTGACGGTTTGCTTGATGGCGATGAAGTAGATACCTACAAAAACGACCCGCTGAAAACAGATACCGATGGCGACTTGCTTGGTGATGGCGACGAAGTGAAAAAGCACTCAACCAACCCAATGAAAACCGATACAGATGGTGATGGTTTGAGTGATGGCGACGAGGTGAACTCGACGAAGACCAATCCAACAAAAGAGGACTCCGATAACGACGGATTAAAAGATGGCGACGAATTGAACCAATACAAAACCGACCCACTGAAGCGCGATACCGACGGTGACTCTCTTGCTGATGGCGAAGAAGTGAATACCATCAAAACCGACCCACTGAAAGAAGATACTGATGGCGATGGCTTGAAGGATGGCGACGAGGTGAATTCCTACAAAACCAACCCGCTCTCGACCGATACCGACAAAGACCGTCTCAGCGATGGCGACGAAGTGAATAAATACAAGACCAACCCACTGAAAAGAAGATACCGATGGCGAAGGATTGAAGGATGGCGACGAGGTGCTCGGCTATGGACCAAAGGGAGTAAAAACCAATCCCAATCTTGCTGATACCGATGGCGATAAACTCAGCGATGCAAAAGAGCAAAATGATATTGGAACCGACCCGAATAATCCTGATACCGATGGTGATACCGTCAAAGATGGTGATGATGGATGGCCCGCTTACGCTGGGTATTTGCAGCTGCTACGGCAACAACGCGCGCCGGATGCCCAGAAGCACCAAAAATCCTAATCGGTACCAAAACAGATTTTCCCGATATTCTCTTTATTGTGAATACCGATGAGTTTAACTACGAGGTAGAAGGCACACGCCCCTCGCTGCAAAACTTTTAGAATATGTGAATCAGTGTGATAATCTACAAGTTGGTTTGGAAGGTCATGCCTCGGCAGAAGGCAATCCAAAACGCAATCAAGAACTCTCCGACCTACGTGCGAAGAAAGTCCGCCAATGGTTGATTGACCAAGGCGTGAAGCCGGAGAAATTGGTGAGTGCAATTGGCTACGGTAGTTCGCAACCAAAGAACGCCGAACCAAGTGCAGCTGTGGCAAAGAAGATGAAGAAGGAAGACCTTGAAGCATTGCGCAAAGTGAATCGCCGGATTACGGTGGTGGTCAAGCGTGCGTGCGACTAATCGTTGTTCTTTATCATTACCCTCTCTTGTGCGGCGCAGTGAACTACTATCATCTGCGCCGCACGTTTTTTGATTAGTTCACATTCACTCAACCATAACCATGAAACGAATACAACTACCATCCGCTCGGCAGAAAGAGCTTATCAGAATAGTACATCAGCGGTTTGACAGCAACATGCACCGCCACCCCACATTACAATGGAAGACATTCTTGCTGCGCTGGAAGCACAACCCGATAAAACTATACGCGCTGAGTACTATGGAAGAAACGGGGCGGTGAACCGGATGTGGTAGCATATGATTCAACAAGTGGTGAATATCTCTTGTTTGATTGTTCGCCTGAAAGTCCAAAAGGTCGCAGAAGCATTTGCTACGATCCAACTGCGCTTGCCTCGCGTAAAGAGAACATACCACACGATAGTGCATGGGGACTTGCTACAGCAATGGGCATTGAGATATTGAGCATAGACCAATATCATTTTCTGCAAACACTCGGTGAATTTGATACCAAGACATCAAGTTGGATAGCTACCCCGACGACATACGAGTTCGCGGTGGTGCACTCTTTGGCGACCGTCGCTACGGTAGGGTATTCATCTATCACAACGGCGCAGAATCATACTATGCGGCGCGTGGTTTTCGTGGTGTGCTGCGGGTGTGAGCGTGAGTCATTAGTATTCTTGATTTGATTTCCAGTAAAATGATGATAGATGTGTAAGATAATTGTGTAGATTAGTGCAGCGTAAAAACTATCATTCATGCACTCATACATCCATGAAAACTACAATTACCTGCATCGCCCTTGCAATTTTGCTTTGTATTATAACAATTCATCAGAGCTACGCTCAAAACAACAATTGCTCCACTATGGACAACACCAGTAGTTGGAAATGGTGCATCGTTTAGCTCAGATGGAACTAAAATACTTGCGTTCAGTAATGCTAATGCTAGTATGTGGGATGCAAATAAAAGGGACACTCATTAGTATTATAAGCGGGCATACAGATATAATTCTTTCAGCAAGATTAAATCCTCAAGGCGACAAAGTAGTTACAACAAGCTTAGATAGTACTGCAAGAATCTGGGATGCGAATTCGGGCGCACTATTACACCTACTGAAAGGTCATAATAATTATGTCCGCTATGCAGAATTCAACTCTAGTGAAACCGTGTACTAACAGCAAGCGATGATTTTGTTGCCAGATTTGGGATGCAAATTCGGGTACACTGATAAATACTCTTAGTGGGCATACAAGTTCTTTAAAATCATCCGTGTTTAACCGAGCGGTGACCGAGTAGTAACAGCAAGTTTCGATAGAACAGCAAAGATTTGGGAATGCTAATACAGGAACACTCCTTAACACATTAAACGGTCATACAAGAACAATAAATACTGCTATGTTTAATACGAGCGGTAACCGCATAGTAACAGCAAGCGATGATAGAACAGCAAAGATTTGGGATGCTAATACAGGAACACTCCTTACTACATTAAGTGGACACTCGAGATTTGTTAGTTCTGCTATGTTCAATACAAGCGGAGATCGGGTGATAACAGTGAGTATTGAAGGCACAATAAAGATATGGGACGTAAATACAGGTGTAGCGTTGTTTTACATTAGATGGAAATATAAGTACTATCAGTTCTGACGTTCTTAATCCTAGTGGTAACAGAATTATTGCTACTGCTGGTAATGGCACAACAAAAATTTGGGATACAAATACAGGTGAGCTAATCACCACGCTTACTGGACATAAAGATGCTGTTTATACTGCTGTGTTCAACACCAGTGGAGATCGTGTAGTTACAGCAAGCCGTGATAAAACAACGAGAATTTGGGATGGTAATACAGGGGCATTGTTACATATACTCAATGGACACGTTGGAGGACTATTTTCCGCCACTTTCAATAGTAATGGCGATCGCGTTCTAAACATCTGGAACAGACAGTACTGCAAAAATTTGGCATGCGAACAATGGAGCTTTGTTTCTAAGTTTGGAAGACATATCGGTAGTATCTATAATTCTGTTTCAGTAAAAATGGCGACCGTGTATTGACTGCAAGTGCAGATAGTACTGCGAAAATTTGGAACTCATCTACGGGGGGACTGATATACACATTGAAAGGACATACAGGAACTGTTTATACCGCACAATTCGATCCAGAAAACAATAGAATTATTACAGCAAGTGATGACAAAACAGCTAAGATATGGGACGCAAATAATGGTAAGTTGATATATACACTTAGTTCTCATACAGCGGGTGTTACTTCTGCGTATTTTAATACAAATGGTGATCGTATTGTAACCGCTAGTAATGATGGAGCAAAAATTTGGGATGCCAATACGGGCGCGTTAATTACCACACTAAAGTCGGGGGATGTGAATTATGGTGGTCAGGACTGCGGTGTTTAACCCTAGTGGTAATCGTGTTGTCACTACTAACAATGATCGCACCGCAAAAATCTGGGATTCCCAAACAGGAGCACTTCTTTATACGCTACGTGGACATACAACTTATCTCACAAATTCACTGTTAATCCAAGTGGCGATCGTGTGGCTTACGACAAGTGGTGATGGAACTGCTAAGATATGGGATATAAGTACGGGTGAATTGACTACTACTCTTAATGCAAATACGAATGATGGAATTAGAACTGCTACATACAATAAATCAGGTGATCGTATTGCTACAATTGATGGTGACACTACAATAAAGATTTGGAATGCGAATAACGGTAAGCTACTTGTAATACTTCGTGGTCATCTACTTAATACCTATACAGCAGATTTTAATAATATAGGCGACCGCGTAGTAACAGCAAGTTGGGATGGTACCGCCAAGATGTGGGATCTAAGCGAGTTTGTGACTACATCGGTAAGTGATGAACCAACAAACAATACTCAAGATGTAGTGTGCTACCCAAATCCCGCTGCCGATGCAATTCAAGTGCGTGGCAGTGAAGGAAGTATCGTGAGTGTCTATTCTGCACTGGGCGTAGTAGTGACAACAATACCGAACTATGATAACAGCAGCATATCTCTTTCACTTCTCCTTCGGGTACGTACTACGTTCGCTGCACAACACCAACAAGCACCATTGTCAAGCCGTTTGTGATTGTGCGATAGGTATAGTGAATTTGATACAACAGGCAGTTGCTTTATGGCGGCTGCCTGTCGTTATTAGTGACTATATCAAAGAGAAATTCTCACGTGTAAATAGCTCCACGATGCTCCTCCAACCAAATCACTACGCTTCTATTGCATTGCTCACCCTAAATTTGTTACATCTCGAAATTTGATACTCATTACTTGACGAAATCACAATGAACCGAAAAAATCTACGTATTGTCCTTATAGCTGTTGTCGCCTCAACTCTCCTTGGCATTGCCTCGTATACACAAAATGATGCAGTTGCCACACGCCTGCGCGAGCATCTGAACTATCTCTGTTCCGATCAACTTGCCGGACGCTACCCGGGTACTGCGGGTAATAAACTTGCCGCAGAATACATTGCCACCAAATTGCAGACAGTCGGCTGCAAACCGCTTAGTACCTCGTTTTATCAGGAGTTCTCGATTCCTATTAGTGTTTCTATGTCAGGCGAGAACAGCGCAGTGTTCGATATCATTGTACCAAAGGTTGGTGTTCCCACCGAGTCGCTACGTCCCCGTTCGCCGCACGTGGAAAACGGGAACGGACTTTGTACCACTTGGATTCAGCGCATCGAAATCGGTATCGGGTAATGTGGTATTCTGTGGTTATGGTGTAACAAATGCCGACAAGAATTACGATGATTATCGGGTGTGGATGTGAAAGGAAAAATTGCCATCATCCTTACCGGCGATATGAACACGACTAACCTTGTGAACAAGTTCAAGATTAGTATGAACACGCTGCGTAATCGAGCTATCAATGCACGTGAACACGGCGCGGCAGGAGTGATATTTGTGCCATCCGCAAGGTGATTCGAGCGAGGTGCTCATGCCGCTGCGATTCGAGTCGCGTGCTGTTGTTGATGGCTTGCCTATTATTCATGTTCGTCGCACAATTGTTACGCCGATTTTTCCCAAGGAACGCCAGCTTATCCAAGAAGAAGAGCAGATATTCAAAACAAAGCAACCTCGTAGCTATGAGATACCAAATACAAAATGACACTGACGGTAAATCTGAAAGTCGAGGAGGCAATGATTAGTAATGTGGTGGGATATATTCCCGGAACTGACCCACAGAAAAATAATCAGATGATTGTTGTTGGTGCGCACTATGACCATCTTGGTATGGGCGATGAGCATTCGCTCTACGAAGGCAGTGACACAAAAATTCACTACGGTGCGGATGATAATGCGTCTGGTACAGCGGGTATGCTGGAGCTTGCTGCGGCAATTGGCGCAAAGCCACTTCCTAATCCTGTTCTCTTTATTGCCTTCAATGCCGAGGAGCGTGGTTTGCTCGGTTCGGCGTTCTATACCAAGAATCCCGTTGCACCTCTCGACAACGTAGCATGTATGATAAATATGGATATGATTGGTCGGCTCAAAGACAATAAGTTGAATATTCAAGGTATTGGTACATCGAGCAAGTGAAGCCGATGATTGATGAGGTGAATAAGGAGTTCAATTTTGTGATTTCAACCACCGAAAGTGGCTTGGGACCATCCGACCATTCGTCGTTTTATGCAAAGCAAAAACCCGTTCTCTTTTTCTTCACGGGATTACATTCGGATTACCACCGCCCAACTGATACGCCTGATAAAATCAATTATACCGGCGAAGCAACGGTGTTGCGATTTGTGGAGACGACCATGCGTCGCATTGGCGATATGATTGATCCGATTGATTTTGTGAAAACGACTGCCGCCGATGCACAGCAAAGTGGTAGCACACGATTCAAAGTAACGCTCGGTGTGATACCTGATTATAGCGACCATCCCAAAGGACTTCGTATCACCGGTACACGCGAAGGTACACCTGCCGAAAAGGGTGGACTCAAAGCGATGATATCATCACAAAATTCGGCTCGACGGTGGTAAAAAATATCCATGACTTAACCTATGCACTTGGTCAGTACAAGCCGGGTGATGTTGTGAAAATCACCGTTCTGCGTGGTGCGCGCGAGGACAAAGAAGTAACGATGGATGTGACATTGGAAGAGAAGAAATAATCAGCTACTGAAGGTGGTTATTCTTCGGCGAGAACAGACCGCATCCATGCTTCGTAGTCGGCAGATGATTCGGCAAGCGGAATGCTGATAATCTCTGGAACAGAGTAGGGATGGAGTGAGACAATCACAGATTGTACTCGGCTCAAGAGTCGTTGATGCGTTTTAATGCTAAGTTGAATCTCGGTGCTCTGCTCAATGGTATCCTGCCACCAATACACCGAGAGTACAGGTGAGGGTGCTACCAAGCAACACGCGGCAAGACGTTGCTGAACAAGAGTACGAGCAACATTCTGTGCCACCTCTGCGTCAGGAAACGTGACATATACTAATCGGTATTCGTGGGCATCGGCTATCGTCATTGTTGTTCCTTGATGTGGTACTCGACAATCTACTTATTAAACATTGCAAACTTACAGACAGCGTTATGATTGAACTTTTCCTACTGCACTGCCATATCGTAGCAATTCTCTACATCTTTACCAAGCGTTGGCAGGAAGCCGGTGCAAAGGAAGGCATACTGGGCGTTGCGCTTATGGGATTGATGTTTGTCATCGGTTGGTCGGTGACAAGCCCGATTGCCGGACTCATCATGCCCAATGCATGGCGTACACAATGGTTCACACAAGATACCTTGAGCTTACTTTTACTCTTGGTGCCGGAGTTAATTTTCTTTAGCATCTTCTTCCTGCGTGGAGAAACCAAAAAAGCCACGCAGGTGGTGGGATTATAATTGGTATCAGAACAAGAATGGTATGAAGTATATCAGCTATACGTGATGTGATGCCACTCAAGCAATGTGGCGCGATATAGTTCTGATAGTTTTAGTTCCGAGGCAGATGTTGCTGAAGTATGAGCGTAAGGACAGCACCATAGACATTGTAGATTCCTTGTCGCCATTTTTCTAACAATTCCCGATGCTGATTAGTCATAGAGTATTGTTCTGAATGAATGACGTAATCACGAAGTAGCGTATAGTATTCATGGAAATCTGAATTAGAAGATTTAAATCCTTTACCTCGTAGATATTTAGATTTCGTTCAATTGCAATCAGTGCTGTTTCTTTATTACCCTGCATAATAAATACAGCTGTTTGCAGATTCCGAAACTCAATTTCATACTGCACATAGAGTTTTCGTTTAAGGAGATTCAGTCCTTGCTGTATCATTTAATAGTGCATTGTCGTAGTCATGAGTTAGGGTATAATACTTTGCGTAATTCAATGCCGCATTGCAGCAACGTTGTGTTTACTGTGTTGAAGTAAGGGTTGGAATGTGATATCTAGTATTTCTTTTGCCTCTGCAGTGCGCGATAGAATCAAACATAGTTGGATGTACTTTGCAACGGGATATATGTTGTTCTTTGCTGTAGGGTACTCTTTAAATATTGCTTTATACTCGTCAAGTGCATTTGCGAAGTCGCTAGATATTAAGTACAATGTTGTTGCATACTTTGTATGAATTTGTTGCTTTGTGAGTGTATCAAATTCTGCTATTGAGTCCGATAAAATTTTTGCACGTTTAATGTGTAACAGTTGTGCGTGAGATTCTATTGCAGCATAATAATCGTATAAAGCTAGGTCTGCAAATAGTTGCGCCTCTTTGGATGTTGTCTTTGCAGCGGTAGTGTATTCCTTTAGTAACAATTGTTCTAGCTTGGCATCTGTGCGAGCTTGTTGCAGCTGCATGGTACTTGATAAGTGCGAGATTCTAGAACTGTGAATTTTAGAAGTCCAAATGATGTTCTGAATTGCTCTTTCTCTAAGTGATATATTTTCTAGGAGTTTACGCAGCAACCCGTGAAGAAAGGTCTGGCTTGTATCGAACAAAGGACGTGAAAGAAAATTGTCTAACAATGCTGAGTAATACTGCTGTTTTTCCTTTTTACCTAATGTTGGTACAAAGTATTTCTGCTGGTGAGAATATTCTTTCTGCACATGTTTGGATAGAGCATATCGAGCAGACAGATGATGCAACAACACTGCACCTCCGTTTGGACAAACACGTGGTAGCATTTTTCGTAAAACAACCGATTGCAATTTATCCCAGTTGGCAGCGGAGATAGCACGCCGTTTACGCTCTTGTTTACATTCTTCTTCATCGAAACACTCAACAAGATTTAGCACTTCTTTTTCACGCGTTGTAAACAAAGCTTTTGATAAACGCTCTTTCTCTGCATCTGTTAGAACGTTAAGATATTCCCTAAGCAAAGACATATACTACTTGTAAGAATTCGCTAAAAAATCGGCGTGGTGCAAATTTACTTCTCTGTGTAGATTAACCGTACAATCATCACGTATAATTAGATGTACTATGCAACGATTTTTCTTTTTTGCCTTTGCTTTAGGCAGTATGTTACTTTTTAACGGTTGCTCTGATACTGGTACAAATCCAATCAACACAACTCGGTTTAAGGGTAGTATTTACTACTCAAGCAGTAGTTCTGTTTATCGTTTACGTCTTAGCGACCAAACTAAGACCGAACTATTTACTAATGCAGAATACCCCGACATAACAGCTGATAACAAAATTCTTTGTGTTCAATCTAATCCACACACATTGTTATTTAGTGATGTTACCGGTGCAAATAGAGAGGTTATATCAAATAGTGTAAACTACACTGGACCCCGTTACAAACAGTATTTCAGAAGACCACGCATTTCTTACAACCAAAAGTATATTGTGTATCAGGGATCTAATACAACGTATAACAACACCTACGTAGTTGATGCTTCAAATGGAGAACTTGTTGCAACCATTGGCGATGAAACTACTACATTAAAACTGATTAACCCAAGTTGGGTGCCCGATGGTTCTCTTATTGTTTCCGGCTTTTTATCGGACAACGGTATTTACAAAGTATCTCCCGATTTTTCATCCGTTCAACGTATTGATCCAAATCTTAGTAATGTAAGTGAGCCCAGTGTTAGTCCCGATGGTAAAAGTATTGCTTTTATAAGAGATGGGCAGGTATGGATAATGGGAATCGATGGTTCTAATCCAACACAACTTTACACCGGAAGCTTTAGCTTTAGTATGCCAACCTGGTCGCCCGATAGCAAATATATAGCCGCGGCTAATACCCTAGCTTCGTTCGGGCATATTTTACATTTTTGATGTACAAGCAAAAACCGTTACAGAACTAAACCAATCTCTAGCTTTTGGAAATCAGCTATGTTGGCGGTATTAGGGTGACCCGTTGTTGGTATAGTATATAGTGCTTGTTTACGTAACAGTTAAAGAGAAAAAAGAGTGATGGGATTATTTGATTTCCTAAAACGAAAAACGAAAGAAGAAGAGCCACCAACTGCTCCAAGTATCATAGAAGGTAGTATCCTCCTTAACGATGATTACATGATTCATTGGACAAGCGTTCTCAATGAACTGCGAGATGTGTGGGGGTGCAATGTAGGCGAGCAATTGGGTATCCAAGAGTTCACATGGTTTGTGAATGTTGATGGATATAAAATAGGATTTGATACACGAAGAACAGTCATTGCTCCCGAGGAGATACCACTATGTTGCACAGTACACATACTTCTGGCAAAATGCAGCAGAGGAGGCAATTCGTCATCGTGCCCATCTTGCTGTTTGTATTATGCATACCGGATAAAATCCACTACAGGAAAACCTCCTCTTCACGAAGGTTATAGCAAGTGTTCTACGGCATACACAATCCATTGGATTTTTATGCCCTCACGCTACCTGTTGATACACAAAGATTTTTATCTTGATTACGCCAATCTCATTATAGAAAATATCCTCCCACTCTATAATTGGATTTTCTTTGCGGCGCTTACAAATGAGTCGAAGAACACTCGGTCGTACTATACCATTGGGCTAAAGGATTTCAATAAAAAAGGAGATTGAAATTGATGACTCCACGTTGCCATCCCGAGAGTTAGCCAAACTTCTTGTAGATACTGTTGGGTATGTGTTACAACCGATGCTGTATTAACTGATGGTCAATCCATTGATGTCACAGCTGAGCGCACTATTGAAGTACGCATATCGAAGGGCGTTTATTACACCGAGGAAGAAACCGTGAAGATTGTTTGCTAAGAGTATGCAAAACGTTGATAGTTCTAGTGTAGGAGTGTTTGATTGGTTTCATAGTATAAAAAAAGCCGCCATAGATACGATACTCTACGGCGGCTTTGTTGTGTTTGGTACTTGTCTAAAACAGCGACCTTACTGCAAAGCGAAGAGAAATTCCCGCACGTAGGATTCCTTGACGCAGGGGCAGTGCATCGCTTAGTCCGGTGAGCGGTACATCATAGACGATAGAGGGGGTAACTGAGAATCGCTTGAGGATGATTTCGTATTGTAATCCCATACTTATCGCATAGGACATCGTGCGGAACGATTGCGTCGTTGTTTGTACCGATGTTCCGGCTGGTTGCCAGAGAATACCATCGGGAAGAGTACCAGTGCTTTCCAAAGCCGAGCCGGTGCTGATACCAACTGTTCCGCCAATCAGTACACCAAGAGGCGTATTACCAAGATTGAAGCGATACATTGGGCGAAGCAACAAGCGACGCATACGGAGTTCGTTCGGTATGTGGCTATTGCGGAAACTGTGCTACCATCTTGTGCGCGATATGCCGTCAAGTCCTCTGCATAAAATGTAGATGTTGCATTGGTAAATTCATACATCACATCAAGTAGGAGAGATGACTTCGATGTTTTGGGGTCGCCGATGAGAAACTCTGCTGTTACACCATAGAACCCGCCTTTGCTCCGTGGTGCTATGCTACCCGTTACTCCTGCTACGTCCACATCCGAAGTACCGCTGAGTCCGAATCCATAGCCACCAAGAAAACCAACGAACAAGTGTGGCGGAGCTTTTTGTGGTATGAGCGGATCTGCTTCATCACCCGAATTGGAGTTAGTACTTGAGCTTATCGTTTGATTGATTACTCCACCTGTTCTACCACTGTATTGAGCACCAAAGTTACTACTAAGCACTTGTACTTCCTCCGTGGCAAAAGAACTTACTGTTGGTGCATATTCTGCACTACCGGCACGTTTGGCTGCCGAGCCAGCATCACCAGATACCGGATCGGTTATCTCTTGTCCATCTATGAGAACTTTGGTGTCTGTATTTCTTGAGCCACGAATACTAACGCCACCACCCGAAGCCGTCACACCAGCTGTTGTTGTTGAAATCTGAAGTGCTGACTCGCGGGTTGTACGTTGTGTACTTCCGCCACTCATATCTTCGCTCACGCCTACTTTTTTGTCGTCAACCATCTTTGGTGCAGTTACTACAACTTCTTTTTGTGGAGCCGCGCCGGTACTGCCACCTCCCCATTGAATGTTTTTGTTCATTGGTACGTTCGATGAACCTTGCTTCTTCGCAACCGATGGTGATTTAGCGGGCATTAGTGCATCTGTACTATTCGATTTATCATCTTTCTTGACCGTTGTCGAGTATTCAACCCTTGACCTAGCAATTAATGAGTCTGTACGCAATGTCTGTGATACGGGATCTGTCTGTCCATTGAGAGAATCAATAGGATTGCGAAGCCATCTGTTTGAAAAACTCTTCTGCGAGATCAATGACGTAGTTCTCAAACTATCTACTGATGTCTTAGTTCCAAGCGTATCGTTTACAACTACTGATTTTTGCGTAACCTTTGGTACAGAGATAACTGTATCCACTGCAATGAACGAAGTGTATTTGGTGAGGATGTTGTACTTCAGTCCTATCGCGGTTATCTCACGCTGTTCATCGGCAGTTGCGCCACGCTGCGAACCATAGTTAGAAACCATTCCATCCTCAATCATGCGTACTCTATTGTGTGCCCATAAATAACGGAGCGCGGTATTTTAGGACGGATTGGCTGCGCACCTATATTCACCGTGAAGTTGTAAGCACCATTGGCGGACTCGCCTGAAAGTTTCAGCACACCACTGGGGTTGCCCTTCCACTTGCCAAAAACCACGACCGGACGCTTGGATGTTGCATCGGGAATACTAAGAGGGTCAACATCATATACATCGAGGTTGCCATAGTCCACGCTGATATGACTGAGTACTGGTGCCTCGATATACTTCCTGAATTTCTCGGTCATATCCGATGCTTCGTTGGCATTCGTCACAATCATCGGCTCGGCATTTCCTGCGCGGGCAAGACCTTCAATCAACCAACGATTCACACTACCACCAATACCGAATGCATAGATATTAGCCTTATTCAGATTGCTACGAACAAGGTCGAATGCTTCACGCTCAACGGTAACATATCCATCAGTAATTGCAACAAAGGAGCGTGCATAGCCGGGTTCAATCTTCATAGCCAAAGCACGCTTCAATGCAGGAAGCAGTTCTGTTCCACCACCGCCATACCCATTATTCAGAAAACGTTTTGCTTGCTCAATACTTTCTTTAGTTGCAGCTACCGAGTTTTCCGAGAAGACCATTTGACCTCCGCTGAACGTCATGATATTGAATTTATCAATCGGGCGGAGCGTGGTGAAGATGCCATCCATGAGTTTCTTTGCTGTTTCAATCGGGTAGCCCCACATCGAGCCGCTCACATCAATAATGAAGATGAATTCGCGGGGCGGAGTATTTGGGATTTCTACATTCTTTGGTGGCTGCACCATCAGTAAAAAGAAGTTCTCATCATCGCCATTTGCTCCTGTTCCTTTGCTTAGGAGTAATCCGCTTTCAATAGCACGTCCTGTAAGCCGGTAGCGGATAACCACATCGCGGTTGTTGGGCTTCGTATCGCTTTTGAGTTGTAAAGTCGTGATTGCTCCTTTATCACCTGTTTCCGCAGCTGCATTACTCTTTGCATCAAATGCTTTACATCTAACGAATGCGATGGGCTTACAACAGTACGCACAGGAACACCGGTAGAGAGAGAAAGTGAAAACGAAAACGTGCCGGGAATTTCTTGGGGCGTTGTTGCCATACAGTGCAGTGTTACGCTCGCTTTGCTCCATGCCACTTGTATATCGCGGACCCACAATTGCCGGATACACAAACTCAAATTCACCTTCACTTTGGATGACGGCTTCGGTGTAGCGCATATCCACGAGTATCGAGTCGCTCGGTAGAATATTCGCTACGTTCATCGAAAAAACATTGGGATTAATTTGCTCCAAAAGTGAGGCAGCTTTGCCTTCGCTTTTTGCTTGCACATACTCTTTTCGCGCTTGTTCTTTTTCTTTCACAATTGCTTTGATTACTCGGTTGCGAACGGTCATCGTCATGGCATAGACCGACGCGCGAGTTGATGCCGGAAAAATATAGGTAGCTTCGATAGGTATTGTTCCTGTGTTCACATACACCTGCCGCACATTCACATCGGCAATCACACCAATAACGTTGGCGGAAATAGTTGTCGAGCGCAGTGCGAAGGAGTTGGCATCACCTGTCTTTACCAAAAATCGTGGCGATGCTCCCGAGTTCATTTGTTGTTGTGCTGATACGTTAGCACTCATTACAAGTGTTATCATTCCGAGCAGCGTAGCAAAGAGTACTCGATTAGTCCATCCCAAGAGTATATCAGTATTACAGCGGGTATGTCGTTCCATCATTGTTTGATTAGTCGTTTTCATTTGTTTTCCCTTCCGTTAATGCTGAATAATGAGACGTTGATTGCTTGCTCGCCGCGATTACTAAGAATGCTAATGAAGTATGCGCCGGAACTGAGCGAACCCAAGTTCAGTGCGATGGAGGATTCGCCACGCAGGTACGATTGCTCGGCTGCAAGCTGCATGACTTGCATACCGTTGATGTCATAGGAGGGCGACAGCAATGGTGCGCTCGCTATCGAGCATGAACCGGAGTGTTGTGATTTGGTCGGCGGGGTTTGGACCCACGGCAAGAATCTCGATAGCACCACCACGTGCACGTGCTGCATCAGTGTAGGAATAATCGCCTTTTAGTCCGCCGTTGCCAAGCAGTGTTCCTGTTGTATCATTATGGTTCTTTTCATAGCTCTCTAGTGCATTGATTTCTTTGCGGATTGCATCAGCTTTTCGGGTGGCAATGCTGCAAGAAACGCCTCGTCGGGGTAGTACCAGAGTAATGCTGTTGCCTCGCCGGAACCAATCTCTTGGCGATGAACCTGCACTGCAACGAGTTTACTCAGAAGAGGGAAACGTTGAGGTTGGATTTGTACTTCTGTTCGCATTTGTGGCGTTGCCGAACGAAGTGAATAGAGCGCGTCGAGTTCATCTGCTAATCTCGGATGGTTGGCTGTTTGTTCGGGTGTAGCAGAGAATATCAGAACACGGTCGCTTTCTGTACCATTGGCATCCTTGCTTTCGTGTGTAATAAGCAGTGGTGCAATGGCGGTGGTAGAATCATCATTACTCAGCATCGTTGCTGCAATGTCGAGTTCATCAATCGCAACGCGGAATTTCAATAGTGCATTGTCGGGATTTTGGTAACCGAATTGCTTTGCTACCGAGGTAAGTTTGTTTTGGTCAAGGTTGATTGCTGTTTGTTGATTTTCGCATTCGCCATAAATACATTCAGCGCTTCGGGACGTTCGGAAGAGAAACGCAGCACTGCCGTTGTTGAATACCCTTGTGCGGTGGAGCGAATGCCGAGTCGTGCTAATTCTGTATTGCTCAATGCGAGTACGTTCAGGTTGCGAATCCGTGTCGGAATACTGACGCTTTTTGCCGGCGCAACAGGTACTTCTTGTGTTGTTGTATATGCTTGTGATGTGTTACTTGCTTGCTTTTGTGCGGCTATGGCAAGTGGTAGTACCGCTGATGAGATGTTTGCTTTTTCGCTTGATGATGGACGTTGTTCTGCCGATGTTGCTACAGCGTTGTCTGCGTGAGTATTGAGCTTTGCTACTGCATCTGGTTTTTGATGAAGAGTTGTTGCTACATTATTCTCTGGTAACGAGGTGAACCAGAGTAATGCCGCCGCCGCACCGCTGAAGATAGTTGTGCCTATCATGATATTTCTCCATTGAATTGGGTTGGGCTGAACGCGGCTCGGAGGAGTTGGAGCAGGTTGCTCAGAAAGGGGCGCGTTCGCAAGCAAAGAGCGGAGCTCATCCTCCGACCAAAGTTCCGTCTTGCTCTCGAACGCAGCCGCCGAATTCAATAGTTCGTTGATTGTCTTTTTTGGTTTCATAGTTCTGTGGGCTTTATACTGCCCGAAGTTGTTTGCACTGTGTTGATGAATGACATGTTGCCCGCCGTTGCCAACGTATTCTGCTCATCTATTGGCACTGATGTATCGTTGCTCTGCCCAATTTGTGCATCGGTAGCGTGGTCGAAATGCGTACTTCCCAAGAGTTTAGCGAGTCGCCGCTTGGCACGGAAAATCCGCACTTTAATACCGGAGATTGTACCGCCTTGCACTTCTTGAATTTCCTTGTGCGTAAGCCCGGTAATCTCTGCCATAATCAATGCTTCACGTTGCTCGGCGGGAAGTCTGTCCAATGCTTTGTAGAGTATTCTCACATCGGTCGCGGCTTCGGGGCTTGTGTAATTCTCGAAGAGGTCTTCGATTTGTTCGTCGCTCATGCGGTCGGCTCGGCGGAACTTGCGCTGCTGTGCCACTCGTGTGGCAATCGTGAAGAGAAAGCTAAGAAATGCTTGATCCTCGCGCAGTTGCTCGAAATGTTCGTATGCCTTGAGTACTGTTTCGCCTACTACGTCTTTTGCTTCGTCGCGGTCGCGCACTAAGCTCAGTGCATAGCGTTCCAATCGGTACTGTACCGGCTTGAACAGGTGCATAAAGCGTTCTTGTTTTGTTGTCTGGTTCATGTCGGAGTAGTCCCCAGTTATTGATGTGCCGCAGAACGTGTGCGGCGGTTCGGAGTTGTAGTCGGGCTTGCTTGATTGGTAAATATGGTGCGCCGCCCACAACCTAAGAGAATAACCTCAAAGAAGAAGTTACAATTCTGCGGAAAAAAGTTTAATGAATGGAAATCATGTATAACAATCTCATGGAATTACAGTGACCCCCTTCCCAAAAGCAGAGGTCTATAAATACTTTTAACAGTATGATCTGGTTGATTGACTTACTTAGTTGCGCTTTGCTTTTATCTCTTCGATGCGCTTACGGAGAGATTCCCCTGATGTTGTTGAGCCGCCCATTTCCCAGACTACAGTATTACCATTTTTGTCGAGGATGATGTGTGTTGGAGCACCAGTTACACCGCACTTTTTTGTAATTGCGTCGCCATCAGGAATAACCGGATATTTAGAAGGTGATTTTTCTTGATAGCTGCGTAAGGACTTAGCGTCATCTAATGCAACAGAGGAGAAACACAACCGTGCTGTCGCCTTGGTATGACTCTACTAAGTCGCTCATGCTTTTACGCTCAATTACACAACCTGCGCAACCAATAAACCAATAGTCAAGCACGACAATCTTTCCGCGGTGACCGGCAATTGTACCCTTTGTTCCATCCAAGGTTTGGTAAGCGAAATCAGGGATTGGTGGTAAGTCAACTTGCGAACGATATTCTTCGGCAATGCGCCGTAGGTAGGCATCCTTTGTCTCATCTTTATGCTTGCGCTCTGAATAGATACTTTCTATGCCGGAAGTGTCGCGGCGCGAGCCATACCCCATGGCAATACCAAGAGAACGCTCGGCTGCACTATAGTTTCTCTCGGCAGCGTATGCCATACTTAACTCTTTTCCTAACAATTCTTTTTCTCGTGGCTCTTTCACTTCAACAAGAGTTTTTGATAGGATGGGTATTGCCTCTTTGACTTTACTAAGTTTTACGAGTAGAGAACCTTTATATGCCATCATTCTACCCAAACGTCCCATGCTTCCATAGATGTTTTGTGCCAAGTAGAAACCAATCTTTTTTCTACTTGATTCTTCTGCACGGTTGATATAATCCAACGCAACTGCATTATCATGAAGTGGTGATTTTTCGTTGGAGTAAGCAAAAGACATTTCAGTAAGTAGATCAACATCATAGGTTCTTTTCCAGAAGGTAGAAACGCTTCGATAGACCTTCGCATTAAGGAGGGTGTCACCTGCTGAGCGTGTAAGCCAAACTTTAGCCATTTCAGTTTTTGGGAATTTCTCAACTAATGCTGTAATGGCTCTACATCGTTTGTATGGTGGGATATACCTTCCATTGACGAACCGTGGACTCATGAATCCTGACCAAAAATCACTATTGTTATAGAAGGAGTCGAAAGTGCCAAGTTTAGATGCTTCGGAATAGAGATCATTAGCAATGCTATCTCCACCCTTTCGCATGGACTCGAGTTCTGCCAACGCGAAATACCACATTGGCGTTCTTGCGTTTGCCTTACGTACTTCATCAATTGTTGAACTAAGAAGTGCTCGTCGTGTAGAATCTGGTAGCTTCTTGTCGTTCTGTTCAGCGACTGCTACTCTATTCTCGAATGCACTTAGGTAGGCGAGATAGTTCCATGAATATAAGCTGCGGTCAAGGGCAAATGCACTATCTACATTATCGGTGGTGCTGAAGATTGTATTTGGTGGTGGCTGCCCCCTGCGATTCTTACACGTAAACATAAGAATACCATTCGGAACGCGATCGGTTGGAATACAAATCTCAATTCGAATTGAGTTCGTTGAATCAGGAACCAGTAGTGAGCACGAGTAGAGATTACCCTTGATGCGCTTCATGGGTACAAGTGATATGGTATCTCCTGTGCTTTTATTCAATAGTGCCGCGCAGAACAAGGTATCCAGTGCTACTCTTTGTAGCATAGACCGAAGAATCCGGTGGTACGTAGCGCACAGTTATGGTCTCGCCCCATTTGGGGTCATCATTCGAGACACTAACGCCGAGTGGTGTTTTGGTGTCGTCAGCAAAAATTGGGAGAGTCGTTGCAGAAGCAACAAAGAATAATAGGATGAGTTTAGCAAAAGCGGAGCGCATGAAAATTCCCGAAAGTTTGGATACAAATGTTGTGATCAAAGATACTAAGTACTTCTATTTGCACATCAGTACTTGACAAACGTAGTACTGATACGCTGATTGGTACGAGTGCGCGCCGATAAAATATACATACCGCTTGGTATCTGTGCCGAGGTTAGTGGGATATAACCATTACCTACATGGGATGACATCCGCACCCTGTGTACACTACGTCCCAACATATCGAAGACATCAACGCCTATTATTGCATTGCTCTCGTCGAACCCTTGCAGACGAATGCCATTGCCATAAGCGGCATGGCAATCATACAACAACAAACAGCATGAAAAATTCTCATATACTTTCCCCTTTGTGGTGGAATACTCTACGCAATGACTTATGGCATTATACCATCATGCGAGTGTGGTGATTCACAAAATGAAGAGGTGCATACCGAAGAGCTATTTTTTATGGACGTTTAATCTGCTCAAGCGTATTGCCCATTGCTTGCAACACACCTTCGCTTTGTAAAAAGTCGTGCGGAAATCCGAGGTCAATTGCACTGACAGTATCAAGGCGTTGTATCTCATCACTACTAAGTTCTATCTCGGTTGATGTCAGTGTTTCGGCGAGTTGTTCGCCACGGCGCGCACCAACAATGGGAATTATATGTTGTCCGCGTTGACGCAACCACGCAAGTGCCACATGCGATGCAGGAACATTGCGCTCTCCGGCAATTTCTACGACTGTTTCTGTAATGGTCGTCGAGCGGTCGCTACGTCGGGTGGAATGTTCCGGTACGCGACCATGTTCGCCACGTAGATATTTGCCTGTCAGTGCGCCGCCGCCCAATGCGCCCCACGGTGTAATCGTGAGACCAAATGCCTTAGCCATCGGAAGCAAATCACGCTCGGGTGTGCGTTGGAGCAGCGAGTATTCAATCTGCAATCCAACGAACTTCGACCAACCACGAAGTTCTGCCATAGTGTTCGCTTGCGATACAATCCATGCGGGTGTGTCGCTGATACCAATGTAGTGAACCATCCCGCGTGAGATTACGTCGTCCAAACCGCGTAATACTTCATCTACCGGTGTGGTGCTATCCCACGCATGAACCCACAAAAGGTCAATGTGGTCGGTGTTCAGTCGCAGCAGTGAGTCGCGTACAGAGCGCATCATATTCTTGCGGTGGTTACCCGCAAAGTTCACATCAGTACGGTCGGCAAGGGTATATTTTGTTGCCACAACAAAATGGTCGCGGTCGGAGGCAACGAACTCGCCGAGCCATTTTTCACTCGTACCGGCAGTATAGCGATTAGCAGTATCGAGAAAATTGCCGCCGGCATTGGCATACGTATCAAAAACTTCTTTACTGGTATCATAGTCGGCGCCGATAGCCCACTCGATGCCAAAGGTCATTGTTCCTAAACAGAGTTCCGAAACGCGAAGTCCACTTTTCCCAAAAAGAGTATAGTTCATTGCAGTATGAGGATTGATGTGCGTGGTGCCGGAATGCTACTCCATGCGCCTAAAAGGTGGCATTGACTCCACCGAGAGCGAGATATTGTGTGGAGGGTGACAGAGCAGTTGAGCAGGAGCGAGTGAACGCTTAGTATTGAGACGTACCTATTCTTCCTTCTTCTGAAACTCAATCGTCAGAAACCAACCGTAGGTGTTGGTTCCGGTAATGCGTTCGATAATTCGGGCAACAAACTGATGCACTTTGCTAAAACGTTGGAGGCGGTCGTAGTAGGTAGTAATAGGTTGAATCCTCAGATTGCGGATAGGCTGATTGGCAAGCATAGCTGCGGCTTCCGAGCGAGTATATGCTTTCGTACCAATGCTTTCCATGTGATGCCACAATACATCGGCAAATGACGAAACGGTTTGCCTTTCAATAGGCGCATGTTGCACCCCAAAAGAAAAACGTCAGGAGCGAATGGCGATGATAAATCATTACTTTACACGTACCACCCGCGCTTGCAATACTCGCACAATCTCGCGCATAGCTTTTGGGGTATCGGCGGTGTGGTGAATCACGCCCCAGCTATAGACGCAGTCGAAGCTATTATCGGGGAAGGGAAGATTTTCGCAGTCGGCTACTTGCAACGATGCCGGCTCCAAACCATACACCGCGAGTCGGCGTCGCACGAGGTCAACACCCTCAGTAGTAAGGTCAATACCATGTGCTTCTGCTCCGGCGCGGTTCCACTGAATGAAGTCCGTCCCTGCACCAACGCCAACTTCCAAAACCTTCTTACCATGCATTCGAGTGAACTGAGCAAAAGCATGGATTTCCGGCTCGACGCTATAGCGATAACGCTCAATCTCGTCGCTCATCTCACGCGAGAACTCTTGTCCCTGCACCACGTGAGTTCCGCAGGGTTGATTATTCCAAAACGAAGCAACCTGTTGCTTTAAGTCATCTGCATTTTGCGTCATAGTTTCCATAGTGTCTTGCTCTTGATTAATATGGGACGGTGTAGCTCAGTATTTATGCACGTAACTTACGCGCATGCACAGCCCGATACGAAGATATGCATAGAGTAATGTATAATAATGAATACGTGATTTGCTTCATTTAAGTAAGTTGAATAAAGTCTAATTAGGATAAATTGTCTTTGAAAAATCTTTGTTGACAAAACATGTTTTTTTCTAATTTTGTCAACAAGTGTTATCACAAAACCTAAACATTCGATGACAAGTACAGAAAACATATTCGGTCAGCGTCTTGCCTCTGCACGAAAGATGGCTAGTATGACATTACAAGAACTTGCAGATAAGACAGATAATTATATCACGAAACAATCCCTTCACCGTTATGAAACAGGAGTGATGTTGCCAGGTAGTGATGTTATTATCCGCTTGGCGAATGTTCTCAATGTCAGCCCTGATTATTTCTTTAGTCAGCCAATGGTTACTGTTCAAGAGGTCGAGTTTAGAAAGCGCTCATCGAAAGTTAGTAAAACCGAATTAAGTGCGATTGAGGAAAAACTGCGTGATACTCTATCGCGCTATATTGAATTGGAAAATCTAATGCAACTTAATGATAAACCACAGTATTTCGAGTATAGCAAAATCATTACCACATCAGAGGATGCAGAGGCAGCTGCTAATGATTTACGTATTTGTTGGAACTTAGGGTATGATCCTATTCCCGATGTAGTAAAAATGTTGGAGGACAAAGGATACCATGTTATAGAATTGAGGCAAGTGAAGATTTTGATGGCTTAAAATGTATAGCCGATGGTAAAAAAGTTATTGCATTAAGGAAGATTGATAAGATAGACGATACAGTTCGCCGACGCTTTACAGCACTCCATGAATTGGCGCATCACGCTTTGCAGTTTGCACCTGAACTAAAGGAAAAAGAAGTAGAGAAACTTTGTCATGAATTTGCGTGTGCAGTTCTCTATCCTGAAGACATGGCACGGACTAACTTAGATAAAGCACGTTTTCACTTTTATGAGAATGAACTTGTACTTATAAAGTCCCGCTGGGGCATATCTTTCCCTGCCGTTTTTTCCCGTGCATTGCGGTTAGGTGTTATCAATGAGAATTTTTATAAACGCCTTCATATTGGTTACAAGCAACGCAGATATCATGAAAAAAATAACGAGCCCGGATGCTTCTCTTCTAATGAACGACCTGACCGATTTGAACGGCTACTGTATATGGCTCTATCCAAAGAGGTTATTACTATCAATGAGGCGGCATACTTCAAGGGACAAAGTGTTAGCACATTCAGGAAACAGTTAAAAGGTAATCGTATAAGAAAGAATGGTGTGTTGTGCTGATTATTGTAACTGAGACTAATGTGTTTATTGATTTACTGGAAGTGGATGCTCTTTCAGAGTTCTTTGCTCTTCCATTCGAGATTTGCACGACTGATTTTGTCATGAGAGAAATTCTTGACAAAGCACACAAAGACCTGCTTGATGCCTTCGTGCGTGCCAAAAAACTTACCATTCATCAAAGTAGTTGGGAAGAAATTTTTGCTATGAATACAATGCAAATACTTCCTTCGCTAAAGCGAATTGCGGATCGGTCTGCATTGTGGAAAGCAAAAGAACTTCGCGCTATGCTACTAACCGAAGATCGCACTCTTCGCAAAGCTGCCGAATCCCATGGTTTGGAAGTGCATGGGATTTTGTGGGTAATAGACCAAATGACCTATCATAGTATTATCATGGATGATGATGGTAGAGACATTAAACAGAAGTTCCATTCAATCAATTCATGGCTTCTTAAACATGATAATACCTGATGAAAGATAACAATGAATAACAATAACACACCTTTTTAGAATACTCTCGATAGATGGCGGTGGAATACGCGGATTATTTGTTGCACGTTTCCTACAAGAGGTTGAGGCAAAACTTGCAGAATCGGGTCAAACACCGAGCTGCACAAGTATTTTGATTTGATATGTGGAACATCAACAGGAGCAATAATCGCACTTGCGCTATCACTGGGAATTCCTTCTGAAAGATTAGTACATCTGTATTCTACGCAGGCAAAAAGTATTTTTCCGAGGATACCGTTTTTAACAAAATTATTAGCATTATTTCGACGAATATATTCTCGTAAAAATCTTGAAAAGGAAATTCAGTCTCTCTTCAAAGAGTATGGAACTGAGATGGGGCTAACCAACTCTCCACGTATTGGTCATGCAAAAACCAGACTTTGCATACCTAGTGTGTATATGCACGAAGGACAAATGCAGGTACTGAAAACACCCCATCACTCCAAAATATCAAAACGATTATCATATTCCTATGTATCAAGCGGCTCTTGCATCCGCATCGGCACCCATCTACTTCTCGCCGTTCTCCATAAAGTACAAATATCAGGAAAGGGAGTACTCACGAAAGTACTTCGCGGATGGCGGTTTGGTTGCTAATAATCCTGCACATATAGGGTACGTAGAAGCGACAGAAATTCTTAATCAGAAAAACGTTATGATTTTATCATTTGGTACAGGCGAAAATGTATTTCGTGAAACGAAGAACAAATGGATGAAATTCATACCTCGTTGGTGGTCAGCATTTTATTGGGTCAAGGGCGCAAGGATACTGGATTTAATTATGCAATCACAGTCGCAACAAGTTCATAATATCCTTCAGATAATCAAGAAATATGATGTTGATTCAGGTATCAACTTAACATATCAACGAGTGCAATTTGACTTCTGCAAAGATGATGCTATAAAGTTAGATGAGTCAAATCCAGAAACCCTTGACTACCTGAAAGAAAAAGCGTTACGTCTTTTCAAGCCGAATGGAGTTCTATAGTTGATACGTTTTTTCAATCAAAGGCATCTAAATATTCACCGAATTACAACATAGAAGATGAACCACATTGAGCGTGAAAAACATCTTCTGTATATCATCTTCAATAATATCTAAAGGAGTTTTTTATGGCTAATTGCCACAAATTATTTATCGACTTCAATAGGTCACTTGAAGTCACACATTCAAGAAAGACAAATTGATGAAATCAGCATCGTTTGTCCAACATACCATAGAGAGTTATTTCTTGAAGAACCATCCTGAGTATAAAATCACATTCAAAAAACAGGGGTCTGAGCCACTTGGAACAATGATTAGAAGTGATGATGATTGGTGTGACCTTGATATCGGAGTCATATTTTCACCGAAGCCTAATGTTACTGGTGCAACACTACAAGGATATGTTTGGAATGCCGTGGAAAATATTGCTGGATATTATCCTGAACACAAGAATAAGTGTATCCGTATAACCTATGGGGCTGAGTATGAAATTGACCTACCTGTTTGTTATATGGACGTATTGATGATGAGTACGAAATCCCCCATTTGGCTGTAAAAAATGATGGTTATATTCTGAGTGATGCGCCGGGTTTTATCCGATGGGTTAGTGAACATTCGAATTATTGCCCGCAGTTGATACGTGCTATACGCTATCTGAAAGCTTTTGCTAAGAATGCTGACAGAGAAATGCCTACTGGTATGTTGTTCACGGTACTTGCAACCAAGTATTTTCAAGAAAATAGCGACCGTGATGATTTGATGCTGATTGACCTTCTGACTACAATTAGAAATTCGCATGAACTTACTAACTGGGAATGCGAAGCACCTGTTAACCCTATGATAACCTGCTAAGTAAGTTCAACGAACATGCTCAATCGAAAACGAAAAAGAAGAATTTACTCGACCGTTTAGATAGCTTTATTGGCGATGCAGAATCTGCAGTAAAGGAGGGTAATCAACGTAAATCTAGTATTCTTTGGGCAAAACATCTGGGTTCGAGATTTCCGGAAGGAATGGATGTGAATGTGGATAATACTATTGAACGATTATCAACAAGAATTACCTCATTGAATGAAGGAAAATCACATATCTCGTCAAGAGGTTCCATTATTGCTGGAAGTAATCCTAAAACAGCACCAGTTCCACATCGGAATTGGAGTTCAATATGCAGTAGGAACTCGATAAAATCTGTAACAAATATGGCACCGAGAATAGCACTGGAGTCAGATATACGCCAAGAACATATAAATGCATTACGTCGAGAGCAAGATAGTGTAAGAAAGAAATTTCCATCTTTCAAAACTCAAATTGATTATAGCCATTTGGTACTGTTGTGTGCTGGGCGGTTCATAGTAGATGTAACAAACACACGTTATTCGGTACTCATTTTATTCAAACCATGTTTTGAACCCTACGTGTATATTTTAGATTTTGACGAAAGTCCGAGTCCTGACCTTCATATGCACGCTGACGGTCGTCTTTGTTTATGTTATCCTGATGACCATAAGTGGTCGTTTCAAGACGATGTAGTACGTACAGCCTTTTGTTGGACAAGCGAGTGGTTGTATAATTATGAGTTATATAAACGATCTGGGGTATGGCAAAGCCAAAGCGCACCACATGAATAGTATGGATAATGGAACTGATTCAAACGGATGCCCACTCTGTGTTATAGGTAAATACGTACTCACCCCACATAGCAAAAGCCCGCCGATGAATATCAGGCAGGCTTTTTTACTGGAGTTCTTCTGTCGGTATAGGGCTTATTTTTTCTCGGTTGCTGCGGCGAGTGCTTTTTTCAAGTCCTCCATTAGCTTGGTTTCTATGATACCGTTCGAGTTCCAGAAATGCACTTGGTGGGTGATGAAATCTTCTTTGCCACTAATCTCGGCAGTAAGAACCACTTGTACCGTTTTGTCCGGCATATCCTTGATGCTAAAG
The DNA here is from genome assembly GCA_037367405.1 of Ottelia alismoides. Taxonomy (NCBI): domain Eukaryota; kingdom Viridiplantae; phylum Streptophyta; class Magnoliopsida; order Alismatales; family Hydrocharitaceae; genus Ottelia; species Ottelia alismoides. Next base: position 18,561 of record JAZKJV010007990.1, on the reverse strand, counting down.
TTGTATTGCACCCGACCGGATACCCACACACCACCACGAATCATTGGTACTTTACCATAAAGTAAGAGTACGTCGCGGGTTGAGTCCTCGCCGGAAATCAACACACATGCTTCGGAGCGGATGTTGCCTTTGTAGGTTTCGGTTTTTTCATCGAAGTTTTGTTTTTCCATCTCAAGAGCGCAGCCACGTTCGACGAGCAACTTCTTGACAGTTTTCCAAACAGTAGGGAATGGCTTGTTAAATTTCTCGCGTAGGACGGTGAGCGAATCGGGTGTATAGTCAACTTGTGCATATGCCGAAGGTGCAGCGGCAATAAATGCAGCAAGAACAACAAAACAAATAAGTAGATGTTTCATAGATTGATATAAGTAATGGATACTGTGTTTCTGTTTGGTGGGGCTACGACCCAAGCAAAGATAAAACGGTATATGTAATTTGAATCTGTGTTTAGCAATCCAATAGCTATGACGAACTATCATTCGTAAATGCCGCTTTGTGTCCATCTTCGCGCTGCACGACAAATATGCTTCTCGTATTTTGCGCCCCGCATGGCATAGTATGCCACTGTAATCAGTATCACCCAATCCCGACTCCGTGTACCTCATGAACATATCCATCGTTCGCCGCAACATCAACACAGCACAACTCCTCGTGTGCTGCATAGTTCTATTCTGCGCTCTGCTTTCGTGCAACCGTGTGCAACACTCGCCCGAAGAATTTGCGAATATGGGCGAGCCGGTCACTGGCGACGTTATTTTCAAACACGAGCTCTCCGACCCCCAAGGTCTGAACCCCTATACTACCAACGACAATAGTGCGAAGACACTCTATACACTCATCTTCGACACGATGCTGGAGCAGAACCCTATCACCACAGAGTTCGAGCCGCTACTCTGCGATACAATGCCCACCGTCTCGGACGACCACTACGCTATGTGTTCCGCCTCAAAAAGAATGTGCGTTTCTCCAATGGAGAGCCACTTACTGCTGCCGATGTACTCTTCTCATTCAAGGCAATCAAGAATCCGCTTATCATAGATGCTTCCCCAATACGCAACTACTTTGAAGACTTGATGATGTGCGCCTGATTGATGATTACACCCTTGAGTTTATCATGCGCAAGCCCCTATTTCATGGCGATGATTCAAATTGGTGGTGTGGCAATTATGAACAAGCGCGCTGCCGATCCTAAGGGGTATTCCGATGGTTACACCGTGCGAGAAACTAACGACACTACTGCCGCCGCAACGAATCCAGCCATGAAGCAATTTGCTGATTGGTTCGGCGGAGCCGAGGTGAAGCGCGACCCACAATACCTCATTGGCTCGGGTCCATATATCTTCGAGAAATGGGTAACTGGCGAACGCATTATATTGAAGCGCAACAAGAAGAATTGGAACACTGAATCACCCTCGCGCCGAGCATACGCCGATGCAATTGTGAGCGTGATTATTACCGATCGAACATCAGCAATTAGTGCTATGAAAACAGAAGATATTGACTTCTTCGACAACGTGCCACCGATGCTGTATTCCGAGCAGGTGGATACCATCAAATCCAACTATATTGGCAAGGGCAAGTACGAGCAAAGTGTTTATACATATATAGGGTGGAATACTCGCAAGCCGCAGTTCAGCGATAAGCGTGTTCGTCAAGCACTTTCGCATCTGCTCAAATCGCGACTATATGATTAAAGCACTGATGCGTGGTTTTGCTCAACCTATCAATGGTCCTGTCTATCGCAATCGCCCCGAATATGATACCATGATACCACCTTCAAGGGCTATGAGTACAATCCGACCCGCGCCAAACAACTCCTTGCCGAAGCCGGATGGAGTGATAGCAATGGTGACGGTGTATTGGATAAAACCATCGGCGGTCAACTTGTGAACATGGAGTTCAATATCAGTTTCAATGCAGGCAATGAAATCCGAGAGAATATCGCTATACTTTTTTCCGGCGAGGCAAAGAAAATTGGTGTAAAATGTAACGTCCAGAAACTTGAGTGGTCGGTGTTTTTGAAGCAAAACTCTACTCATGCGTTCGATTCCTATATTGGCGCATGGATTAATGAAAATATTCCTTCCGACCCCTACCAAATTTGGCATTCCTCGCAAGCTGAAAAAGAAGGATCGAACTATGTCGGTTTTCGTAATGCTCGCGCGGATGAAATCATGACTTTGAACCGTATTGAATTTGATGATGGTAAGCGGCAAGAACTCATGCGCGAGTTCCAACATATTGTTCAAGAAGAAGCACCTTATACATTTCTGTGGACGCCCGAGTCGCTCGTCCTTTATAACAAGAGATTGGGTAACATGCGATTCTACAATGTTCGTCCGGGCTGGCTAATGAATACATGGTTTGTTCCCAAACGACTTCAAAACCTGAACGTGCAATAATAGTGTGCCACATCATAGAAATGTGTATCACTGTACCATAGATTTCATCACATCATGAATAGACACCAACTGAAAGAACTTATCGCCGGAGGAGAATCATCGACGGTCGAGTTCAAGCGCAAGTTCACCTCGCCTGTGAAAATCGCCAAAGAGATTGCTGCATTTGCAAATACACATGGTGGTTGGCTGATATTGGGTGTGGACGACAACAAGAAAATCTATGGTGTTGATAGCGAGAAAGAACAAGTTGATCTTGTTAGTACTGCTGCCGAATTTTACCTTGAGCCACCGGTTGATCTCTCTATTGAAATCATCAATATCGAATGGAAAGAGGTGGTTGTTGTTCGGGTAGAAGAAAGCGAACACAAGCCACATATCATATCGGGCGACCCCGACCATCCGGGCGAAAAACGCGCCTATGTTCGCCACAATGATGAATCCGTACTTGCCAGCAAAGAAATGCTGCGTTTGCTGTCGGGACGTAATGTCCATACTGCGCCAATGACGTTGCATATTGGCGACCGCGAACGACGACTCTTTAGCTATTTGGAGGAAACAGGACGCATCACCGTACCTGAGTTTGCCGACCTTGTGAATATCTCGAAACGCCGTGCTTCACAGATTCTCGTCCGCCTTGTCCGAGCCGATGTTCTTCTCATCTACACCGATCGCCAGCAAGAATATTTTACACTCACCTAATGCCGGTTGAGTGTTGCAGAGAGGCATGGATATCAGAAATAATTTCTCCCTTGTAGTGTGGAGGGCGAAGTTGTGAATCTCATTGGGCGTACGGTGAAATTGCAACAAGTACAATCTCCGCATTCATTATTTACCAAAGACCGTATATGACGACTGAGGAACTCCTGCAATCAATTGATGCATTAGAAGCAAGAATATCAGCAGGTGATAGCGTGCAGGATATTTACCGTGATGCGAATAATATGCTGGTGGAAATAGAGCAGATGGCAGAGAGGAATACTAATGTCTATCAAGAATCGAAGTGCAGAGTATCTCTTTGCATAGCCATTGCTCTATTACAACAAGGCATAGCACATAAAGCGTTACCGATGTTAGAAGATTCTTTGCAAATAGCTGATGCGCTGCATAACCCCATGCAGAAAGCTAAAGCATTAGGGTATATAGGACTTGCCCACGAAAAATTATCAAACTATCCCTCGGCAACACAGTACCTACGCGCGGCATTAGAGCTTGATAGAGAGCTGCAAAACACTGATAGAGTTGCCGTGTGGTTGAATAATCTTGGCATTGTTCACGCATCAATTGCAGATTATACAAAAGCACTCGAATATTTTACCGATGCCCTAACGATTGATGAACAGCGTGGTAATAAAGGAATGGTTAGTAACACCAAGAGCAATATCGGGTTGGTGTATTACAACCTAAAGAACTACCCCAAGGCATTGGAGTATCTACAACAGTCACTACACTACGAAACCGAAATGCAGAATGCTAATGGTATAGCACGCCATAGCGGTGGGATAGGGAGTATTTATACGGCACTCGAAGAGTACACCAAAGCATTAGAGTATTACTACAGATCCTTACAGTTATACGAGGAACAACAGAATAAAATGGGGATTAGTATTACTGCCGGTAATATGGGTAATGTGTATTACAAAGTAGCGCAATACAATCAATCATTGGAGTATTACAAAAAAGCTCTGCATATTGATGAAGAGATACAAAACAAAAATGGGATAGCTCGCCACATTGGTAATATGGGGTGGGTATATGCCAATCGTGAATTTGAATTCTTCGATGCAGAGCTGGCAGAACGATACTATACAGAGGCGATATCGTTACTGCAAGATATTGGCGCAAAAAAAGAATTGAGTGACATTCATCTTCGCACAGCTACGCTGTACGAAACTCAGGAGCGATGGAAAGAATTTGCCTATCACTATAAAACACATCATGCTATAGAAAAGGAAATTGTATCCGAAGAAACGCTAAAGAAAGCAGAGCAGTTTGATTACGAGCGGCAAATTGCTGAGCGCGAAAAACAAATAACCATAGAGCGCACCCGAGCACACGCCACCGAAGCAATACTGGGAAATATCCTTCCCGTTTCCATTACCGAACGACTCATGCGCGGTGAAACGACCATCGTGGATCATCATCAAAATGTAACAGTGCTGTTTGTAGATATTGTGGGTTTTACCAAACTCTCATCACAAATTCCTGCTACGGAATTGATGGAGATATTGGACATGATATTCACCCAATTTGACGGGATATGTCGGAAACATGGATTAGAAAAAATCAAGACCATAGGCGACGCATATATGGCAGTATGTGGCGCACCAATACCGTGCATAAATCATGCAGAGCGGGCAGCATTCGCTGCATTAGAAATGCTTGAAGATTTCCCCCGTGAAAGCAACTACTCGAGAACGATAGATATAGGATTTCGTATTGGAATTCATAGTGGCTCGGTAGTGGCAGGTATCGTCGGCAAGGACAAGTATTCGTATGATTTATGGGGCGATGCAGTGAACACCGCAAGCAGAATGGAGAGCCACGGTGAAGCGGGACGGATACACGTTTCGGAAGATTTTCGTGCAGCCGTTGTAGGGGAGATTCATGAGTCGAAGACCAACGAAAGCTCATCTCCCCTACCGATACAATTTGTGGAACGTGGCGAGATTGACATAAAAGGCAAAGGAATAATGCGAACCTATTTCTTAGAAAGGTGCTGAAAAAGTTTAGTGTAGTAAATTAGGCGTAGTAAGACAAAGGTATTAGTAACCATGCAAGGTAATATATCTTACAACTCATCTAATTGGGGAGATACTATGAAGAACATCGTATGCGCTTTATGCCGTGCATCTATGATGATGGTGTTTGCTATTATCATATCAATATCCTCTTCTATTTCATCGTATGCGCAACTACGGTTGTACGCGCCCAATGGAGGAGAAAAACTGATGGCAGGTAGCAGTTTTCTGATTCGATGGGGCGGAGTGAATTTCGCGGATTCGGTATCGTTAGAATACTCAACTGATGGTGGAGTGTCGTGGCTCACTATCAAGAATAATGTTACCGGAGTATCATATCTCTGGAATCCTGTACCATCTATATCAAACACTCAATGTTTGGTGCGTGTTACGAAAAGTGGCGGACAAAGCAGCGGCATATTACCATTAATACCCAAGAGCGACAATAATCGTGGTGGCTATGTTGAGTTTAGCCCCGATGAAAGCACTGCGCTTACTTCAAACGAAAATGAGATTCATCTCTATAATACAACAAATGGAACAGAGTTGTGGAAAACACAAGTATTTTTCAAACCTGTATCAGGGTTCGATGGTACTGCCATTGCCCACTACGCACTGAATGGAACACGTATTATCGTCTGTATCATCAACGAACTCTCTGGCGATACACTTCGTATTCTTGATGTACAGAATGGAAGAGAACTTGCGCAGTGGTCTATAGGATTGAATAAGCCGTGGCAGATACCTCAGATATTTAATTATACTCTTGATGCGCGTGTCAGTCCTGATGGTGCACAAATAGCGGTGAGCGGTTTCGACACACTTCGCATCTTCGATATTGCAACACAAAAACTTATACGCACTATTCCCAAGGCAAATGCTACGAGTGGCACTCTCCCGCGTATTGCGTGGTCACCCGATGGTACGATGATAGCTTCTGCAAATGCCGCTGCTGCAAACTCCGCTATCCGTTTGGTCAATGCTACTACGGGTGCATTTGTTGCAGATTTTCTTGGCAATACCTATCTGATTCGTGCGCTTCGATTCAGCCCTGATAGCAAAATGCTTGCAGTAATTACCTCAATCAATGATACCTCTACGATTGAATTGTGGGATGTAGCAACAGCATCAAGGAAAGGTAATGTCGTCATTCGTGGTAGGATAATCCAAGATGTAGATTTCTCACCCGATGGAACACAAATTCTCACAACAGATGCGCGTGTGGCACCATCGGTTGCACAATGGTGGGACGTTCAAACATTATCCAAGCAATCGGTGCTCGGTACACGCGACTATTTGGGAACATTGGATGTCAGCAATGATGGAAAGCGTGTCTTAGCCGGAGCAACAACGGGTGCAGTAATTTTTCAACCGCCTACTCCATTACCGGGGCAAGCAGATACATCCGACAGATTCTTCAGTATTGAGTCTACACTTCCCGATACTGCGTTTGTACTGAGTATTGATACCATTGCTGCAAAAACAAATGAACGTGTGAATTTTAGTATGCGACTTCAAGCCGGGCGAAGTGTGAATCTGACAGGAGTGCAGAGTATTCAGGGAACGATAACCTACAACGCATCGATACTTGAGCCACTTGCACCAACACCTGACGGTACTATCACTGCGCTCACGCGCTCATTCCAATTGGCAAGCATCTCTTGTTGGTTTTACACCTCCGATTGATACTGTTCTGAATGTGTTTCATTCCACACAGCATTGGGTAATGATTCATTAACTGCGCTTGCATGGACGACAGTAACTACGCAGCCAATTATCAAGAATGTGATAACCAAAAGATGGACTACTCCGACTACAGGATATTTGCCGCGAAGGTGGTTCTCGATTTGTTCTGGGTTCAGGAAAACACTCATGATGGTACAGAATGCTGTAACCACCGACGAACGAATGAAGGTGCGATTTCGGATAACTGAACGTGGTATGACAACACTCCGTTTATACAATAGTATCGGCAATCATGTAGCAACAATTCTTGAGAATGAACTGCCACTCGGCGAGTATTCATACGACCTTCCGATGAAGGGAACTCAACTCCGGTCTGTATGTAGTCGTGATGTCCACACCAACTGAATTCTTGAGCAACGTAGTGAGGGTAATACGATGAAATACTTCTGTCTGCTCCTATTCTGTGGTGTGCATGTCTTTGCACAACATGATACTCTCCGCACGCGATACTCTATCGGTGGCGTTATGTTATGAATATGCACAATGCCGATTTCCGAGCCCTGCCCGGTGTGCCTAATTGCTGTCCCATTTTTACTAGTGGTTCCGGTACCGGAATTACGGCAAATGCCGGTATAGGTTTTCCTCTTTCTCAAGATATTTTACTCAATATCCGTGCTGCATACCTCAACGCAAAATGCTGTATTGCAGAAAGAAGAGACAACAAATATTCTCGTGGGTGGAGTTAGCCAGGGCGGGCAATTCCTTCTACGAAATCAATGCGAATATCTCGACAGTAGGAATAGAACAAGCATTGGCTTCCGACCATTCGCACAAGTATTTCTAAATATCGGTCTTCGGGCTGCGATGATGAGTACGCAGACATTCAATCAACAAGAACGTATTGATGCACCTTCGGGAGCTACGTTTGCTGATGCAAGCGGTGCGAATAGTGGTCTGCGAATACGCAATCAAGTATCGAACAGAGCAATACCAAATGCACAAACATTCCAAGTAGCTGTCCTTGGTGGACTCTCGTATGAGTTGCCTCTCAACACTCGACGTTCATTGCTCCTTGTGCCGGAACTCAGTTATCAAGGGGTATCACGCAAGTTGTACAAAATCTAACGTGGTCAATGAACGCTCTGCGAATGGGAATATCATTTGTGTATCAGCCGCAGCCATCAGTAAAAAAACGAATGGTGTATGACACCATCCGCACACGCGATACAATTACCACCAAAGCTCGGATTTCTTCTCCTGTTGTTGTGCTGCTTCGTAGTAGCTCTACCACTGATGAAGATGAGACCGACTCGGCTATCCATATCTCAACGCGAATTAGTGAATCGTATGAACGAAAAGTACCACTCCCACAACCAATACTACAACCGCGCATCGTTGCTGTTGGGGTGAAAAACAATGGAGTTGAAAAACCAATCTCCGAGATTGTAGTCGAGGAGTTTCGCTCGGAGTATTTCCATCCCTTACTAACCTATGTATTCTTCGATTCTGCCTCAGCTAAATTGCCTGCTCGCTACATAACATTCGATGCTGAACGCGCTCGAGAATTTGATATGACAGCACTACGTGGGATGAAAGCACTTGATATTTACTACGATGTGCTGAATATCATTGGTAACCGGATGACGACCTATCCAAAAGCAAAGATTAGTTTGACAGGGTGTACCTCGAATAATGGTGCGGAGTTAGATAATAATCAACTTGCACAAGTCGTGTAGATGTTGTGAAACGCTATCTGACTGACGTATGGAATATCGAAGCATCGCGCATATTAACAGAAACACGACTTCTCCTGTAAGCCATCGAATCCCACCAGTCAGGATGGAATGCAGGAGAATAGGCGTGTTGAGATTTCTTCCACAATGCCGGAGATTACGATGTGGTGAATACACGTGATACACTTCGTGTCGTGCACCGCCACTTATCCGACTCAAGCCAACTGTGGTTGCTACCAACAGCGTCCGCTCGTGGGAAATTTCCATTACTCAAAATGGAACACTATTGCACACCTATAATGGTACATCGTCATTGCCATCATCTCTGGATTGGGATATTGCATCGGAGCAAAGCAGCATACCACGATTCGATACACCAATAAATATCACGTTGCGTGTTACCGACAGCGAAGGCACAACCGAAACAAGTACTGTTGCGCTTCCTACTAATCAGCGAACACTTGCAAAGAAAAAACTTGATCGTAAGGGTGACAAGCGTATTGAAAACTATGGACTGGATACTCTTCGATTTTGGGAAATCAACCCTAAGCGAGCGCAACCTACGAGTAACAAATTTTGTAAAGAGTCGCTTAGAGCCGACTTCAACGGCTCGTCTTGCAGGCTATACCGACCGAACCGGAAATGTGCAGCTGAATCAACGTCTATCAGAGCAGCGTTCCCTCTCTGCAGCAAATGCGATTGGTCGTCCTCATTCCGAGAAGAAAGGTGTTGGACAAACGGAATTACTCTACGACAACAGCACGCCTGAAGGAAGACAGTATTGCCGAACAGTTCAGATAACGGTAGAAACACCAATACCGTAATGGTGATGTACTGAGAACTTCTCTTCTACCCTCACCTACTGACGCATTCTCTCAATGGGAAGAAGGAAGTGATGAGGTATCCCGAACGTGGTGAAATAGACATCAAAGGAAAAGCCACAATACGATTGTATTTCTTGGAGAAAGCATGGTAACTCAACAACAGCAACATTAACCAAGTCCTTTCTTAACTAATACAGTGCTCGCAGATAGATAGTACTAATCATGCAAAAAATGCGGTTCAAGGGCTTTCCGCAAAAAAAAATTACGAAATAAAAATTTCTATGAAACAAACCACCAATCATCTTTGTCAGTCTCAATGATTACAGGGTATCGGGTAAAAATAACCTCTGTGGAAATATCAGCTAAGAGGATGAAACAACACTCACGCGCAGCGATGAAGAACTTTTTGCCATGCTCTGTGTGGTATTAGAGCGCAACGACTGCATTCACAGAACTTTATCGTCGTTACGAGAAGCGTGTGTGGTCGTATGCAAGGATTTCCGCTTCAAAATGACCAACTCGCCAAGGATGCGACACAGGATACATTCCTGCGAATGTTGCGGGCTGGGGAGTATGGTGGTACAGACGTGGGACACTTTGCGGCGTATATCATGCGGATTGTTCGCAATATCGTTCTCAATGAGCAGCAGCGCAAGAAACATGATACCGTGGATATTGACTCAGTAGAAATTCCCTCGGCAGAGCCAACAACCTACGAGCAGCAGGAGATGAACCACATTTTAGAGACAGCAATGCAACTCCTGCCCGTTGAATATCGCGATGCGTTTTCAATGCAGACCTACGGTGGCTTAAGCTACCAAGAAATTGCCGAGACGCAGCAAGTTCCACTCAGCACAGTTCGTAACCGCGTGGTTCGCGCCAAATCAAAACTCCGCGAGATACTTTCTACATACTTTACCCCGAGGATATTCGATGATGCAAAACAATCAACTCTATACCGACCTTATTCATTTGTTTCTGGATAAAGAAGCCACACAAACAGAAACTGACCTCCTCTTGCCGAGCTTGGGAAGAACCCTGCCTTGCAGCAAGAGTTCCAGCATATCTCATCGCTCCACGGCGCAGTGACGCGCTCTGTACAATCATTTCAGCCGCCTGCTGATTTATCCCACAGCGTTTTTCTCGGCAGCAGGTATCCGTTAAACACAGCCACAACTATCACGGCAACTGGTGCTGCGAGTTTGGCAACAAAAGGTATTTATTCTTTACTTCGCAAATTCTTTGTTAGTGGTGTTCTTCTAAGCGCGGGAGCTGCGGTAATGTATTTCGTAGAACCATATTTAATCCCGCTCATCATCCCATTTCGGTAGCTAATCATAGCACAGACCATTCACGCATATCTACTCAGTACACCGAAGAATCAGCACCCACCATCATTGGCTTCCACTTTTGGTGTATTCGGTACTCATGCGGTTGTTATCCATGACACGGTAATACTTGAACATCAACATTCCGGTGGAACGCCCAAGCTCGCTCAAAACACTGCACAGACGAATCTCCATTGCTCTTAATAATGAGCCAAGAAGGTAGTCCACCATCAGCTATGAACCACCACACAAATAAAGAACATAATGCTATAACGCACGACAATCTACTTACGCCGGTTGCAGCTACGGTACTCCCAACAGAATATCATGCTATGACCACTATCACACCAGCACCGCGCAGAGAACAATACTGCTCCTACGATGCTCCGATACTTCTTAGTCCCGCTGTCACAACCTATTCACGTGTGCCGGACTATTTGCTCGTAGGAAGCAGTATTGGCGTGGCTCAATTGCCAAGCCGCGATATTGCCGGTATAGGTATTCCCGATATTAGTGGCGAATTGTTATGGAAAATATCTGGTAGATTTATGATGGGGTTCACTGCGGACAGAAACAAATCCCGCACTACGACATGCAACAGCTTGGCGACAGTACTATTTACAGCGCAATCAACACCTTTACATTTGCTGGAGTAGCAATGCGATATTCTGTGCCGATTGGCGAAGAGATCAATCTTCCCGGATTTCTCCGCGACTGTTCCTTACAAACATCCTTTGCTGCAGCAGGAAGTAGCTCGGGTGGTATTCTGCGTTGTGGTTTGGGGTTGTCGTATCCGATTAGTTCACTCTTTGATATTCATCTCGGCTCTTCACTTAGCGCGCTTGTTTTTCGCAATCAAGGGAATATCGAAACAGCCGAGCGTATTGGTATAGGCATGGGGTTAGGTTACCGATTCTGATATTCTTGATTATGCTCCTATTGCATCTCATCGCTTTAGAAACTGAAGTGACTATCCATATTGATAGCACCGCTTGTTTGACTCAACCGTTACGACTTTTGCTTCCGGCAAGAAAACATTGAAGGTTATTCGTACTGAATTACAATCAATTCTATATAACTACCTAATGCCGTGCTACACCACCATCCACGTTAATACTTTGTCCGGTAATAATTCCTGATGCCGGTAGCGCAAGAAATGCTACTACATTGGCAATGTCGTGTGGCTCGTCGGAGCGTTGCACACTCTGCGCAGGGAGGATATCTGAAGAATAGAGCCGGAGAGTGGCGAGTTATCGGGCTTCTGCGTGGCGGTAAGTCCCACCGTAATTGTGTTCACCGTGATACCATATTTTCCAACTTCGGCAGCAAGCGAGCGGGCTAAACCAATCATGCCCATTGGCGGTGGCATAGTGTGTTAGGTATGGCGTACCGAGCCAAATAATATCCGATGATAGCAGAATGATGCGTCCGAAGCTATGGTGTTTCATCACAGGAATTGCAGCATGCACCGTGAGGAACAGCGAGTCCAAACTAATTGTCATCATTCGTTTCATTGAGCAACTGTCGGAGTTCAAACGGCTCTTCTTCATACACACCTACATTGTGAACAAGAATGTCAATTCGCCCGTATTCCTTCAACAATCTCATCCGTGATACGCTGCACCTCGTTGGGGTCGGTAAGGTCGCCTGGTGGAAACTCAACTCTACCGCCGATTGCTTTCACCAGCAGCCATGGTCTCGCTTGCATCTGCTATATCCGCAATAGCAATATGTGCTCCTTCTTCGGCGAGACGGCTCGCAAAAGGCGCGACCATTGCCAAGCGCCGCTCCGGTAACAACTGCTACTTTATCGTGTAGTCCGCGCTCATACTTATTGATTTGCATCGATATTTTCTTTCATGTTTTTTTGATAACGGGTTGCAAAAGTACGTGCATGTACGTAATACTATACTTTACCTCTTCATTGCGTTACAAACTATTGCTTTACGAAGGTGTGATATGTCATGCCTATTTGCAGAAGATAGATACCCCGTGGTAGGAGTGATATATCCAACGTAGGAGTAGTATCAGAGGTCGTGGTGAATAGACATAATCACATTCCGAAGTATATCAGATATAATAATGGGGTTGATAGTCGCTACCTGCGTTTGTATCACAACGCGGTCGGTGCTGGATTGGGAAAAATCTGAACAGATGGAACCATCAGTTTGATTTTGTACATGAAGGATGACGTTTTTCTGTAGAGTAAATCGTCGCTCATTACTCCATGGGCTCCACCCTGATTCATTTCTTGCCTGAACCCGCCAATGATATTCTTTTCCTCGCAGCAAAGAACGAAGCATGTATGTCGAATCGGTTATGGTTGAGTCACGGAGTAACGTCGTATTCTCGTTACGTACTTCAATGCGGTATGCTGTAACATCCGGTGAGCTATGATGCCATACCACCATAATAGTATCCGTACGCAGCGTGTCGTTATCTATTGGAAGTATCAAAGTACAGAGTGAGGGAATTGGAACACTATTGAATTCCCATTCTTGACTACGCCACCCCATCCTGAAATATTTTTAGCTTCTACACTCCATCTGTACGTTCGAGCCGGACTAAGTGGCAATGACAAGGTGGTATCCACAAGTATTGTATCAGCAACTATGGTGCTATTTGTATCAACTGTTCGCACACGAAGCCGATATGCAGTAACATCGGGTGAGCTTTTTGACCATTGCATTCGCACAGTATTGTGCGTAATTGTGTTGCAGAATCGGGTGCTGCAAGTTGTACAGGACGGGGCAAAGGAACTGATTTTGAACGTACGTATATCACTCCAGTCGCCCCATCCACCGGTATTTTTTGCTCGCACGCGCCACTGATACGATGTTGTTGGGGTTAAGTCCGCAAGTAATATCTCGGTATCCATGATAGTAGTGTCATTAAGTACAGTATCGCCACGTAGTAAGGTACGAATTTCAATGTGGTATAGAATTCCATTCTGCGGGATTGGTTGCCACTGAAGGCGAACACTATTCAAAAGAAGCTGCTCAGTATCTGCTGGTGCAATGAGGGATACTTTATTCGGACGTACCACCAGCTCTGGAATGAAGAGACCTTGGTACCAACGCGCATACGCAAAGGCATTACGATTTTGGTTGCTCGTTGCATCCCAATTTACCGACCATGTCATCATACCACGCACATCGGGATAACCGCTTGCTTGTGCTAATTACATACTGTCCCGGGGACGCGCTCCCTTTTCCTTGTAGATAGCGCACAGCATTATTTATAGTGATAGAATCACAATAGCCACCGCCTGCCGCCTGTGCAGTTGCCGAAGACCAATAGCAACTTTTGAAGCTGAGATACCAGTGAATGTACCTCGGTGTTGTGAATCCTCTAATTAACAGCTTCAGTCATTGCTATGATAAAATCTGCTGTGCCTTGCGTATAGATATTCCCATCAATACCATACATCGTACCGCTATTATAAAGCTGGACGTGCAATAAATCAAGTGAATCCCTAAGTGCATGAACTATTGGTAAATAACCACCCCAGATATTGCCGAAACCCGACATTCCACCCTGTATGTACGCCGTTTCGGGAGCCATAGTCAGTAACATTTTTTTGCCAGTCAAACTCCGGTAATTCCACATAATCTGGCGAATAGCATCAATCAAATTCAGTTGTGCGATATTCTGTGGTGCGGCAATAGTTCCTCCAGCAATATATACAGATGCACCACTCTCAATATCTATATCTATAACCGTCGAACCCATAGGTAGTGAGGATGGTTGTCATGGAGTTAACAAAAGCAGTTTTATTAGCCGTTGTTGAAAGGTCAATCGTAGCAGTAGCACCAACCTACACTAAGGAGTACTTTTTTTTCCTTGCGCCTGTACTCGTGAAATGCTGTTGTACAAATTCACCAACAGTTCCTCGATCCGGTATAAAACTCATAGCCATGTTCGTAGTAGAGGCAGGAAGAGCAAAAGCAACATCAATTACATTATAGCGCGCATCAAGAGAGTCAATATGTATATAGGGAGCATTGTTATCATTCCAATTGTGCCAATAACCAACAAGTACAGTTGATGGTAATTGTGCCAAAGCATCTTTTGAACTTATCATCAAGAACATGAGCATGCCGACAAAGAGTCGCGAACTCGGTAGCATGTTGAATGTAGATACCATACCTATGAGAACTTGTGTGAATAGTACTGAAGCGTCTTCTTCTGCAATATAGCTGCTGATATATTTTATGGATTGTCGCATACAAAGTAGCAACTTATTCTAAACCATGATTATTGACCACCGCAGCGCTACGGATATTGTATCGCCACAGCAGAAGTAATGCCGTTGCTGCAAGTCCGGAAGGTAACCAAGCCATATACCATGCTCGCGAAGCCCAATGAGAAAAAGCACCGATGTATGCAACGGGAAGTGCCACAAGCCAATATCCAACAAAGGCAATTACGTTGGAATTCGCACATCTTGTATGCCTCGCAGAGCGTTCATCATCACCACCTGCATTCCATCAAAAATCTGGAACGCTCCGGCATAGATAAAGAGTACTGATGCAATAGATATAACTGTTGTATCGGTGGTGTACATCAGCGGCAGTACATTGCGCAAAATCACAAAGAGAAATGCAGTACAGCCCATAAACAAAAGTGAAATAGAGAGCGATGCAAAGCCCGCTGTTCTCATCTCGGTGTAGCGTTGCTCGCCCAGAAAATTACTCACCGCGAATGCTCCCCGCTACCGCAGTGCCGTTGCTCATCATAAGGTGAATGACGCAACCCAAGTGCCACCTGATGAGCAGCTAAATTCTTTCTCGCCCAGAACACCCATCATGATACTACCCACGGCAAACGCACCAACTTCCATAATCCCTTGCAATGAAGTGGGATTACTCATGCGGGCAATGTGGGTTAGCTCGGTAACGTGCACACGTGCGGCACGGGCGAGCCGAGTAATATGCTCATATCGCTTTCGATGTAAAGAGATATACTCCGGAACCCCACACAGCAAAACACACGCGCCATCAATGTGCTAAGAGCAGCACCATTTGCGCCCATTTCTGGCGCTCCGAAATTGCCAAATACCAAGAGGTAGTTTCCCACCACATTCAGCGCATCGGGCTATCAAGGTAAAGTACATCGCAGCTTTCGTATCCATCATGCCATCGGCAAATTGCTTCATAGCAACAAAGAGCGTCATTGGCACAATCGAAAAGCGATGATGGTAAGAAAGGGTACAGCATAGCGTAGCACATCGGGCGTTTGTTTCATCAGCGGAAGTAGCGGTAAGGCAAGCAGCAGAAGCCCAAGCAGAAGGAGCGCGAGCAATCCATTAAGGACAAGACCATTCTTCAATAATATCCCTATTCTCTCGCTGTCGCCTTCGCCATTGGCTTTGCCTACCAATGGTGTTAGCCCCCATGCCAAACGTAATGCCGGTAATCATCGGAATCAAAAACACCGATGTAGCAAATACACTCGCTGCAAACTGCGTGACGTTGTATTGAGCAATCATGATGTTGTCGGTATCACCACAATCATGTGTCCGGCAAAGGATGTCATTATTGGCAGGGCAAGCGCAAGTGTTGGTCGCAGATGGGGGCGTAGAGTATCGAGCATTCTACTTGTTTATTATGAATACAAAATCGGGTTTAAACGGGCGAATACTATACTGTTTCATTGTCTCGCGAATGCTCTCGGGTATCATCATGCTTGTACGCGATTCTTGTTCACAGCAACAATTGTACAGTATCCTGTACCACAAAGTTCTCCGCTGTCGCGCTCAATCCTAAAATCCATTTGTGCTGCCCGCGAGCGCACCTCGCTAAAACCAATCGTAATCTGAACCAGATCATCCAACTGCACTGGGCGGAGAAAGTCGCAGTGGAAATTACGGCGGAGAAAATAGAATCCCAATTTATCCATCACATCATGGCGGTAGGGAATACCCAAAGCACGAAAGAGTTCCGTTTCGCCTATCTCGAACAGGCGCACATATGTACCGAAATACATTAATACCGGCGGTATCCATATCACTCCAACGGATTCGCTCGGATACAGTTAGTGCCATAATCAGGGATTAAATGAGTAATAGCTATTGCAATGATACGGCATGGCGCAGCCGCACCCAAGAAATGAATTATCGTAGGCAGCATAACCGACCTTCTTTGATGTTTGCGCGATTCAGTTCCTTGCTTCCCGTAGTTTTGATGTACTGACTAATTCTATCTCCCCCAATGCCCAAACCAACCGAAAGCTCACGCACAAAACAGGTGGTGGCAAACTCTGAAAAATCGCTCCGAAGCGAAGTACAATCGTAAGGACTTAGATGATGTGCGCCAACGTCGCGACGAACGCGAAGCCACAGCCACCGAGAAACGCCGCAAACCATCGGCGCAATACATCGCAAGGCGAAGCAGCGTACCATAGCCCGCCTTAGCAATCCCGATGCTGGTATTCGCTTGAATAAGTTTCTTGCCGATGCAGGTATTGCATCGCGCCGCGCAGCCGATGAGCTGATTGAATCGGGAGTGGTAAAGGTAATGGCGTTATCGTCAAAGAGCACGGTACAAAGTTCACCCTTCGGATTTAATTACTGTCGAGGGTGAACCGGTGACCTATACAAGCACCTGACCTATATCTGCTCAATAAACCAAAGGACTATATTACAACTACCAACGACGAAAGGGACGGAAGACCGTAATGGATTAATTCCTCTCACGCAGCGACTGTATCCTGTTGGTCGCTTGGACAGAAACACTACCGGAGCATTACTCATTACCAATGATGGTGACTTGCCACACGTTAATGCACCCACGCTACGAGGTTATCCGAGAGTACATCGTAGGATTGGACAAGAAGCTCAAACCCGGCGACGCGAAGCAGATTGTGAAGGGAGTAGAATTGGAAGATGGCATGACCGGCGAGGCAGAAATATTTATCAATCCCGATGACCAAACCGAGATCCGTATTATCCTGAAAGAAGGACGTAACCGCGAAGTGCGGCGCATCTTTGAACACTTGGGATACGAGGTCAAACGTCTCCACCGCTCGCGCTATGGCACAATGAATGTGGCAGGTATTTCACGTGGAGAATATCGCCACTTGGATAAAAGTGAAGTACGCCAACTCCGTGGCCTTGGTCAATCTGAAATCATCGAAGTACGACGACATCGAATAAATAATATCACAATGGATAGACGAACATTTCTTGCCGCAGGAACAGCCACTGTTCTGATGACGGAAACACTCACATCGCTTGCCGCGCAAAATGATACACCACGTTCGCAGCACATATTGCCGCCGTTGCCCTATGCCTACAAACGGCTTGAGCCATTTATAGATGCACAAACATGGAGTTGCATCATAGTAAGCACCACAAAGCATACGTAGATGGATTGAACAAAGCAGAGGCAGAGCTTGCTAAACTGCGCGAAAGTGGCGACTTCTCGTTAGTTGAATTTTGGTCGAAGAAAGCTGCATTCCATGGTGGTGGCATGCGCTTCATTCGCTTTTCTGGAGCATTTAGGGCTCCGAATGGAAAAGGTGGAGGCGGCGAACCATCTGCTAATCTTGCCACAGTGCTGACCAAGAATTTTGGTTCGGTAGAAAAATTCAAAAAGCAATTCACAGCTGCCGCGATTGCAGTCGAAGGAAGCGGTTGGGGCAATACTTCATCATCGCCGAAGCGACGATACACTGCATATACTTCAAGCCGAGAATCAGCACAAACTAACCTCGTGGAATACAAACACCGATTCTTGCAGTAGATATGTGGGAACACGCCTATTACCTAAAGCATCAGAACCGCCGCGCTGATTACCTTGCTGCATGGTGGAATGTGGTGAATTGGCAGCAGGTTGAGAAAAATCTCA
>JAZKJV010007989.1:0-284458 GCA_037367405.1 Ottelia alismoides | reverse complement strand
TCAGTCAAAAGATTTATGAAAAGGGGGGAGGTTAAAGGCAAGATCTTTTAGGCCATGTTTGGTTGGAGAATAGATCTTGGAATAAGGGGTCAATTCTCCTCCCGACACGGTTCCCAGTGGTATGACTATTTCCCATTATTCCATCTTATTTCACTCTTATTCCTATCTTTATCCCACCTTACCTACCTTTACGGAGAATAGATCCGTATTCCCCTTATTCTCCATCCTTATTTCTGCTTATTCTCCTACCGAACGGGCTCTTAGAGTGTTCATCATTCCGGGTGCGGTCACTTCCTGTAATTTGTGCGACAGGAAGGAGGACATTCACTTGAGAGCTGAAAGGGTGAAATCTTTGGCTATTTTGTGGGTCATGTGGCTAGTGGGAAACAACCTATATTTTGTGAGGACAGAGATTATGTTGAGAATCTTTTGACCCATGTGCACCCCATTTTTAAAAGGGATTTTACCCGGCAGAATTTATAATCTTCTCCAATTACCTCTACGACCTTTGAAACATCCTAATTCCTTCCCCACCCCTGTAAACTTGCTAACCCTTACTCTACAGACCCTGTGGTTAACTCCCATCTATTTAACCGTTAGAACTAACCATACTCTGTTATCTTCCTTTATATTATACCCATTTCATTTAGCAAATTTACTGCAAGTGCCATTACCTCCCACCTCACCTCCCACCCTCTACCTGCAGCTGAACACGGTGTCCCCTCCCCCGATCCGTCGCCGCTCGAAGGTGCCCCCTGCGGCTCGAAGCTCGCGCCTACCACCTCCCCCGGCTCGAGTCGCCATCGTACCCCGCCCCCCCACCCACCCAGGGTCCCGTCTCGCCGCCTGTAGCACCCCCCCCAAAGCCCCCCCTCTCCCCCGACCTCCCTCCCCCGCTGCAAATCCTCCCTCGCAAAGCACCCTACCCACCTCCCGTCCCCGGTCCCCTCCCCCCTCCCGCGCCTGCAAATCAAACACCCGTCCCCGGTCCCCCCCCCACCACCCCTCTGCGTAGCAACCCACCGCCCTCCGGTCCCCCGACTCCCTCCCGCCCCCCGCCTGCAAAGCACCCCACCTCCCGCTGCAAACCCCCGCCCCCTGCAAAGCACCCCACCTCCTGTCCCCCGACCTCCCACTGCAAACCCTCCCCCCTGTCCAGTCGCCTAGAAAGCACCCCACACCCCCCCAGCCGCCTGCAAAGCACCCACAGTCGTCGATGGAGTCTCCTCTCGCCGATGGAGCCCCCACACTCCCCCATTCTGAGGCCGATGGAGCCCCTCCCCCTGCTGGTCGCTGCTTTTTTTCTATTCTTTTTTTCTATTATTTTGACTAATCCTAATCGTTGGATGGTAAATTGGTTAGGTTAACTCAAGATTAATCCAAGTAATTAACTCAAATATAGTTAAAATTGACGGCAGGGTTTGTTGGGTAAGACGGAGCAAGTTTACGGGGGTGGGGGAGGAATTAGGATGTTTCAAAGGTCGTAGAGGTAATTGGAAAAGATTTTAGGGTCTGCTAGGTAAAAATCCCTTTTTAAAAATCACGCCATCTCATAATTTGTTGAGTTTGCTATAATCCGTGCTTTGGGTGGAACACCTACGATGGACATCTTCATCCGTTTTTTCTCTCTAAAAACAGTTTATAAGAATGCTTGCACATATGAGCTGTGTATGTGATAACCGTCCGAATGACTAAGGTAAAGGTACAGAAATATAGGTCGTTGCGACCTCAATCACTCAGACTAAGTATATCAAAAAAAATCAGACCACTCGAAACACGTAAGATCAATCAAGCACAAAATCAGCGGCCCTGCTATGAGATTAACCTGGTATAGCACTCAGGGTCGAACACAAGGAGCACGGGTTGGCCAGAGGCCTACGAAGTAGTAAAAATGAAATAAAATAAAGATAAAATATTTTTAGTGATTTTTAATAATTTTTATATTTTTTTGGATTTTTAATATAATGAGAAAATAAAAGAAAACAAAAACAAACACACTTTATCAATTTATTTAAAGCATCAAAAATCAAGCAAAAATTCAAGAAAAAATGTTTTTATGTTTTTTGGGATTTTAAGTGTTTTTGGTGAATTTTTGATAATTTTCTGAAGTGTATTTTATTTTCTAAAAATCAAACAGTGCTAAAAAGACAAGGTATTGTCCAGCCAGGCCCCAAAATCTAAAAATAAAATACTTAAGGATCTCATAGGGACTTGGAGGTAATTTTCCTGTATACTAGAGAAAACAAGGAAAATTTGAGCACCAAAATTATTGTTTTTGGGTTTTTAAATTATTTATTATGAGTTTTATGAGTTTTGAGGTGTTTTTAAATTTTTAGGGTTTTTACTCAATGAAAAATAGCCAAAATTGGCTAGAAAATCAAGAAACACAACAGAAACAACACCTAATTTTTATGAAATTTTTGGGGGTGTTTTTATATTTTTTTGGGATTTTTGAATCTAGACAGTAGCTAAAATGAGAGTTTTTGAATTTTTAAAAATAGCAAATAAGATCAAAAATGTCCTCAAAAATTCTCAAAAATTCTACAACATGGCAGGAGCATGTGTCAAATTTTCATCGAATTTAGAGGTGATTTGATATTTTATTCAAAAATCAAAAGGGGGCACAGTGCACAGGGACTTAAGTGCAAATACCCGAAGATCTGGGGGTCCAGGTG
This sequence comes from Ottelia alismoides, assembly GCA_037367405.1. Taxonomy (NCBI): domain Eukaryota; kingdom Viridiplantae; phylum Streptophyta; class Magnoliopsida; order Alismatales; family Hydrocharitaceae; genus Ottelia; species Ottelia alismoides. Next base: position 281,783 of record JAZKJV010007989.1, on the reverse strand, counting down.
CAATTTTCCCAGCAAGTCACGCGCATGGCGCGTGCCTGGGGCACTCAGGGACCTTTTGGTAATAAAAACAAGTCCTAGGACCTTTTGGTAACTCGTACCAAAAAGTCCAGGGGCTGTTATGCAAATAACCCACTAAAAGGCGCACATGCGGAAATAAAACGTTCACAGGGGCATATATGCAATTACCAAAAAGTATTCATTCATTTAACACACAACCAGAACTACAGGATTAATATTGCAAATACACCAGACAAAGCACGTGGCGAAGCACGTGGCTCACACATACAGGGGCATAAATGCAAAGATAAACAAGCACGAGTTCCAATGTGCAATTTACCCTACGTAAATAAAACGCATAAAATATTTACAGGGCTGAAAGTAAAAACATAAACTACGAGGGGCCTAAGGTAAATTACCCCTTTATTACGTCGACGGCTGGATGAGCGCCACGTAGCTGATCTAACGGCTGAGGACGGCGGACGCTTCTCTTCTTCCGCACGTGAGCCTGATCGACGGCGCAGAGGGGGCCACGTGGGAGATCTAACGGCCTCGGGTGCTGGTGGTTCCCTCTCTCTGCTCTAACGGTCCGGATGAAGCTTCGAGATGATCAACGATGTCTGCTCCTCGATGAATGGGCGGTGACGATTGAAACTGGAGCTCCGAAGGCTATCGGACGGTGATGGAGGACCCTTGAAGAACAGGTGGCCGGCGAGGTTCGCCGGCCTCGTGCGCGTGATGTGGGCCTCCTCAGCTGCCTCTGAAGATCGGAGAAGGTCGGCGATGACGTCCCGCAGCTGGTGGTGGCCTCCGATGGCCCAGCCGAGCCCTGGAGGGGCTCCGGCGAGGTCGACGGAGGGGAAGCTCCTGGACTGATGTTGGGAAGCCTCAGATGGCCTCCTCGTGACCTGCAAAATAACCCAGAAGCTTCGCGGGTCGAGGGCAAAGTGCCTCGACCCGATGAAGCGGCGTGAAGGTGAACTGTGGGTCGGGGCGAGCGAGCTCCGGCGAGCGGAGGATGGAGGAGCTCGAACCCCAGCTCCTGTGCGAGCTGGGTTGAACGAAGGGGTGGAGAAGGTGCGTGACATCGCTCCCGCACCCTATGTTAATTCGGTCAAATTAATGTCCAAATTAATTAATGTAATTCGTTGCAGTCGGATACGAGAGGTTAATCAAAAACCACTTTAATTCAATTCGAGTTAATTTCAAGCGGCAATTTTTTTTTTACTTGGTGAAGTCCAAGGTCGATCTCAGGGTCATCTTTTTGGATTTTTTGGGTTTTCTTCTTTCCACCCTTAAGAGCTTGGGGGAAAGGGATTATTAACTCAGGTCTGGAACTGAAAGATTTTCATTAGCTGCTGGAACTGAGTTCAGAACAAGACTCTGACTCGGACTTTTACACAGACTCTGACTCGGACTCTGACAAACAGGAAAATGATTGGGCGAAACCGGCGATGCTTCTTCCGCTTCTTCTGGATGGTCCTCCTCAGATGGAGGTGCGGGCTCATCGGTATCGTCTGACTCAAGGTGGTTGCGGGAATGCTGCTTCGAGGACTCAGATGTCCTCTTCTTCTGCTGGGGATGGTGGTGGGGATGCTCCTCCTCTTCTTCCTCCGAATTCTCCTCAGGTAGATTCTCGGAGGTTCCTTCCTTTCGTGCCCGTGCCCGATCAGGTATGGTCACGGTCCTTCCGCTCCTGAGGGACATATGATTAACATTATCATACGAAAGGATCTCATGTTCAGATAGATAATTATCTGAATAATATACCTGATCTCGAGGTCGGTTCTGGCCCTGGTGCAGGCTGTTTGGGTTGGCCTGAACCTGTGCGGGAATTGGGGTCCTTGGCGCCATTTGTTGGTCCTGGGCACGAGAAACCCGATTGATGTCGGTTCTCATATCCAAGTAGTCATTCTGTATCTGTTGGACCCTATCAGACAGGGTCTGGATCGCCAAGGTGAGTGACTCCAATTCGGTGGGCTGGGCTTGCTGCGGTGTTGATGCCGTCCTATATTGGCCCTGCTGGCCATGCCGATACTGCTGCTGGAGAGACGGTGCTGGCCCCTGCTGGTAGGTGCGCTGCTGCGGCTGGTATCCATGATCTGGCCTGGACTGGTATCGCGGGACTGTGACGGGCCTGGTCTCTTGGTAGACCGGTGCGGGGCGGTGCGCCTGATCTTTCCCCATTTCGATTTGCCGGACTAGCGGGTCCCGGCTATACCAAAGCCCGTTAATCTCGTATACAGGCGGAGGCTCCTCATATTCCGTTTCCACTGGTGGGGGTGCATGATGGTTCGGCTGGGTATAAGTTTGATCCCAGCTACTCTGAGACCCCGGTGCCTGTTCCTGTACAAGATGGACTCTGTGCACAGGTACAGGTGGTGCAGAAGGGGTGGGTAGCTTAATCTTAGCTACCTTTTCAGAGAGTTCCTCCACTTTCTTGGGAAGGCTTGAAAGAGACTCCATCTCCGCGACTCTCTTGTGGATCTGCTCGACCATGGTAAGCTTGTCAGCGATCATCCCCATACTGGGGATGAGGTCCTCAGTCAGATCTGCAACAGTCCTTCTAGTTGTCTCATTGGATAAGATTGAGGGAGACAACTGATAGGCCCTTGTGTCCTGTGACCTGCCGGTTTCTGCCATCTGCTCTAGGATCTTCCATACAACATGCTCGTTCTTGTTTAGATAACTTCCTCCACAGGCGGCACTGACTAACCCCTGCATTTCTGGGGTTAATCCACAGATCAAGGTCTGGACTAAGATCGCCTTTGAAATGCCGTGGCAGGGGCATTTCTGTACTAAGTCATTGAACCTGTCCCAAGCCTCATGGAACGGTTCGCAGGCTCCTTGAGCGAAGCTAGCGATCTTTGTTCTCATCTGATTAGTTCTACTGAGAGGGTAGAACTTCTTCAAGAAAAGGTCCTTGAACTGCATCCAAGTGGTACATACCACCCCTAGATTCTTCAGCCAATGAGCAGCCTTATCACCTAAGGCAAAAGGGGTGGCCTTCAGCCGAATATAATCTTGGCCAACATTGGGATGGCTAAGATTGTTGCACACCAACTCGAAGTCACGGAGGAAAGTGTATGGTTCTTCATTAAGATTTCCGTTGAACTTCGGAAGCAAACTAAGAAAGTGGGGCTTCAACTCAAATGCCTGGGCGGGAACTGCGGGTGCCAACCAGTTCTGAATCTCGTTCTCCGTCGGGTTATAGGTATCGACCATTGGTCGGTCGATTCCTTCTACTGCTATGATTTGTCCCATCCGTGCAGTGAGATCTGCATTCCTCTGTTCGGCATCAGCGAGGCGGGCAAGAATCTGTTTGATTTGTTCCTCATCTGGTGGAACTTTCGGTGGCATCTTGTCCTCTAGTTCTGGGGATTGGAAAATAAGACCGGTGTTAGAGGGTAAATCAAGGAAGGGATTACCGAGGCAATGATCTTCCTCGGTAATCTCGGAGGAGATAAAAGGGTTGGTTTGAGAGTAACCACCCTGAGCATGTGGGAACCAGGACTCAAGAGGGTCATGAGTCCTGGGTGGTCCAAGGTGCGCTCGGACCGAGGAAGACGAGTTACTTGGGGGACTCATAGAGAGATCAGTGAATAGTGCGTCGAGATCTCCCAATCACTCATCTTGATGAGGGAAGAAGATAGGATTTTACTCCTACCTGAAGCAAGCAATAAGAACAATCCAAGACCCTGGGTTCACACTCAACATAGTTAAGGACTCAAAGTTGAGTCCAATTTATCTTGTAGTTTTTAAGTGTGATATTCAAGCAAAAATAGCAAGGATTACGCGGCCTAGAGGAAAGTCGGCTTAGAGCCGGATGCGTCTTCCCTGTTTATCCTGTCGCCTAAGATACCGCCGATCCTCCCTTTCTTTGCTCCTATCCGGAGTGGGGACTCAATGACGTGCCCCTATCTACCTGCACTGAGGCGGAGGCTGACAAAGTTTTTAGGCCTTGTCGCAGAGTACCGCTGGTTCGCCCCTATCTACCTGTGAGGGCGGAGGCTACTTGGTACTTGTCAAAGAGTTTAAAAATATCCCACTCGTGATACTTGCTAAGATCAGTTGGCTCGTGATATGGAAGGCGGGGATTTGGGCTCTGCCTTAAGGTGTTCACACACACTCAAGTACCCTCACTCAGCCTGAATACAAGGTCGGGGATTAATCTCCCGCAAACAATTTTCAGATTTTATTCTTTTTTGGTCAATACTGTTAGCAGTCCCGATTAAAGTTAAGTTATCACTGCAATTAATCCACCACAAAGCACGCCTATCGGACAGTCCCAATTTCCTTTTTAATTTAAGTGACAAAATCAGAGGGGGAAATCGAGAAAAGCCAATGCAAGTTGAAATCGATGATGCTTATGCTGAGCAGAGAATACTTACAGTGATCCCTTCGCTTTTATGCAGGATGCAATACAGAATTGAAAACTTTACTCTACATGCAAATGCAAGCGATGAAAAGCCGCTCCTAGACAGGCAGTTCTATTAGCGTGAAGAACAGTTTAATTTGAACTAAAGTCCTGCGGTCTAGGTGCGTCTTTTATGTGTAATGTGTGGTCCTATTGATTACGAGCACAAACAAGTCCTAGAGAGGCTCGAGGAGCCGCTAGTGCAAGCTAAATTACAATTCACCCACACAGCACACGGGACACAGTTCCACTATCTTTACACACGCGAGATCCCAAACGGGAACCGCTGGAAATGATGCGAGAAACAAAATGTGGAAATAAATGAGATTACGGGTTCTCTCAAATCACTCAAACAAATTCGAATGCGTGTTCCTCGAAGCGTCTTCGACTCCGGTGTCCCTCGCACAAAAACAAGTTGAGGTCAAATAAAGAACGACACACAAAAAAATGCGAAAATTTAAAAGACAGAGAAATATTCACAAGAAAAACCGGGGGTCAGACTACCCGGGGAAGGAAAATCAAACACTCAAAATTTAGCTAAAATTTATCCTAAACCGTGCCTCCCCGGCAACGGCGCCATTTTGACATCGCTCCCGCACCCTATGTTAATTCGGTCAAATTAATGTCCAAATTAATTAATGTAATTCGTTGCAGTCGGATACGAGAGGTTAATCAAAAACCACTTTAATTCAATTCGAGTTAATTTCAAGCGGCAAATTTTTTTTACTTGGTGAAGTCCAAGGTCGATCTCAGGGAGGCAACTGTCTCCTTAGGTCAAATTTTAGCAATTATTCAAGCGTTGACTTTCAAGGAGTATTTTTTTTTGGTTTTTTTCTTTCTTATGAAGACATATGCAGACAGATCTTAGCCAATTTAACTTTAACTTTAATTGGTGTATCAAACGAAGTCCAAAAATAATGAAAATTGGCCAGATGGTTATTTATGATGAAAATGACCTACACTAATTTTTTTTGAAATTTTTCGACTCAAAATAATTTTTCTGTGAATTAAATCAATAGACAGAGTGATTTTCAGTGTTTAATTTTTAATAAATATCAAATCACAATTTTTCCAAGAACTAAAATTATCCTAGGAAGGTCTAATGATCAGGGACCTAGGAAAATTAACAGAACTTAAATTTACTGTGAAATGAATTAATTAAAATTAATTAAAGAAAATCACTCAACTATTTATTCAGGCCTCGTTATGCGTGCAAATGACATGAAAATTATATGGAGTGTTGAAAATGATGTCCTTAAGCTACTGTGAATTTTTGGTGATTTTTGAAGGCACAGATAATTAATTAAAAATCAAAAGGCATCACTGGGCAAAATATGTCACAAATGAACCAATTAATTCATTGATAATTCAATTAAGCCAACAAAAATCAGACACGTGTACTAACAGATAGAGGACAAAATTTCCAACAACATGCAATTTCTAGAATCTCAAAATGATGAAAAATGCACTCTAGGGACACGTGTAAACACAAGGGTGTAAATGCAATACTGGAAATTAAAATTTCAACAATTAAATATGCTGACAGGGACTAAAATGCAATTACCGATAATATGCAGGACTTCTAAGCAATTTTTCCACGAGACACGTGCTCCTCACGTGATGTCTGCTTCACAGGGGCCTTTTCGCAATTTTTGAAAGCTTCAGGGACGTCTGTGCAAATAACCCAGGCCGCACGTGCTCCTCACGTGGGGCGACCTAGGTTCGGAAGGCGTCGGAGGCTCGAAGTAAGGCTCGGGTCCTTCTGGAGGTTCGGACTAGCCTCGGGGCAGCTTCGGGTCACCCGAGCCTAGGCTTGGAGGCCGAGGCTCGGATAAGGGGACGTGGCGGCCTGAAGGCCCTTGGATCAAGATGGATCCAAGGGATGTTGATGAAGACGCGTGGCTCGATCAAGATACGTCAGATCTGCGTTGATCGGACGGCTTCTGTCTTCTCCCAATGTTGATGACGCGGAGGGCTGATCGCCGTTAGATCCTGGACGATCCAACGGTGCTGGCGAGGCGAGGCTGAGTGGCGACGTGGCACGAAGTCAACCGTTCGATCAAACTGATCGAACGGCAGCTGGAGCTTCTCCTTCAACGGGCCTCCGCCCTCTGCGGAGGAGATGGCTGTGCTCCGACGAAGGGGCGGTAGCTCCGCCCGTTCCTCCAGGTGCCGATGAAGCTCTCCGAGGTGTCGGAGATATCCCAGCAGGAGCGTGACGACGCGGCGGAGGCGCTGATGGTCTCAGGAGCAACAGAGGGTGCCTGTAGATGGATGACGACGAAGCTCGAAGTTGTCTCCGGTGAAGGTCCGGCCAATGAAAGACCGAGAGCCTGCAGGGGTTAGATGAGGTAGCCGAAGCGTGCAGGTGTTCGTGGTGGAATGTGAAGTGATCGGCGAGGCCTGAAGGGAGGGGAGGTGGTCGGATGGCGGAGCTCCGGCCAGGTGGCGGAGCTGAAGGTCGATGGCTGGTGAAGTAGAGGGTCTGAAGGTGTAAAGAGGTCAGCGAGGATCAGAACCTCGTCGCGAAGCTCGTCGAAGTGTTGAGGAGGCGCGAAGATGGCTGATGACGGCGGATAGAAGCGGCGAAAATCCAAGAAAAAGAAGAAGAAGATTGGAGGATGATGGAGGGAGTTACCTGGGGATTGGGGCTCAGCTTTGAGCTCCAGGTCATCGCTCAAGGGGTCGGTAAGGTCCCGAGCTCTAGCAGCTGCTCGAGGGAGGCTGCGGCACGGCGGATGTAGCCGTGGATCTCGCCGGAGTGGATCTCTGTCGTCGCTCGACAAATCAGCCAATTGCTGTCACCAATAGGAAGCTTGGAGCTCGAGTGATCTCCCTGGAGTGGCGGATGGGGGTGAATGTCGCCGTGGGTGGCGTATTTATAAGCTGTAGTTGATGGGTTAGCTGGTGGATTGGCGATGTTGGTGGCTGTCGTGGGACGTATATAGTGGAGATGGTGGTGTTCGAGGGAGCTGTCGAGGGAGAGGGATGAGTGGGGAGCGTAGTGGGGGGGTCAGCGGCCGGAGGAGGTGGCTGACGTGTGCCCAGAAAAGGAAAGGGGGCGCCCCTCCCGCAAGGCAAGGGACGTGGGGGAGAGGGGCGCCTGGAGGTAGGAGACGAAGTCTCCGCCGTAGGATCGTATGATCCAACGGTGGAGATCAGAGCGTGGAGCGACGGGCCAGATTAGATCTGAGGCCCGTGATCGGATGGATCGGGTGCGGCCACGTGGCGTGATGTGGTCGCGGCGCTGACGGAGGGTCATGATGGAGAGTGGGAGATGATCGAGTGGCTGAGGGAGCGAGTGGTTTGAGTGGTTAAGATCAGGTCAAGGCGACGCTATCTAAGGGTCAGGAAGCCGACACTTGGCGTGATGGGGCAGAGGCGCGGGCGGTCGGTCCTGATCAGTCCTTGGCGATCGATCGGTCGGTTGAGATTATTGGGGAGCTAACGGCTCAGATGAAAGGGCTGAGAATGCGATCGAAGGGCTCAAGATGTGACGCGTGGCGCACTGTGGGCGAGGCGCTAATGGATGGCCCCGATGAAAGGGTGGAGTCGATCTGAGGGTCGAGACTCGCTAGAAGACGAGCGGCTGTGATGAGAGGATTGGGGGCGCGATCGAGCCGCGTAGCTGACGCCACGTGGAAGGCTGAGAGCGCGGCGCTAAGGGACGGTGGAGATGAAGTGTGTTATGGACCTGAGGGCTGGAAGGTGGTGATGTACATGGACGGGCCTGGGCCATTGGATCTGAAGCGCGATCCGACGGTGGAAATTGCGGGCGGACGAGGCGAAGGGCAGCGGGCCGCGTGGCGCAACCAGAGGGCGCCACGTGGCCTGCTGTGAATGGCTGGAGAAGGAAACATGTGTAGAGAGAGGAAGAAGCCGAATTTGGAAAAACTCAAAACATGAAAGTTGTAGATCTAGATGAGATCTACAAGTTTCATGTTGACCAAAGATGGAGATGAGGTCAAATATGATACATAAATACAAGGATACATAAATATACATGTGTAGTATACAAAAGGATCCAAAAACCCAAGTTTCTCATACAAGCTCCGATTTCAATGAAATCAGTCTTATTTTGAAGGTCTTTTAATGTGTAGTATTCTAAGAGTGAGTAGACCTAATTTGGGGTTTGTATGAGGGCTTTATTTGTGTACACTGGTTCTCAGGATATTTGGGCTATTTTACAAGGGATTTTTGGCAATCTTCCCTATATTATTAAGGAATATATACATATATTATAGAGAAGAAGTTATTTTGATGAAGGGGTATTTTACAGGGGATTTTTGGCTTCTTAAATGCAAATGAGATGCTAAACTACATGAGTTATGAATATATGCATGAATGCTATTTATGCAATTTAAAAGGAAATATGCCTCTATTTTCTCGGGAACAAGGATCTATTTTTGACTTTTGGAGTGATGAATAACAGATTCATCAGTGCGTCGAGGGATGGCGAAGGTGACAGTGTGTCCCGATGACCGAGAAGATACGCGATATGGTCGGAATCAAAGGAACGCGGCGAAACTACGATTTGGGGAAACTAAAAATTAAACGAAATGGGAAGGCTAGAAGGATACCTGGGCGGTGTGGTAGACTGTGCTGGAGCTTAGGTAGCTCCTGGTCGTGGCCTCGAAGGACGTCAAGGCCTGAGGCTCGAGCTCCTGCACGGGGCGGAACACGGCGGCGCAACGTCGCCGGATCAGTGGTCCGGCCACCTCCTCCTCACTGCTACAAGGGCAATCACGAGCTGTCACCTCAGGGATTGCTATGGAGGTCACGGGAGTGAGAGTGGAGAGCCAAAGATAGCAATAAAATGCGGCGGAGCTCAGGTTATATACTGCTAGGGGTCCGGGAAGATGACGATCGGGCGAGCTCAGGAGCGCGCGGATCCCGAGGGAGCGGCTCCGGTGAGGATGCCGGATGCAAGAGGAGTGATCCGGACCCGGGGTTTGGTGGGTTGGCGATCGGGTCATCCATGGAAAAAGGGGAGAAAACGGGTCGGGCACAGGAGACCCGGCTCTGGTGATCCTGGGGGGGGAGTTGACCGGGGGTCAACAATCCCCCGTGGACCAATCAGAGCCCACCAAGCTTATTTATTTTGATTCATTTTTTTGGGTTAGATAATGACCGAATTTTTAAAAACTTAAAACATGAAAAATATTTATTTTATTTTTCTCTATTTTTTGGTGATTTTTAATTAATTTTTAGAAATAAAAATAAGGTATTTACAATATATAGCTATACATAGGTATATGTACAATATAGGGTTTTTGATTTTTAATTTTTAATTATTATTTTTGTACAATTTTATTCCTATTTTATATTTTATTTATTTATAGAATAAAATTAGGAATAAAAGGGTATTTTTATTTTATTTTTATTGTTTATATACATGGGTGGAATAAATAGTTATATACATTTATATGCATGACATATATACAATGTATTTTTGTATTTTGTTATTTCTTATTTGATTTTTGTTTTGATTCTTTTTATTTTATTTATTTACAATATGTAACATAGACTATTTACAAGAAGTTTACTAAATAATTTTATTTATTTATAGGGTTACATAAATAAGGAGGCATGGTTTATGTACATGGTGAAAGGGTGTTTTTGCATTTTTGATTTTTAGATTTTTATTTTGTTTTTAATAGTTTCATATGTACAAGCATTTTTGGGTGAGGAAAATAAAATTTTATTTATTTACAAAAAAATCTATACACATGAGCCCCTATCTCCCTCTACTTAGGCTTTTATGCGGTCAGGCCCATGCTGAGCCCTCCCTTGGGTTAGGTTGCTCAATATTTATTCTAAATATTTCCCTCTTTTTCTTTTTAATCTTTATTCTTTTATTTTTACACAAAAACATGCTAATTATAAGTATTTACACAATGCATGCTTTTGGTAATTATTTGTATTTACATATATCTTCATGCATTTGCAAAGGTTTTTGTAGCTAAAATATAAGAATAAAGAGTGATGAATGGGTATTCATCACCCCCCTATACTTAACTTTGCTAGTCCCTTAGCAAACACTTATTTGAAAAAGAAGTGAAAAAGAAAGAAAAAGAAAAAAAAAAGAAAAAGAGGATGTACATGGATCAAGGTTGAATTATTAAACTTTCCTTCATCAAATTGAAATATGGAGCTCGATCAGATCTTTGGATTATTAATGTGTCGGAACCTTATTTGGACTTAAGCTTAAAACCCAACAGCCTCTAAGTTCCACCAATCTATGGACAAGACTCCTCAATGAACCAGATCAGAACAAGTCTACATACACAAACTCTAATGACCATGAGTCTTTCCATGCAGTGTAAGTGATATGTGGCTCCCCACCTCAGAAGTAACAAAGAAACAGCCTCCCTCAACCTGGTAACTCTAATGCCTCGGTCTAGCAACTCTTTCCTCGAGAAGCGGGGTATTCCCTTCTAAGTTCAAGTGCAACCGGCTCAAGAAGAGGGGGTAGAAGTATAGAGTTTTGGAAGCTTAGCCAGTGTAGCTAAGTCTCCCGCTGCAAGCTTCATGAGATGTAACATGGATACCATAAGCTTTGCTTCATTTGACTATGTACACTCCGGTGGGGTTATTAAATTTTCAATCCGACCCACCACTTTTTTGGAGTTCTTTTTGCATTTTTGCATTTTTTTTCAAGGACTTCTGTACAGCATATCTACATGGTGCAGCATATATACAAGAAATTTCCTCTTGAGCCAGTAGATTATCCCTCTTTTGAAGCTTTATTGCAACCCACAGCTTCTGTCTTTAGCCTTCATCACCACTAGACCAAGTTGAGGTGCACTTCCTTCACTAGAAGAAGAAGAGAGGTTCCGCCTAGAAGTACTACCCTCATATGCTACCCCAAGCCAAAGGAAACTGCCTCCTCACCACCTCATCCGTGGAGAGCCATGTGTAAAGTGCAGGTGCAAGTCAAGCCATTGTCTCTAAGAGTCATGCGTGTGTTGTTAAGTATTCTACTTAAGCTCATCAAGATGACATATGCTCATAGCCTAGTGGACTCAAAGAATTAAGTCCTTATAGACCTGAAAAGCCTTAACCCTAAGTCCTATAAGGTTCCTCTTAAAGTTAAGTGGATTAAGATCTTATTCAAGCTCCATTTCTCAATTTAATTCCAGGCTTAGTTTAAATGTCAACTCTCATCCAGGAAAAATTATATACATATATGTACACAAGATGCTGTTTACAAATATTTTACAATCATGCAAAATTTTTGAAAAATGTTTTGAAATCATGGATGATGATGATGCATGAAGTGCAAGTTTTGCAAAAAGATATTTACAAACATTTACACAAGATTTTTGCAAACTCTTGATTTTCAAAACATTTTGGAAAAATTTTGTACTATATACATAATTTTGATACAAAAATATTTACACAAACTTTACACAAAAGATTTTTGAAATCATTTTTACAAAAGTACTTTGTACACTAGCTATGTATGTGCATATAAAAGAAGTTGATGTACATGAAAAATTTTTTAATTTTTGTGATTTTTAGCCATTTTATTTATTAACACACTCACACAAAGTACGAGTTATGGCTAAAGTATATATGAAATATATACACCCCCCCCTATACTTAGCTCGAACGATGTCCTCAGAGTGATCAAGAGCGATGAAGAAGACATAACTCGTGCTTAGTAAAAGGGGAGTGAAAAGGAATGGCTAAGTACAGGAACGAATAAATGAATAGAATGAGAGGAGCTCGGTGGTTTCCCCCTATACTTAGGATTAACTAATCCTGAGTATAGCAAGCTGTACATGAAGGGAAATCCGAGTGAAGAAGATACAGAATCTGCCCCCCCATACTTAGGGTAAAGTATCCCTAAGTATAGGCAGCAAAACAGGAGCAAACCGAATGAAAAGAATACTCGCAGGTCCGACATCCCCCCTATACTTAGGGTAAAGTACACCCTAAGTATAGCATAATCATAAGATGAGAAAAGGGATGTGGGACTAAAGAATAGAATGATATGGACAACTGGATCTATACAGGCGGAGGAACAGTGAAAATCAGGCGTGAGATGCAAAAGATGTGAGTCAAGAGACCACATCTCACGCAAAATGAATAGGGGCCACAATAACATCCCGCGGCTCATGATCTAGAAATGGCTTAAGCCGCTGGCCGTTCACTCGAAAGGTGCTCTCAGAAGACAACTTGGATATATCAATACTACCATTGTCGTGCACCTTTCTGACGAGAAAAGGTCCCTTCCATTTGCTCTGTAGCTTCCCTGGAAATAATCGTAGCCTCGCATCAAACAGCCATACTCTCTGTCCAATCTCAAAATGCTTGTGGCTGATATGAGAATCATGCCACTCCTTGACTTTCTCTTTATAATGTAGGCTGCTTGAGAAAGCTGCATCTCTAAGCTCCTCCAGGGCAGCTAACTCTGCCCTCCTCTGGTCTCCCATACCATCTGGATCCATAAGAATATCTGTAACTGCCCAAAGTGACTTGTGCCTCAGCTCAACAGGTAGATGGCACGGCTTGCCATAAACAAGGCGAAAGGGAGATGTGCCCAATGGAGTCTTGAAAGACGTCCTATATGCCCACAAGACCGAGTCCAAAAGCTGTGACCAATTCTTTCGGTCAGGGCGGACGACTTTCTGCAGAATATTCTTGATCTCCCTATTCGACACCTCAGCTAGACCATTCGTCTGTGGATGGTAAGGTGTGGCAACACGATGATCTATGCTGAACTCGCTAGCAAGGGCCTTTACCTGGTCGTTGATGAAGTGAGATCCCCCATCAGAAATCAGAACTCGTGGGACCCCGAACCGCGTGATGATATGTTTCCTCAAAAATCTGCAAACAGTCCTCGCATCAGCGGCTCGGGCGGGGATAGCCTCCACCCAACGACTCACATAATCAACGGCCAACAGAATGTACTCAAATCCCTGACTCTTAGGGAATGGACCCATGAAATCGATGCCCCATGCGTCAAAGACCTCACAGAAGTGAATGGGCTGCATCGGCATCATATCACGCTGTCCACAAGTGCCCATCCTCTGACAGTCAGTACACCTCTTCACGAACTCATCAGAGTCCTTGAAGAGGGTAGGCCACCACAAGACGGATTGGAGCACTTTCTGTGCCGTTCTCCTCCCAGAATGATGTCCCCCTGCCTCAAACTTGTGGCAGTAAGTGAGGACGCTATGGTGTTCCTCCTGAGGAATACACCGACGCCAGACGCTGTCCCCTCCTTCGTGGTAAAGGATGGGATCCTCCCAGTGGTAGGACTTGGCCCTCGCAAGGAAGGTCTCAAGTCTCTGCTTGGGCCAATCTTGTGGGACTTTCCCTGCAACGAGAAAGTTCACAATATCGGCATACCACGGGAGTGAGGCGATAGCAAGGATCGCCTCATCTGGGAAGGTATCTCGAATGGGATCAATCTGCTCAGAATCCTCAGGCTGCTCTAGTCGGGAAAGATGATCCGCCACCACATTCTTGACTCCAGGCTTATCCTTAATCTCAATGTCGAACTCCTGTAGTAGAAGGATCCATCTCGTCAGTCTGGCCTTGGCATCCTTCTTTGCCATGAGGTACCTGATGGCGGTGTGATCTGTAAACAAAGTCACTCTAGATCCAATGATATACGATCTGAACTTATCTAGGGCAAACACTACGGCTAGCATCTCCTTCTCTGTGACCGTATAATTCCGCTGGGCGGAATCCAATGTGCGGCTAGCATAGTGTATGGCAAATGGAACTCCATCCCTCCTCTGTCCCAGTACTTCCCCCACGGCAAAATCGGAGGCGTCCGTCATGATCTCGAATGGGAGAGACCAATCAGGCGGCTGGAGAACTGGAGCCTCAATAACATGCTGCTGGAGAGTCGCAAAGGACGAGAGACACTTGTCATCGACAAGGAACTCGGTGTCTTTCGTCAAGAGGTCAGTCAACGGTCGGGCAATCTTGCTGAAATCCTGAATAAATCTCCTATAAAATCCAACGTGCCCCAGGAATGACCGTAGCTGCCTCAAGTTGGACGGCGGTGTGAGTTTCCTAATGACATCAACCTTGGCCGGATCATCCTCCATGCCCCTGCTGGAGATGATGTGGCCAAGCACCGTCCCTTGAGTCACCATGAAGTGACTCTTCTCCCATGACAGAACCAAATGAAACTCGATACATCGCTGGAGTACCCGGTCTAGGCAGTCAAGACAAGAATCGAATCCGTCGCCGTAGACCGAGAAATCGTCCATGAAGACCTCCAAACACTCCCCTACCATATCCGAAAAGATCGACAGCATGCACCTCTGAAAAGTCGCAGGGGCATTGCATAGCCCAAATGGCATGCGTCGAAAAGCATATGTGCCGAAGGGACAGGTAAAGGTGGTCTTCTCCTGATCCTCAGGAGCGATGACCACTTGGTTGTAGCCCGAGTACCCATCCAGGAAGCAGTAATGGCTCTTCCCTGCCAGTCTCTCAATGATCTGGTCAATAAAAGGCAGGGGGAAATGGTCCTTCTTGGTGGCTTGGTTGAGTCTCCTGTAGTCAACGCAAACCCTCCAAGAGGTGGGTACTCGTGTAGCGATCTCCTCTCCCGACTCACTGATCACAGTTGTGATGCCCGTCTTCTTGGGCACCACATGCAAGGGGCTGACCCACTTGGAGTCGGAAATGGGATAAATAAAATCTGCACTCCACCATTTTGATATTTCCTTCATCACGACCTCTCTCAGGTTGGGGTTCAGTCGCCGCTGGAACTCACGCGACGGCTTCGCCCCCTCCTCAAGGTAGATATGGTGGGAGCACACTGCTGGACTAATCCCATGGAGATCCGCTACGCTCCTTCCGATCGCCTTGCGGTTCTTTTCAAGAACCCCCATCAAACATGATTCTTGCTCTCCAGTCAACTCGGCGGAGATGATGACTGGGTACATCTCTGGATCGCCCGCAAGGAATCGATACTTCAGCGAAGTAGGGAGCAGCTTTCGCTCTGGAATGCTGGGTGCTGGCAAATCTGGCTGCGGAAGGAACTGAGTGAAAGCTGCTAAGTCTGCCAAATCTGCCTGGGAAAGTGAAAGCGTACTCTCGCAAACTGGATCGGGAGAAGGCTGCTCAACTGCACTGTCTCTGCTCGGCTCTGCATCTACCTCCTCCTCATCTATAGGCTCAGGTGAACTCAGGTCCGGCATCTGATCATAGCAATCGGCCCAATCAGACTCTGAATCCGAGGGATCTGCATCAATCGCGGTGGCATCAGTACCACCGGAAAACAAGGTGGCCTCAGCACCACCATCACTGAACATCGTGTCGCGATCAAGGACCGGCTCTGCTGCCTCCATGGTATCCTGAACCAGGGCTGTGCTCTCCAGACTCTCCTCTGCTATCATCTCGGCATCAGCTGTATCTGAATATGAGAGGATGGTCTGTGCTGCAGGATCTGCCCAAGCTGCCTCATCGTCTGTGATCACAAAATCACAGTCCTGGTGGATGTCTGGCTCTGTGTCTGTCAGCTGCTCTGAATCTGTACTCGCATCTGAGCGGGTTCTCTCTCTAGCTCTGTAGTCCTCGACCGTCTCTATTTGTATACTCTCTCCCTCGACGCGAAAGTACACCTTCCCGCTATCATGATCAGTCACCGCCTTGGCTGTGGCCAAGAACGGACGACCAAGGATGATGGGGGTATCGGCCACTGACTCAGGGATCTCCATGTCCAACACTACGAAGTCCACGGGGAATTTCAGGCCCTGAATTGTGACGATAACGTCTCGTAATAACCCTTCGGCCTCTTGACATATCGATCAGCGAACTGAAGGACTGTCCTGCTCTGTCGAAGAGTGCCCAACTCGAAGCGGTCGAGAAGGGCTGCCGGAAGAAGGTTGATCGACGACCCGCTATCTAGAAGAGTACGGTCGAACCTCTGCTCACTGATCTGGCATCTGACATACGGGGCCCCTGAATCTGGCCTCTTGGCTGGCAGGCGATTCTGGATCGCAAAACACGTGACTTTCGTCAGCACATGGATCTCTGAAGTGTGGTTCCTCCTCCTCCTCCTGACTGTAGTCCTATCTCTCAAAGAACGCTGGAGAAGGGGGATGTGCTGCAAAGCCTCCTGGAGGGTCAGCTGGATGTGGAATCGATCAATCATGCTCTGGCTGAACTCCTCAAGCTCTCTCTTTTTTGGATTTTCTTTTTTCTTCCCCTTCCCCATCTGAAGGGCTCTAGGGAAGGGGATCACAGGGTCCTTCTCAGATGAAGGACTAGGAAAAGGACTAGACGGTTCCAGGACCGGATGCACACATACATCATGCACCACAGTGGGACCAGAAGAAAGTAAACCTTTTCCTTTATTCATAACAGAGTTCTGAGATACAGGAATGCGAGAAAAAACAACATCTCTATCTGTACAAACACCGGTGGCCTCAGTACCACCACGGGCTGGCTCTGCTGTTGCTGGTAGACGTCGCGCGGCATCAGTACCGCGGGCTGGCTCGGCTGAACGGGTGGCATCAGTACCACCTCCTCGAACTGGTGAAGCGGCAGCCTCAGTACCGCCGGTGGGATCAGCATCCTTGGTGGCATCAGTACCACCGTCATCATCTGGAGCGGCCTCAGTACCGCTCTCCTCCTCCTCATGTGGCGCCTCTGGAGTGTCCTCGTGGTGAAGCTCAGATGAGGCGCCGCCGCCTGCTGGGGTCCTACCGCTCCTAAGTGTGACAAAATCAGCATCAAATAGATCCGAAGATGTATCATCAAATGGGTCACTAGGAGTGGCTAACTCAGTATGTACTACCTGTTCAGATTTCCTCTTAAGGTTGTTCGGATTCGGCTCGATCTGGGCTGGTATGGCGGCCTTCCCTCTCACCAGGTCCCGCATCTCCCGGCGGAACTCGTCCATCTCCCGTCTGAATGTGGCCTGCTGGTCCGTGAGGAGGCGGGCGATGTCATCCAAAGCGGGGCTCTCGTGGGGGCCCGACGGGTAGCCTCTCTGGGGGTGAGGCTGCTGGATCTGCTGCTAAAGGTGCTGGTAAGAGGGATATGAGGACGGGTGCTGCTGCTGAATCGGGTGAGCCTGCTGCTCACGCCTCCATGACTGTCCCTGCTGCTGATAGGGACGAGGACCGTAGGATGATGGCTGGTGCTGCTGGTGTGCTGGGTGCTGCGGCTGCGACTGGTGCTGGTCTCTCTGCTGAGAGTACTGCCCTCCCTGTCCTGACGGCTGCTGCTGGGGCTGGGCACCACCACTCCCCCACCTGAATCCGGGATGGTCTCGTCGGATCCCAGGCTGGGGGCGGTCATACCAAATCCCGTTGACATCCATCAACGGCTCTGCATCGAAGGGGTCTGGTGGCAGTACTGCCAGAGGCTGATCCGGCTGGTAGACCACCATCTGCATGTCTGGAGATGGTGGGGACTGGTAGGTAGGCTGCGGCTGCTGGTACGGCTCCGCCTGTACAAGGTGAACCTGTCTAGGCTGCTGTGAAGAGCTGGAGCGCTGGGACGAGCTGCTGCTGCCGCCGGTATCGCCTCGCGATAGAAGACGGGGCTGTGAAGCCGTCTGTGTCTCCTGGAGGCACATGAGATGGGTCTTCATGTCGCTCAGAACCTGTGCCATCTGTTCCATCTGAGTGATGCTCTGGCACTGCTTCTTCTCTATCAGCTCCATGTGGTCTAACTTCTCGCTGATGATACCCATGTCCGCAGCGGATGACTCTGCCTGTGCTGCTGCGACTGCGGACGAACTGGATGGACCTGCATCTACCCGTGCTATCCGCTGGTACTGCACGGGTCCTGGCTGCTGAGGCTGGGGTCTCTGAGTATACAATCTGGTCTGAGACATCACCATGTAGTTCTCGGACATCTCCTCGTAGAAGGCCCAGACCTGATCGTGGTCCTTGGCAAAGTAGGACCCGCCGCAAGAAGCGTTCACCAGACCCTGAAGCTCTGGCGTCAACCCGCTGAAAAAGCTCTGAACTAGGTTCGGCTTGGATATGTCGTGGTGCGGGCATCTGTCTAGGATCTCTCGAAACCTCTCCCAAGCCTCGTGGAACTGCTCGTTGGGGAACATGGAGAAGTTGCTGATCAGGGCCCTCGCTGCATTCGTCCGCCCGAGTGGATAGTACTTTTTCAAGTACTCGGTGCGGAGCTGCTCCCAGGTGTAGACAAACTTCCCTAGATGCTTCAGCCAGGTGGCTGCTCTATCTACCAGTGAAAAAGGGAAGGCTATCATCCGGATCGTATCCTGGTCCACGTGGCGGTCGTGGACAGTGCTGCAGATCATCAGAAACTCCTGGAGGTGGAGATGGGGCTCCTCAGTAGCAAGTCCGTGGAAACGGGGCAGCAACTGCAAGGTGTTCGGGGGGAACTTGAAGTCCCCCACGATCGCTGGCACTACCACCCAGTGATGCATCAGAGTAGATCCGGGGTTGTGTAACTCCCGCATCGGTCGTGGTGCTCCTCCTGCCGCGGCTGCTGCCGCTGCGGCGGCGGCAGCTGCTGCTGCGGCTGCGGCTGCTGCGGCTGCGGCCTCTGCATCAGGCATCTCCTCAGGCTCGCTCAGGATCTCCTCAGGCTCGCTCTGCTGGCCTCGCTCTGCTCTGAGCCTCTCCAACTCACGCCTCATCTCTATCATGAATGCCCCCTGATCATGTAGCTGCTGCTGTACTGTCTCGAGTGATGCGATCAGGGTGGAGTTGATCGCCCCCTGGTCTAGAACAAAATGTTGGTCTCCTCGTGGACCTCCGGGGTGATCCTCTGAACTGCCGGCCATAGCGACGTCTGCAAAATCAAATGAGCCCAACTCAGGTGCTGTCAAATCTGCTAATCTCTCCTCGGGCTCATGTCTCTCAATACCAGAAGAAAGGGGGTCGAGGGGGAACAGGGCGGAATCGTACTCGGGCTCGGAGAGCTGGTCTCGGCTCTCGCGGGCCAACCTAGATGATCGGGTAGACGTGCCCGAAAGCGGTGCAGCCAGAGGCTGCCTAAGAGACCGTCTACCCATCATCTTGATCTGGCGAGTAGTGCGGATGAGATCTGGAATCAACTATGATAAAAAAACAAACCCCCGGTTCACCAACGCAACGCGAGCTGAAGACCGTGAAAGTTCGGTCAAATTATCTTGTCTATTTTATTTTGGTGAACACACAAAATATCAGAGCGCTTACGTGACCTGTTAGGATATCCGATGCTATCCCAACTGACTGGCCCGCACGGAAAAGTCGGTAATCAGTCGGGTCTAGCACCGGGAGGCTCTACCTAGGGTGCGGGTCACTCTCTCGCGCATCCAAACAATACAATGAGGGGGTTGCTCTCCCCAAGACAAAGTTTTTAGGGTGAGCGGTTTTTAAGATCAAGTATGATTAGCAGTCCCGATTTTATTGTTTTTCTTTTTAATATTTTTCAAAGCAAACAAAAGGCCTAACGAATTTTTTGGTTCTCCTGATTATTTAGTCCAAAAACAGGGGGGGAGAAGACGAAAAAGCCGATGCGCGATAAATCAATGATGCATGCTGAGATAGAAATGCGTACCTTGTCTCCAGCACTCTAAATGCAAGTGATCCGCGCAGAATTTAAAGACAGGAAATAAACTACCTAAATGATGCAAGCGGGAAAAACCGAGTCCTAGATGAGCAATTTCTAGCGCAGAACCGTCTAACTCAGTCACTCGCCCTCGATCCAAAGAGTCCGGTCTAGACCCACCCCTCCTCTTCTCGACAGGTCGAGTTCAGGAGTAGCGCTTGACAGGGCAGGCTCGCGGCGCGTAGGCTCTCAGAAAGTGACTAAGTTATTTTTATTATTTATTATTTAGTAGGTCCAATTACGTTCTATGGGAACAGATAAGCAATTAGGTGTGTGGATCCTACTAATTACGTCACAAGCACCAGAAATTCCTACGGCTAGGGGCTCGATCAAAAACCGCGTAAACACCGGAAAAGCAGTAAAAAAGTAGAAGAAGAAAACCGCGAAAAACCGCGAAAAATCTAAAGGGTCCCCCGAGCACACCGGTGCTCGGCGAAACAGACCCGCTAAGTGTCAAGCACAGTCTCTGAGTGTACCTGTATTATTACAACAATAAAATAGAATATCCCTAAACTATCCTCACCCACTCAGCTCTCTCTCTCTCTCGCTCTCTCCTGCGGCTCGATGAAGAAATGAGCCGCCTCCGCTTCGCTCGGGTGCACCGGCGCTCCTAGGAATGCCGCCCTCGCTCCTCGGGCCCTCGCAGGAAACAGAGAGAAAAGTGGTCAGTCCAAAAATTATTGTCAGAAATATGAGAAAAATATATATACAAAAATTCTATACAAAAAGCCGCGAAAATCGAAAACCGCAGAAAAAGCTAAAAACAACTACTAAGCCGTGCTCCCCGGCAACGGCGCCATTCTGATAACCGTCCGAATGACTAAGGTAAAGGTACAGAAATATAGGTCGTTGCGACCTCAATCACTCAGACTATGTATATAAAAAAAAATCAGACCACTCGAAACACGTAAGATCAATCAAGCACAAAATCAGCGGCCCTGCTATGAGATTAACCTGGTATAGCACCCAGGGTCGAATACAAGGAGCACGGGTTGGCCAGAGGCCTACGAAGTAGTAAAAATGAAATAAAATAAAGATAAAATATTTTTAGTGATTTTTAATAATTTTTATATTTTTTTGGATTTTTAATATAATGAGAAAATAAAAGAAAACAAAAACAAACACACTTTATCAATTTATTTAAAGCATCAAAAATCAAGCAAAAATTCAAGAAAAAATGTTTTTATGTTTTTTGGGTTTTTAAGTGTTTTTGGTGAATTTTTGATAATTTTCTGAAGTGTATTTTATTTTCTAAAAATCAAACAGTGCTAAAAAGACAAGGTACTGTCCAGCCAGGCCCCAAAATCCAAAAATAAAATATTTAAGGATCTCAGAGGGACCTGGAGGTAATTTTCCTGTATACTAGAGAAAACAAGGAAAATTTGAGCACCAAAATTATTGTTTTTGGGTTTTTAAATTATTTATTATGATTTTTATGAGTTTTGAGGTGTTTTTAAATTTTTAGGGTTTTTACTCAATGAAAAATAGCCAAAATTGGCTAGAAAATCAAGAAACACAACAGAAACAACACTAATTTTTATGGAATTTTTGGGGGTGTTTTATATTTTTTTGGGATTTTTGAATCTAGACAGTAGCTAAAATGAGAGTTTTTGAATTTTTAAAAATAGCAAATAAGATCAAAAATGTCCTCAAAAATTCTCAAAAATTCTACAACATGACAGGAGCCATGTTTCAAATTTTCATCGAATTTAGAGGTGATTTGATATTTTATTCAAAAATCAAAAGGGGGCATAGTGCACAGGGACTTAAGTGCAAATACCCGAAGATCTGGGGGTCCAGGTGCAATTTTCCTAGCAAGTCACGCGCGTGGCGCGTGCCTGGGGCACTCAGGGACCTTTTGGTAATAAAAACAAGTCCTAGGACCTTTTGGTAACTCGTACCAAAAAGTCCAGGGGCTGTTATGCAAATAACCCACTAAAAGGCGCACATGCGGAAATAAAATGTTCACAGGGGCATATATGCAATTACCAAAAAGTATTCATTCATTTAACACACAACCAGAACTACAGGATTAATATTGCAAATACACCAGACAAAGCACGTGGCGAAGCACGTGGCTCACACATACAGGGGCATAAATGCAAAGATAAACAAGCACGAGGTCCAATGTGCAATTTACCCTACGTAAATAAAACACATAAAATATTTACAGGGCTGAAAGTAAAAACATAAACTACGAGGGGGCCTAAGGTAAATTACCCCTTTATTACGTCGACGGCTGGATGAGCGCCACGTAGCTGATCTAACGGCTGAGGACGGCGGGCGCTTCTCTTCTTCCGCACGTGAGCCTGATCGACGGCGCAGAGGGAGCCACGTGGGAGATCTAACGGCCTCGGGTGCTGGTGGTTCCCTCTCTCTGCTCTAACGGTCCGGATGAAGCTTCGAGATGATCAACGATGTCTGCTCCTCGATGAATGGGCGGTGACGATTGAAACTGGAGCTCCGAAGGCTATCGGACGGTGATGGAGGACCCTTGAAGAACAGGTGGCCGGCGAGGTTCGCCGGCCTCGTGCGCGTGATGTGGGCCTCCTCAGCTGCCTCTGAAGATCGGAGAAGGTCGGCGATGACGTCCCGCAGCTGGTGGTGGCCTCCGATGGCCCAGCCGAGCCCAGGAGGGGCTCCGGCGAGGTCGACGGAGGGGAAGCTCCTGGACTGATGTTGGGAAGCCTCAGATGGCCTCCTCGTGACCTGCAAAATAACCCAGAAGCTTCGCGGGTCGAGGGCAAAGTGCCTCGACCCGATGAAGCGGCGTGAAGGTGAACTGTGGGTCGGGGCGAGCGAGCTCCGGCGAGCGGAGGATGGAGGAGCTCGAACCCCAGCTCCTGTGCGATCTGGGTTGAATGAAGGGGTGGAGAAGGTGCGTCGAGGGATGGCGAAGGTGACAGTGTGTCCCGATGACCGAGAAGATACGCGATATGGTCGGAATCAAAGGAACGCGGCGGAACTACGATTTGGGGGAAACTAAAAATTAAACGAAATGGGAAGGCTAGAAGGATACCTGGGCGGTGTGGTAGACTGTGCTGGAGCTTAGGTAGCTCCTGGTCGTGGCCTCGAAGGACGTCAAGGCCTGAGGCTCGAGCTCCTGCACGGGGCGGAACACGGCGGCGCAACGTCGCCGGATCAGTGGTCCGGCCACCTCCTCCTCACTGCTACAAGGGCAATCGCGAGCTGTCACCTCAGGGATCGCTATGGAGGTCACGGGAGTGAGAGTGGAGAGCCAAAGATAGCAATAAAATGCGGCGGAGCTCAGGTTATATACTGCTAGGGGTCCGGGAAGATGACGATCGGGCGAGCTCAGGAGCGCGCGGATCCCGAGGGAGCGGCTCCGGCAAGGATGCCGGATGCGAGAGGAGTGATCCGGACCCGGGGTTTGGTGGGTTGGCGATCGGGTCATCCGTGGAAAAAGGGAGAAAACGGGTCGGGCACAGGAGACCCGGCTCTGGTGGTCCTGGGGGGTGAGTTGACCGGGGGTCAACAATCCCCCGTGGACCAATCAGAGCCCACCAAGCTTATTTATTTTGATTCATTTTTTTGGGTTAGATAATGACCGAATTTTTAAAAACTTAAAACATGAAAAATATTTATTTTATTTTTCTCTATTTTTTGGTGATTTTTAATTAATTTTTAGAAATAAAAATAAGGTATTTACAATATATAGCTATACATAGGTATATGTACAATATAGGGTTTTTTATTTTTAATTTTTAATTATTATTTTTGTACAATTTTATTCCTATTTTATATTTTATTTATTTATAGAATAAAATTAGGAATAAAAGGGTATTTTTATTTTATTTTTATTGTTTATATACATGGGTGGAATAAATAGTTATATACATTTATATGCATGATATATATACAATGTATTTTTGTATTTTGTTATTTCTTATTTGATTTTTGTTTTGATTCTTTTTATTTTATTTATTTACAATATGTAACATAGACTATTTACAAGAAGTTTACTAAATAATTTTATTTATTTATAGGGTTACATAAATAAGGAGGCATGGTTTATGTACATGGTGAAAGGGTGTTTTTGCATTTTTGATTTTTAGATTTTTATTTTGTTTTTAATAGTTTCATATGTACAAGCATTTTTGGGTGAGGAAAATAAAATTTTATTTATTTACAAAAAAATCTATACACATGAGCCCCTATCTCCCTCTACTTAGGCTTTTATGCGGTCAGGCCCATGCTGAGCCCTCCCTTGGGTTAGGTTGCTCAATATTTATTCTAAATATTTCCCTCTTTTTCTTTTTAATCTTTATTCTTTTATTTTTACACAAAAACATGCTAATTATAAGTATTTACACAATGCATGCTTTTGGTAATTATTTGTATTTACATATATCTTCATGCATTTGCAAAGGTTTTTGTAGCTAAAATATAAGAATAAAGAGTGATGAATGGGTATTCATCAGTATGCTCTTTCTGTAACGTCCCGGGCTTAGGTCCCCGGTCCGTTATAGGAGCATTACTGGCCCTGACAACCTCTTGGGATCGGGCCCATACGGACCCGATTAACCACCCCAAAATGCTTAAGCCGGGTTGTCAAGTAGTAATCTCGTCACTATTTATCCCACCCGGGAACTTCTTGTTCCACGGTGTGGGACTATGTTGGGGTTTTACAGCCTCCCCCACTTATATTCGCAACGTCCTCGTTGCGACATGGCACATTACTTCTTCCCAGTGACAGTGGTGGCTGCACGCTCCGGGTAGCCATTTTCCTCCAACCTCTTTGTAGGGGCGGCTCCACCTCTCGGGTAGCCCTTTCCACTATCAGAGGGCGTTCGACTCTGATACCATGTTGTCACATCCCGGACCTCGAAATATGGGAAACATTACGGAAGCATCCCAAAACAATGAATTTTTTTTCGAGTCCAGGAGCGAGACAAAAGCTCAATATTCCATAAATAACATTCAGAGTGCCAAACATGATGGAAGAGTAAAGGAACATAACCAATTAAATAAAGACTCATCAGTTCTGAACTACACAATAAAGTTAAATAAGTCTATTCATACAATGATTTAAGAGGCTAGAAAAATATCAATAACTCTTCAATCCAGTCGATGGACAACCCTCCCGCTTTCCTCTAAGCTGAAAGGTTAAAAATCAATATTAGTCAAACGAATTTGACTAAGTATGCACCAATAATTTATGAGACATACAATCATAACCATATACAATGAGTAAAAAAAATTACGATTGCAATTCTATATAATAAAGACTATAAATCAATAAATAAACAATGAACTATAAAAGACTTTTTCATGTATGTCCATCATTATGGGATAACAATGACAATTCAATCAATTTCCATGAATATCACAAATTTTGTGGCCATAATATCACAAATCTATATCAAATATAAATCAATACCATCTGCCGACACCTGGCAGCCCGAGCTTGGATAGAAGCCACCCCGTTCCCTTAAATCAAAATTTTTACACTAAAACAAATATCAATACGAGGCCTCCTATCCAAACCCCAATGCAATGGACATCAGTATTGAGTCAACCGCCGTAGCGGTAAATTGTTTGGAAGTAGTGTAGGATTACCCGCCTACAACGGTCAATTGGCGGAATTAACCGTCCGCGCGGCACCCGGCCAGGTCAAAGTCTCTAATGGATTAACAATGAACAATGTCTACTTCCGCACAATGGTGGTGTCAAAAACAATAATTTATTTTTCAATAAAAATATTTGAATAAAAAAAATACAATTTAACCTATATATAAAAAGGTAATAATGTATCCATCTATGTAACATTTAACAACTAGTCCGTGGATAGGTATTATGGGTAAATATCAAACTAACGCTTGATAATCTGTGGCTTTAACACATAAATATAATCAAAGCATTCTAATGATATAATATAAAAGCAACATTCCATAACTGATATAAAGCAATGTGGGTATAAATGAAAATGGTATGAGACATAAATTAACGTACATACCTCAATCTGTACGGATATATTTATAGGATTCTTCGTCCACGGAGATCAATTTTCACCTAAATCAAAGAAAACTATCTTAACACCATACTCTACAGAAAAAAATCACTCGTCGTTCTATCCGGTTACTACCCATCCCATGTGCTGGTAGTTAAATAAAAATCAATTAATTTTTTTCTCGAAAACAACCGATTTATTTTGAAAATTGGGTAATTTATTTTATTTCTCCTAATATGTATATAAACTACCACAGGGGCCAATATATAGTTTGCATCGTAAAAAAATTTATTGAAGTACACAATTAGTGGATAGCCTTTAATTAAAAAGGTACATGGCTGGAAATAAGAATCATGTGATTTTAGTCATCCGGTCTCCTGAGGGATAAAAAAAATCACATAGTTACATTTCTCTTTCTAGGGAAATTAACTGCGTACCTATATTTTGTTTGATTTTATTTTAGAGAATCCATCCATAAAGTAAATATATTCCTATCGACAATATATCGGAAATCGACGACTCTCGTCCTGTCGACAATATGTCGGAAATCAACGACTCTCGTCTAAAAAGAAATGCATCAAATAAAAGATCAATGGTATACCTTGTCGCCAACTAAACCGTCAACTCTTGATGTCGAACTTTAATTCACCTCTCCAATTGCGACGGTTATCTGCATAGCTCTTTTGCCTACTTTGAGCAATTAAGAGCCTCTTCTTAATCAGATCGATCTTATCAGCACACTTTTGCACAAGTTCCGGTCCGAGCAATCTTCTTTCACCAGCCTCGCTCCAACAAAGAGGAGATCTACATGGTCTTCCATAGAGAGCTTCATATGGAGCCATCCCAATGCTAGACTGATAACTATTGTTATAGGCAAACTCAATGAGCGGAAGATTCTCATCCAAACTTCGAGCATAATCCAAAGAACATGCTCTAAGCATATCCTCGAGACCTGAATAGTTCTTTCGGATTGACCGTCTGTCTGAGGATGAAATGCAGTACTAAACTTCAGCTTTGTACCGAAAGCCTCCTGGAGTTTTTTTCTCAAAATCTTCCTGTGAATCTAGGATCCCGATCAGAGACAATAAAGACAGTATACCATGGAGCTTCACAATATTATTCATGTATAAATTTGCTAGGCTCGCAACAGACTCTTTTTTCTTCATTGGCAAGAAATGGGCAGACTTCATCAATCTGTCCACGATCACCCATATGACATCATAATTGGTTGCATCGGTCTTTGGAAGACCCATCACAAAGTCCATAGTGATGTGTTCCCATTTCCATTCCGGAATCTCTAACTGCTCCAAAAGTCCAGCTGGTCTTTGATGCTCAGCCTTAATTTGCTGACACACCAAACAACGAGAAATGAATTCTGCAATCTCCTTCATATTTTTCCACCAAAAATTCCGTTGGAGATCCTTATACATCTTTGTACTTCCTGGATGCACAGTGAATTTAGAGCGATGAGCTTCATCCAGAATTTCTTGCTTCAACTCTGCCTGCGAAGGAACCCATAAGCGATTCCTGAATCTGATGCCGCTATCTGGAGCAGTGAAAAATTCTGAATTTTCTTCTTGACTTTTCTCTGTCAGAACATGATACTCATGATCTTCTTTCTGAGCTCTCAAAATTTTCTCTATTATTTCAGAATGTATCTGGATGCTAGATAAGATAATCTTGTCTCCTTCCTTGAAAGGATTCCAAGAGACCAAATCGTCAATCAACTTCCATTTTTTGATCATCAAACTCTTTGTAACGTCCCGGGCTTAGGTCCCCGGTCCGTTATAGGAGCATTACTGGCCCTGACAACCTCTTGGGATCGGGCCCATACGGACCCGATTAACCACCCTCAAAATGCTTAAGCCGGGTTGTCAAGTAGTAATCTCTTCACTATTTATCCCACCCGGGAACTTCTTGTTCCACGGTGTGGGACTATGTTGGGGTTTTACAACCTCCCCCACTTATATTCGCAACGTCCTCGTTGCGACATGGCACATTACTTCTTCCCAGTGACAGTGGTGGCTGCACGCTCCGGGTAGCCATTTTCCTCCAACCTCTTTGTAGGGGCGGCTCCACCTCTCGGATAGCCCTTTCCACTGTCAGAGGGCGTTCGGCTCTGATACCATTTGTAACGTCCCGGGCTTAGGTCCCCGGTCCGTTATAGGAGCATTACTGGCCCTGACAACCTCTTGGGATCGGGCCCATACGGACCCGATTAATCACCCCCAAAATGCTTAAGCCGGGTTGTCAAGTAGTAATCTCGTCACTATTTATCCCACCCGGGAACTTCTTGTTCCACGGTGTGGGACTATGTTGGGGTTTTACACTTTCCATGTTGGTAACTGGCAGATGTTGGAGAGTCAAATGTCCCAGAAAGGATGATGCT
Source organism: Ottelia alismoides (assembly GCA_037367405.1). Taxonomy (NCBI): domain Eukaryota; kingdom Viridiplantae; phylum Streptophyta; class Magnoliopsida; order Alismatales; family Hydrocharitaceae; genus Ottelia; species Ottelia alismoides. Next base: position 253,451 of record JAZKJV010007989.1, on the reverse strand, counting down.
AAAGTTTACAAGGATGCAAACGAGGTTTGCTAATTTTAGATAGCGTTCTACTCTTTACTATATGTTCTTTATAGTACCGTGTATTGGCTTTGGAGCACATTGGATCGAGTAGAAGCCAGCTTCACATAGCTACCGATTTCATGCAGATTCTCGTGTCGTTAGGACGAGATGCCCTGAGTAATGCGGAACTGTTGCTGCCATCTCGAACTGAAACATCTGAAGAACCAGTCGTCCTGTGATCGATCTTGTAGAACATGTGATACAATCGGAGGTTAGCTTTTATTTTCCCTTTTTTGTGGTAATAATGATAAATGCCAAGGATTTTTTTGCCACTCTACTCTTATGTTAGGAAAAAATGTCTACCGTGGAGTGGTCTGGTAAGGATGCATTGGGTTTTTTGGAATATTGTGATTGATCATTCATTTGGATGCTATCTAATAATCCGTTTTTAACAGGGTGGGAAACTGTGCATTATTGGATCAGAGCAAAGCGAGAACCAAGTCAGTTCTAGTAGTTCTTCTGTGTGGGTTTTCTCGCAGTTTCGACCACATGGCTCACATTTTGAAGCATGATGCATCCTCCTCATCTTTGATCTGCGATATCGAAGCTGCCCAGAACTTGATTCAGCGTAGGACGCCTTGCGAGCAATCTCATTTATTTTCTGTCCGTGTTCCTCTGTTATGCCACTCAGTGTAACCAGTGGCATGGATGATGTATAAGCTCTTCTTGATACGAGAAAACGGATGCATGGAATAACCCGAGTATATGTTAATCCCATTTGCACAATTCTTATCATATCAACCTGGTGTCATCTTTTACAACTCATTATCTTTTCGAAACCATTTCAAGTTGCCCTTCTTGTAAACTTTAAAATCTCAAATCCTTGCGCATACCTTACTTTCTGTTGGTTGTGGTTTTCGTTATGATTTTATTTAATCACAAGGAAAACATCACGATTTGTTCAAAATATTTCTTGATGAGAGTTGAATTATCTATACTCATTTGCAAATCCAAATCGGCTAACTGCTCTTTGATAGCACCTGCTCCGATGGTTGCCTCCTCACAATTCTCCCTTTAACAATGGTAGATAGGAACTGAAGTCGATGAGAGCGGAGTACTCCTGGTGCATGTCTCGCCCTTTCTCATTTTCCACAATCCTCCATTCCAAAACCTTGTTCGCATCTCAAGGATGGGCTCTAAGTAATTTACTGGACAAAGTGATAAGTCTGGCATTCCCGGCCTATCAAGTGAAACCGATGGTTTCTTGGTCACGGCTTGCTAAAGTTAAAGCTCCATTAAAGAGCGTTTCCACGTGGAGAACCTCCTCTGGGAATATAAGGTTTTCATGGTGCCGATCGTGAGCCACCATCCAAGCACGAATACCCTCGTTTAATAGAATATTTTTGGTTTAGAAAGTCTCAAATTTAGGGTATTCTACTGCACGAATTTCCAGAGAAATGAAGTTATAGACACATAGGTTTAGAGCAACATCGACTACTCTTATCACACTCATCCATAAACTGGTTACTGGTACAAATAATATAAAGAAATATAACCAATGTTTATTGGAAAAAGCAACCCCAGAAATCATCTCTGCTTCCATTGTGTATATTGGTGTTTGAAGGCCTACTATCCCACTTTTTCTTTTTGGTGTGTGTGGAGCTCACCTCCTTTAAAGAGAACAATGAGGTTCAAGAAATGCAGACTAGTAGAAAAGTCAATGTGGATAGAGGTACAACGAATATTAGGTAGATTGATCGCAAACAACATTTCAGAACCTTGCGTGAGCGCAATAGGTTTAAAAAATGTTGAGCTCTAGGCAAAGGAGGATCCTTTGACTGATGTAGCAAACAATGTAAAAGGGTGGTTGACGTGGCATAGTAGCGATAGAGAGATCATGATACGAGAGGTCAACTCATCAACAACAATGACGAAGAAGGCGATGGTGGAGGTGGTTGTTTTGGTAAGTTTGATTAGAAGTGAGTTGATGACGGAGGCGATAGACTCCCAATGTATATTGCAAATGGGAAGTAATTGAGCATGAGCAGTGGATCTCTACTAACATTTTTAAGCTGCCAGGGCAGAAGACGCGATGATGAAGGTGGCGCCTCTCTAACATAACATGGGCAGTCAAGGGAGGTTGTAATGGTGCATGAACCTTCATCACATAATTAAGGACATTGTCACCATGAAAGGTAGGTACTGCACCCTCATTCCACCCAGTAGCATCCTTCATAATGCCATCATTCCTCCTCAATTCAACTTTCGTATGGCATCCTTTCGAGGACATTATCATTCTACAATATTATCACATATACTATACATTTAACCAAGGCTTTGAAAATCAAACCAGACATCAAACTGAGCATGTATCAATTTTAGATTTTAATGGTTGAACCAATAGGACTATCTGGTTGAATCAGTGATGACATCAGCAGTTCATAAAGATCGAATCGTTGTACTACTGGTTTGGTTTATATGGTTCAACTTGGTCAAGCCAAGTTAGACCGTTGATAAGCGACCCGAGCGAACGAGGTAAAGGTACTAATAGGTCGTTGCGACCTCTATCACTCAGAGTCACTCAATAAAGAAAAAAGTCGAACTGCGAAATAAATCAGAGATCAAAACACGAAGTGCGGTCCTAGCTATGGGATTAACCTGGTATAGCTCCCAGGGTCGAACACAAGGAGCACGGGTTGGCCAGAGGCCTACGAAGTAGTCGAAATGAAATAAAATAAAGACAAAATATTTTTAGTGGTTTTTAATGATTTTTATATTTTTTTTGGATTTTTAAAAGTGAAGAAAATAAAAGAAAGTATAAACAAGCACACTTGAGCAATTTATTTAACACACCAAAAATCAAGCAAAAATTCAAGAAAAATTATTTTTATGTTTTCTAGGTTTTTAAGTGTTTTTGGTGAATTTTTGGGATTTTTATAAAGTGTATTTTATTTTCTAAAAATCAAACAGTACTAAAAAGATAAGGTACTGTCCAGCAGGGCCCAAAACCCAAAAATAAAATATTTAAGGATCTCAGATGCCCCTGGAGGTAATTTTCCTGTATTCTAGAGAAAATAAGGAAAATTTGAGCACCAAAATTATTGTTTTTGGATTTTTAGATTATTTAATATGATTTTTATGAGTTTTTAGGTGTTTTTAGATTTTTAGGGTTTTTACTCAATGAAAAATAGCCAAAATTGGCTATAAAATCAAACAACACACAAAGAACAGTAACTAATTTTTATAGAATTTTTGGGGGTGTTTTTATATTTTTTTGTGATTTTTCAAGTGAAACAGTGCCAAAAATAGATGTTTTTGAATTTTTAAAAATAACAAACAAGATCTAAAATGTCCTCAAAAATCTACAAAAATCCTACACCATGGCAGGAGCCATGTGTCAAATTTTCGTTGGATTTGGAGGTGATTTGATATTTTATTCAAAATCCAAAAGGGGGCACTGTGCACAGGGACCAAAGTGCAAATACCCAAAGCTCTGGGGGTCTCGGTGCAATTTTCCCAGCAAGTCACGCGCGTGGCGCGTGCCTGAGGCACTCAGGGACCTTCTGGTAATAAAAACCAAGTCCTAGGACCTTTTGGTAACTCGTACCAAAAAGTCCAGGGACGGTTATGCAATTAACCCACTAAAACACACACATGTTCAAATAGAATGCTCACAGGGGCATAAGTGCAAATACCAGAAAGTATTCATTCATTCGTAACCAACCAGAACTACAGGACTAATACTGCAAATAAACCAAAAGTATACGTGACGAAGCACGTGGCTCACACAAACAGGGGTATAAATGCAAATATCAAAGAGCACGAGGTCCAATGTGCAATTTACCCTACGTAAATAACATGACTAAAATATTTACAGGACTAGGACTGAAAACTTAAACTACGAGGGGGTCTAAGGTAAATTACCCCTTATTACGCCGACGGCTGGATGAGCGCCACGTAGATGATCGGACGGTCCTGGTGAGTGGCGCCTCTCTTCTCTTCCGCACGTGAGCCGATCGACGGCGCAGAGGAGGCCACGTGGATGATCGAACGGCCTCGAGCGCTGGTGGTTCCCTCTCTCTGCTCTCACGACCCAGATCGCCCCGCTGGATGATCGGGCGGTTGTGGCTCCTCGATGATCGGACGACCACGATAGAATCTAGAGCGGGGGGGCGATCGGACGGTGGTGGAGGACGGTGGAAGAACACTCAGCCGGCGAGCTTCGCCGGCCTCGTGCGCGTGCTAGGGTCCTCCTCAGCTGCCTCCAAGTATCGGAGAAGATCGACGGTGAAGTCCCGCAGCTGGTGGTGGCTTCAGATGACCCAGCCGAGCCCTGGAGGGGCTCCGGCGAGGTCGGCGGCGACAAGCTCCTGGCCTGGATGGGAGGGGGCCTCAGATGGCCTCCTTTTAACCTGCAAAATGCACCAGAAGCTTCGCGGGTCGAGTGCAAAGTGCCTCGACCCGATGAAGCGGCGTGAAGGTGGACTGTGGGTCGGGGCGAGCGAGCTCCGACGAGCGGAAGATGGTGGAGCTCGAACCCCAGCTCCGGGGCGAGCTGGGTTGAACGAATGGGCGTAGAAGGTGCGTCGAAGGATGGCGAAGGTGATGGTGTGTCCCGATGATCGAAATGATGCACGATGTAGCCGGAATCAACGGAATACGTCGGAGATACTAATTGGGGGAAACCAAAAATTAAGCGAAATGGGCGAGCTAAAAGGCTACCTGGGTGATGCGGAAGACTGTGCTGGAGCTTAGCTAGCTCCTGGTCGTCGCCTCGAAGGGTGTCACTGCCTGAGGCTCGAGCTCCTGCACGCGGCGGAGCACGGCGGCGCAAAGCTGCCGGATCAGTGGTCCGGCCACCTCCTCCTCGCTGCAACACCGGCAAACGGGAGCTGTCACCTCACTGGATGCGATGGAGGTCACGGGAGTGAGAGTGGAGAGCCAAAGATGAGAAATGAATGCGGCGGAGCTCAGGCTATATATGGGTGCAGGTCTGGGAAGAAGGGCTCGGGTCCGGCTCGATTGAGCACGGATCCCTAGGCAAGGTGTCGGGCGAGATTCCCGGATGCACGGGGGATGATCGGAGCGTGGGGTTTACGGATTTGGATACCGGGTCGTGACGCAATAAATCGGGGAAATCGGGTCGGGCGTCACGACCCGTGTGAAGTGGTCCACAGGGGGGAGTTGACCGGGCGGTCAACAATCCCCATGGACCAATGGGAATCAGCCACGTCAGAACGTATTTGGAAATTGAATTAAAAATAATAAATGGCCGATTTACTTAAAACTCAAAACATAAAAAATGTTTGTTTTAATTTTTTCTATTTTTTTGTGAATTTTAATTAATTTTTGGAAATAAAAATAAGGTATATACAATATATAGCCATATATAGGTATATGTACAATATAGGGTTTTTAATTTTGATTTTTAATTAGTTATTTTTATACAATTTTTATTCCTATTTTATATTTTATTTATTTATAGAATAAAATGAGGAATAAAAGGCTATTTTTATTTTATTTTTATTAATTATATGCATAAGTAAAATAAATAGTTATGTACAACTATATACATGGCATATGTACAATATATTTTTGTAATTTTAATTTAGTAATTTTTAATTGCTTTTTGTTTTGTTTCTTTTTATGTTATTTATTTACAATATATAACATAGGATATTTACAAAAAATTTTGAAAATAAATAAGTTTATTTACAAGGTTAACTAAATAAGAAGACAATGTCTATGTACATGGTGAAGGGTTATTTTTGGATTTTTGACTTTTAGATTTTTATTTTGTTTTTAATAGTGTATAAATATGTACAAATTTTTACAAAATATTTACAACATATTTTTGGGTGAGGAAAATATAATTTATTTATTTACATAGGTATTTACACATGAGCACCTATCTCCCTCTACTTGGCTTTTGATGCGGTCAGGCCCATGCTGAGCCCTCCCTTGGGTTAGGTTGCTCAATATTTATTCTAAATATTTCCCTCTTTTTCTTTTTGATCTTTATTCTTTTATTTTTGCACAAAAACATGCTAATTATAAGTTTTTACACAATGCATGCTTTTGGTAATTATTTGTATTTACACATATCTACATGTATTTGCAAAGGTTTTTGTAGCTAAAATATAAGAATAAAGAGTGATGAATGGGTATTCATCACCCCCCTATACTTACCTTTGCTAGTCCCTTAGCAAACACTTATTTGAAAAAGAAGTGAGAAATAAAGAAGAAGAAAAAGAAAAAGAGGATATACATGGATCAAGGTTGAATTATTAAACTTTCCTTCATTAAATTGAAATAAGGAGCTTGATCAGATCTTTGGATTATTAATGTGTCGGAACCTTATTTGGACTTAAGCTTAAAACTCAACAGCCTCTAAGTTCCACCAATCTATGGGCAAGACTCCTTAATAAACCAGATCAGAACAAGTCTACATACACAAACTCTAATGACCATGAATCTTTCCATGCAGTGTAAGTGATAGTTGGCTCCCCACCTCAGAAGTAACAAAGAAACAACCTCCCTCAACCTGGTAACTCTAATGCCTCGGTCTAGCAACTCTTTCCTCGAGAAGCGGGGTATTCCCTTCTAAGTTCAAGTGCAACCGGCTCAAGAAGAGGGGGTAGAAGTATAGAGTTTTGGAAGCCTAGCCAGTGTAGCTAAGTCTTCCGCTGCAAGCTTCATGAGATGTAACATGGATACCATAAGCTTTGCTTTATTTGACTATATTCACTCCGGTGGGGTTATTAAATTTTCAATCCGACCCACCACTTTTTTGGAGTTCTTTTGCATTTTTGCATTTTTTTTTCAAAGACTTCTGTACAGCATATCTACATGGTGCAGCATATACAAGAAATTTCCTCTTGAGCCAGTAGACTATCCCTCTTTTGAAGCTTTATTGCAACCCACAGCTTCTGTCTTTAGCCTTCATCACCACTAGACCAAGTTGAGGTGCACTTCCTTCACTAGAAGAAGAAGAGAGGTTCCGCCTAGAAGTACTACCCTCATATGCTACCCCAAGCCAAAGGAAACTGCCTCCTCACCACCTCATCCGTGAAGAGCCATGTGTAAAGTGCAGGTGCAAGTCAAGCCATTGTCTCTAAGAGTCATGCGTGTGTTGTTAAGTGTTCTACTTAAGCTCATCAAGATGACATATGCTCATAGCCTAGTGGACTCAAAGAATTAAGTCCTTATGGACCTGAAAAGCCTTAAACCTAAATCCTATAAGGTTCCTCTTAAAGTTAGGTGGATTAAGATCTTATTCAAGCTCCATTTCTCAATTTAATTCCAGGCTTAGTTTAAATGTCAACTCTTATCCAGGAAAAATTATATACATATATGTACACAAGATGCTATTTACAAATATTTACAATCATGCAAAATTTTTGGAAAATGTTTTGAAATCATGGATGATGATGATGCATGAAGTGCAAGTTTTGCAAAAAGGTATTTACAATATTTACACAAGATTTTTGCAAACTCTTGATTTTCAAAACATTTTGGAAAAATTTTGTACTATATACATAATTTTGATACAAAAATATTTACACAAACTTTAGACAAAAGATTTTTGAAATCATTTTTACAAAAATACTTTGTACACTAGCTATGTATGTGCAAGGATACAAGAAGTTTATGTACATGAAAATTTTTAAATTTTTGTGATTTTTAGCCATTTTATTTATTAACACACTCACACAAAGTACGAGTTATGGCTAAAGTATATATGAGATATATACACACCCCCCTATACTTAGCTCGAACGATGTCCTCAGAGTGATCAAGAGCGATGAAGAAGACATAACTCGTGCTTAGTAAAAGGGAAGTGAAAAGGAATGGATAAGTACAGGAACGAATGAATGAATAGAATGAGAGGAACTCGGTGGTTTCCCCCTATACTTAGGATTAACTAATCCTAAGTATAGCAAGCTGTACATGAAGGGAAATCCGAGTGAAGAAGGTACAGAATCTGCCCCCCCTATACTTAGGGTAAAATATCCCTAAGTATAGGCAGCAAAACAGGGGCAAACCGAATGAAAAGACTACTCGCAGGTCCGACATCCCCCCTATACTTAGGGTAAAGTACACCCTAAGTATAGCATAATCATAAGATGAAAAAGGGATGTGGGACTAAAGAATAGAATGATATGGACAACTGGATCTATACAGGCGGAGGAACAGTGAAAATCAGGCGTGAGATGCAAAAGATGTGAGTCAAGAGACCACATCTCACGCAAAATGAATAGGGGCAACAATAACGTCCCGCGGCTCATGATCTAGAAATGGCTTGAGCCGCTGGCCGTTCACTCTAAAGGTGCTCTCAGAAGACAACTCGGATATATCAATACTACCATTTTCGTGCACCTTTCTGACGAGAAAAGGTCCCTTCCATTTGCTCTGTAGCTTCCCTGGAAATAATCGTAGCCTCGCATCAAACAGCCATACTCTCTGTCCAATCTCAAAATGCTTGTGGCTGATATGAGAATCATGCCACTCCTTGACTTTCTCCTTATAATGTAGGCTGCTTGAGAAAGCTGCATCTCTAAGCTCCTCCAGGGCAGCCAACTCTGCCCTTCTCTGGTCTCCCATACCATCTGGATCCATAAGAATATCTGTGACTGCCCAAAGTGACTTGTGCCTCAGCTCAACAGGTAAATGGCACGGCTTGCCATATACGAGGCGAAAGGGAGATGTACCCAATGGAGTCTTGAAAGACATCCTATATGCCCACAAGACCGAGTCCAAAAGCTGTGACCAATCCTTTCGGTCAGGGCGGACGACTTTCTGCAAAATAGTCTTGATCTCCCTATTCGACACCTCAGCTAGACCATTCGTCTGTGGATGGTAAGGTGTGGCAACACGATGATCTATACTGAACTCGCTAGCAAGGGCCTTCACCTGGTCGTTGATGAAATGAGACCCCCCATCAGAAATAAGAACTCGTGGAACCCCGAACCGCGTGATGATGTGCTTCCTCAAAAATCTGCAAACTGTCCTCGCATCAGCGGCTCGGGCGGGGATAGCCTCAACCCAACGACTAACATAATCAACGGCCAACAGAATGTACTCAAATCCCTGACTCTTAGGGAATGGACCCATGAAATCGATGCCCCATGCGTCAAAAACCTCACAGAAGTGAATGGGCTGCATCGGCATCATATCACGCTGTCCACAAGTGCCCATCCTCTGACAGTCAGTACACCTCTTCACGAACTCATCAGAGTCCTTGAAGAGGGTAGGCCACCACAAGCCGGATTGGAGCACTTTCTGTGCCGTTCTCCTCCCAGAATGATGTCCTCCTGCCTCAAGCTTGTGGCAGTAAGTGAGGACACTATGGTGTTCCTCCTGAGGAATACACCGACGCCAGACGCTATCCCCTCCTTCGTGGTAAAGGATGGGATCCTCCCAGTGGTAGGACTTGGCCTTCGCAAGGAAGGTCTCAAGCCTCTGCCTGGGCCAATCTTGTGGGACTTTCCCTGCAACGAGAAAGTTCACAATATCAGCATACCACGGGAGTGAGGCGATAGCAAGGATAGCCTCATCTGGGAAGGTATCTCGAATGGGGTCAATCTGCTCAGAATCCTCAGGCTGCTCTAATCGGGAAAGATGATCCGCCACCACATTCTTGACTCCAGGCTTATCCTTGATCTCAATGTCGAACTCCTGGAGTAGAAGGATCCATCTAGTCAGTCTGGCCTTGGCATCCTTCTTTGCCATGAGGTACCTGATGGCGGTGTGATCTGTAAACAAAGTCACTCTAGATCCAATGATATACGATCTGAACTTATCTAGGGCGAACACTACGGCTAGCATCTCCTTCTCTGTGACCGTATAATTCCACTGGGCGGAATCCAATGTGCGGCTAGCGTAGTGTATGGCAAACGGAACTCCATCCCTCCTCTGTCCCAGCACTGCCCCCACGGCAAAATCGGAGGCGTCCGTCATGATCTCGAATGGGAGAGACCAATCAGGCGGCTGGAGAACAGGAGCCTCAATAACACACTGCTGGAGAGTCGCAAAGGACGAGAGACACTTGTCATCGACAAGGAACTCGGTGTCTTTCGTCAAGAGGTCTTTCAACGGTCGGGCAATCTTGCTAAAATCCTGAATAAATCTCCTATAAAATCCAACGTGCCCCAGGAATGACCGTAGCTGCCTCAAATTGGACGGTGGTGCGAGTTTTCTAATGACATCCACCTTGGCCGGATCAACCTCCATGCCCCTGTTGGAGATGATGTGGCCAAGCACCGTCCCATGAGTCACCATGAAGTGACTCTTCTCCCATGACAGAACCAAATGAAACTCGATACATCGCTGGAGTACCCGGTCTAGGCAGTCAAGACAAGAATCGAATCCGTCGCCGTAGACCGAGAAATCGTCCATGAAGACCTCCAAACACTCCCCTACCATGTCCGAAAAGATCGACAGCATGCACCTCTGAAAAGTCGCAGGGGCGTTGCATAGCCCAAATGGCATGCGTCGAAAAGCATATGTGCCGAAGGGACAGGTAAAGGTGGTCTTCTCCTGATCCTCAGGAGCGATGGCCACTTGGTTGTAGCCCGAGTACCCATCCAGGAAGCAATAATGGCTCTTCCCTGCCAGTCTCTCAATGATCTGATCAATAAAAGGCAGGGGGAAATGGTCCTTCTTGGTGGCTTGGTTGAGTCTCCTGTAGTCAACGCAAACCCTCCAAGAGGTGGGTACTCGTGTAGCGATCTCCTCTCCCGATTCACTGATCACAGTCGTGATGCCCGTCTTCTTGGGCACCACATGCAAGGGGCTGACCCACTTGGAGTCGGAAATGGGATAAATAAAATCTGCGCTCCACCATTTGGATATTTCCTTCATCACGACCTCTCTCAGGTTGGGGTTCAGTCGCCGCTGGAACTCACGCGACGGCTTCGCCCCCTCCTCAAGATAGATATGGTGGGAGCACACTGCTGGACTAATCCCATGGAGATCCGCTACGCTCCATCCGATCGCCTTGCGGTTCTTTTCAAGAACCCCCATCAGACGGGATTCTTGCTCTCCAGTCAACTCGGCGGATATGATGACTGGGTACATCTCTGGATCGCCCGCAAGGAATCTATACTTCAGCGAAGTAGGGAGCGGCTTTCGCTCTGGAATGCTGGGTGCTGGCAAATCTGGCTGCGGAAGAAAATGAGTGAAAGCTGCTAAGTCGGCCAAATCTGCCTGGGAAAGTGAAAGCGTACTCTCGCAAACTGAATCGGGAGAAGGCTGCTCAACTGCACTGTCTCTGCTCGGCTCTGCATCTACCTCCTCCTCATCTATAGGCTCAGGTGAACTCAGGTCTGGCATCTGGTCATAACAATTGGCCCAATCAGACTCTGAATCCGAGGGATCTGCATCAATCGCGGTGGCATCAGTACCACCGGAAAACAAGGTGGCCTCAGCACCACCATCACTGAACATCGTGTAGCGATCAAGGACCGGCTCTGCTGCCTCTATGGTATCCTGAACCAGGTCTGTGCTCTCCAGACTTTCCTCTGCTATCGTCTCTGCATCAGCTGTATCTGAAAGTGAGAGGGTGGTCTGTGTCTCAAGATCTGCCCAAGCTGCCTCATCATCTGTGATCACAAAATCACAGTCCTGGTGGATGTCTGGCTCTGCGTCTGTCAGCTGCTCTGAATCGGTACTCGCATCGGAGCGGGCTCTGAGTCTGGCTCTGTAGTCCTCGACCGTCTCTATTTGTATACTCTCGCCCTCGACGTGAAAGTACACCTTCCCGCTATCATGATCAGTCACCGCCTTGGCTGTGGCCAAGAATGGACGACCAAGGATGATGGGGGTATCGGCTACTGACTCAGGGATCTCCATGTCCAACACTACGAAGTCCACGGGGAATTTCAGGCCCTGAATCGTGACGATAACGTCTCGTAATAACCCCTTCGGCCTCTTGACAGATCGATCAGCGAACTGAAGGACTGTCCTGCTCTGTCGAAGAGTGCCCAACTCGAAGCGGTCGAGAAGGGCTGCCGGAAGAAGGTTGATCGACGATCCGCTATCTAGAAGAGTACGGTCGAACCTCTGCTCACTAATCTGGCATCTGACATACGGGGCCCCTGAATCTGGCCTCTTGGCTGGCAGTCGGTTCTGGATCGCGAAGCACGTGGCTTTCGTCAGCACATGTATCTCTGAAGTGTGGTTCCTCCTCCTCCTCCTGACTGTAGTCCTCTCTCTCAAAGAACGCTGGAGAAGGGGGATGTGCTGCAAAGCCTCCTGGAGGGTCAGCTGGATGTGAAATCGATCAATCATGCTCTGGCTGAACTCCTCAAGCTCTCTCTTTTTGGGATTTTCTTTTTTCTTCCCCTTCCCCATCTGAAGGGCTCTAGGGAAGGGGATCACTGGGTCCTTCTCAGATGAAGGACTAGGAAAAGGTCTAAGCGGTTCCAGGACCGGATCCACACATATATCATGCACCACAGTGGGACCAGAAGAAAGTAAACCTTTTCCTTTATTCAAAACAGAGTTCTAAGATACATGAGTACGAGGAAAAACAACATATCTCTCTGTACACACACCGGTGGCCTCAGTACCACCACGGGCTGGCTGCTCTGCTGCTGCTGCAGGTAGACGTCGTGCGGCATCAGTACCGCTGGCTGGCTCGGCTGAATGGGTGGCATCAGTACCACCTCCTCGAACTAATGAAGCGGCGGCCTCAGTACCGCCGGTGGGATCAGCATCCTTGGTGGCATCAGTACCACCATCATCATCTGGAGCGGCCTCAGTACCGCTCTCCTCCTCCTCATGTGGCGCCTCTGGAGTGTCCTCGTGGTGAAGCTCAGATGAGGCGCCGCCGCCTGCTGGGGTCCTACCGCTCCTAAGTGTGACAAAATCAGCATCAAATAGATCCGAAGAAGTATCATCAAATGGGTCACTAGGAGTGGCTAACTCAGTATGTACTACCTGCTCAGATTTCCTCTTGAGGCTGTTCGGATTGGGCTCTATCTGGGCAGGTATGGCGGCCTTCCCTCTCACCAGGTCCCGCATCTCCTGGCGGAACTCGTCCATCTCCCGTCTGAATGTGGCCTGCTGGTCCGTGAGGAGGCGGGCGATGTCATCCAAGGCGGGGCTCTCGTGGGAGCCCGACGGGTGGCCTCTCTGTGAGTGAGGCTGCTGGAAGTGCTGTGGTGGGTAAGAGGGGTAGAATGGAGGCTGCTGCTGGTATCCCTGGTGAGAGGGGTAGGACGGAGGCTGCTGCCGGTATCCCTGGTGAGCCTGCTGCTCACGTCTCCAAGACTGTCCCTGCTGCTGATAGGGATGAGGACCGTAGGATGATGGCTGATGTGCTGGGTGCTGCGGCTGCGACTGGTGCTGGTCTCTCTGCTGGGGGTACTGCCCTCCCTGTCCTGACGGTTGCTGCTGGGGCTGGGCACCACCACTCCCCCACCTGAATCCGGGATGGTCTCGTCGGATCCCAGGCTGAGGACGGTCATACCAAATCCCGTTGACATCCATCAACGGCTCTGCATCGAAGGGGGCTGGCGGCAGTACTGCCAGAGGCTGATCCGGCTGGTAGAGCACCATCTGCATCTCTGGAGATGGTGGGGACTGGTAGGTGGGCTGCGGCTGCTGGTACGGCTCCGCCTGTACAAAGTGAACCTGTCTAGGCTGCTCTGAGGAGCCGGAGCGCTGGGACGAGCTGCTGCTGCCGCCGGTATCGCCTCGCGACAGAAGACGGGGCTGTGAAGCCGTCTGTGTCTCCTGGAGACACATGAGCTGGGTCTTCATGTCGCTCAAGACCTGTGCCATCTGCTCCATCTGCGTGATACTCTGGCACTGCTTCTTCTCGATCAACTCCATGCAGTCCAACTTCTCGCTGATGATACCCATGTCCGCAGCGGATGACTCTGCCTGTGCTGCTGCGACTGCGGACGAACTGGATGGACCTGCATCTACCCGTGCTATCCGATGGTACTGCACGGGTCCTGGCTGATGTGGCTGGGTCTTCTGAGTATAGAGCCTGGTCTGAGACATCACCATATAGTTCTCGGACATCTCCTCGTAGATGGCCCAGACCTGCTCATGGTCCTTGGAAAAGTAGGACCCGCCGCAAGAAGCGTTCACCAGACCCTGAAGCTCTGGCGTCAACCCGCTGAAAAAGCTCTGAACTAGGTTCGGCTTGGATATGTCGTGGTGCGGGCATCTGTCTAGGAGCTCTCGAAATCTCTCCCAAGCCTCGTGGAACTGCTCGTTGGGGAACATGGAGAAGTTGCAGATCAGGGCCCTCGCTGCATTCGTCCGCCCGAGTGGATAGTACTTTTTCAAGTACTCGGTGCGGAGCTGCTCCCAGGTGTAGACAAACTTCCCTACATGCTTCAGCCAGGTGGCTGCTCTATCTGCCAGTGAAAACGGGAAGGCTATCATCCGGATCGTATCCTGGTCCACGTGGCGATCGTGGACAGTGCTGCAGATCATCAAGAACTCCTGGAGGTGAAGGAGGGGCTCCTCATGGCTAGTCCGTGGAAACGGGGTAGTAACTGCAAGGTGTTTGGGGGGAACTTGAAGTCCCCCACGATCGCTGGCACTACCACCCAGTGATGCATCAGAGTAGATCCGGGGTTGTGTAACGCCCGCATCGGCTGTGGTGGTCCTCCTGCCGCGGCGGCTGCCGCGGCGGCGGCAGCGGCTGCTGCTGCTGCTGCTGCGGCTGCTGCGGCTGCGGCCTCTGCATCAGGCATCTCCTCAGGCTCGCTCTGCTCTGAACCTCGCTCTGCTCTGAGCCTCTCCAACTCTCGCCTCATCTCTATCATGAATGCCCCCTGATCGCGTAACTGCTGCTGAACTGTCTCGAGCGATGCGATCAGGGTGGAGTTGATCGCTCCCTGGTCAAATACAACATGCTGGTCTCCCCCCTGTGGACCTCTGGAGTGATCGTCTGATCTGGTTGCCATAGCGACGTCTGCAAAATCAAATGAGCCCAACTCAGGTGCTGACAAATCTGATAATCTCTCCTCGGGCTCATGTCTCTCAGTGCCGAAAGAAAGGGGGTCGAGGGGGAACAGGGCGGAATCGTACTCGGGCTCGGAGAGCTGGTCTCGGCTCTCGCGGGCCAACCTAGATGATCGGGTAGACGTGCCCGAAAGCGGTGCAGCCAGAGGCTGCCTAAGAGACCGTCTACCCATCATCTTGATCTGGCGAGTAATGCGGATGAGATCTGGAATCAACTACGATCAAAACAAACCCCCGGTTCACCAACGCAACGCGAGCTGAAGACCGTGAAAGTTCGGTCAAATTATCTTGTCTATTTTATTTTGGTGAACACACAAAATATCAGAGCGCTTACGTGACCTGTTAGGATATCCGATGCTATCCCAACCGACTGGCCCGCACGGAAAAGTCGGTAATCGGTCGGGTCTAGCCCCGGGAGGCTCTACCTAGGGTGCGGGTCACTCTCTCGCGCATCCAAACAATACAATGAGGGGGTTGCTCTCCCCAAGACAAAGTTTTTAGGGTGAGCGGTTTTTAAAATCAAGTATGATTAGCAGTCCCGATTTTATTGTTTTTCTTTTTAATATTTTTCAAAGCAAACAAAAGGGCCTAACGAATTTTTCGGTTCTCCTGATTATTAAGTCCGAAAACAGGGGGGAGAAGACGAAAAAGCCGATGCGCGATAAAATCAATGATGCATGCAAAGTAAGGAAGGCGTACCTGACTCCAGCGCTCTACATGCAATATGATCCGCGCAGAATTTAAAGACAGGAAATAAACTACCTAAATGATGCAAGCGGGGAAAACCGAGTCCTAGATGAGCAATTCCTAGCGCAGAACCGTCTAACTCAGTCGCTCGCCCTCGATCCAAAGAGTCCGGTCTTGGCCCACCCCTCCTCTTCTCGACAGGTCGAGTTCAGGAGTAGCGCTTGCGGGGCAGGCTCGCGGTGCGGAGGCTCTCAGGAAAGCAACTAAGTTATTTTTATTATTTATTATCAGTAGGTCCAATTAACGATCTATAGGAACAGATAAGCAATTAAGTGTGTGGATCCTACTAATTACGTCACAAGCACCAGAAATTCCTAAATCTAGGGGCTCGATCAAAAACCGCGTAAATACCGGAAAGGCAGTAAAAAAGTAGAAAGAAAGCCGCGAAAACCGCGAAAAACCGCTAAGGTCCTAAAGGGTCCCCCGAGCACGCCGGTGCTCGGCGAAACAGACCCGCTACGGTAGAAGTCCAAACAGTCCAAGAGTGTACCTGTATTATTACAACAATAATAAAATATCCCTAAACTATCCTCACCCACTCGACTCTCTCTCTCTCTCGCTCTCTCCTGCGGCTCGATGAAGAAACGAGCCGCCTCCGCTTCGCTCGGGTGCACCGGCGCTCCTAGGAATGCCGCCCTCGCTCCTCGGGCCCTCGCAAGAAACAGAGAGAAAAGTGGTCAGTCCAAAAATTATTGGCAAATATAAGAAAAAAATATATATGCAAAATCTATACAAAAAGCCGCGAAGCTCGAAAAGCCGCGGAAAAAGCTAAAAATGACTACTAAGTCGTGCTCCCCGGCAACGGCGCCATTCTGATAAGCGACCCGAGCGAACGAGGTAAAGGTACTAATAGGTCGTTGCGACCTCTATCACTCAGAGTCACTCAATCAAGAAAAAAGTCGAACCGCGAAATAAATCAGAGATCAAAACACGAAGTGCGGTCCTAGCTATGGGATTAACCTGGTATAGCTCCCAGGGTCGAACACAAGGAGCACGGGTTGGCCAGAGGCCTACGAAGTAGTCGAAATGAAATAAAATAAAGACAAAATATTTTTAGTGGTTTTTAATGATTTTTATATTTTTTTGGATTTTTAAAAGTGAAGAAAATAAAAGAAAGTATAAACAAGCACACTTGAGCAATTTATTTAACACACCAAAAATCAAGCAAAAATTCAAGAAAAATTATTTTTATGTTTTCTAGGTTTTTAAGTGTTTTTGTTGAATTTTTGGGATTTTTATAAAGTGTATTTTATTTTCTAAAAATCAAACAGTACTAAAAAGATAAGGTACTGTCCAGCAGGGCCCAAAACCCAAAAATAAAATACTTAAGGATCTCAGATGGCCCTGGAGGTAATTTTCCTGTATTCTAGAGAAAATAAGGAAAATTTGAGCACCAAAATTATTGTTTTTGGATTTTTAGATTATTTAATATGATTTTTATGAGTTTTTAGGTGTTTTTAGATTTTTAGGGTTTTTACTCAATGAAAAATAGCCAAAATTGGCTAGAAAATCAAACAACACACATAGAACAGTAACTAATTTTTATAGAATTTTTGGGGGTGTTTTTATATTTTTTTGTGATTTTTCAAGTGAAACAGTGCCAAAAATAGATGTTTTTGAATTTTTAAAAATAGCAAACAAGATCAAAAATGTCCTCAAAAATCTACAAAAATCCTACACCATGGCAGGAGCCATGTGTCAAATTTTCGTTGGATTTGGAGGTGATTTGATATTTTATTCAAAATCCAAAAGGGGGCACTGTGCACAGGGACCAAAGTGCAAATACCCAAAGCTCTGGGGGTCTCGGTGCAATTTTCCTAGCAAGTCACGCGCGTGGCGCGTGCCTGGGGCACTCAGGGACCTTCTGGTAATAAAAACCAAGTCCTAGGACCTTTTGGTAACTCGTACCAAAAAGTCCAGGGACGGTTATGCAATTAACCCACTAAAACACACACATGTTCAAATAGAATGCTCACAGGGGCATAAGTGCAAATACTAGAAAGTATTCATTCATTCGTAACCAACCAGAACTACAGGACTAATACTGCAAATAAACCAAAAGTACACGTGACGAAGCACGTGGCTCACACAAACAGGGTATAAATGCAAATATCAAAGAGCACGAGGTCCAATGTGCAATTTACCCTACGTAAATAACATGACTAAAATATTTACAGGACTAGGACTGAAAACTTAAACTACGAGGGGGTCTAAGGTAAATTACCCCTTATTACGCCGACGGCTGGATGAGCGCCACGTAGATGATCGGACGGTCCTGGTGAGTGGCGCCTCTCTTCTCTTCCGCACGTGAGCCGATCGACGGCGCAGAGGAGGCCACGTGGATGATCGAACGGCCTCGAGCGCTGGTGGTTCCCTCTCTTTGCTCTCACGGCCCAGATCGCCCCGCTGGATGATCGGGCGGTTGTGGCTCCTCGATGATCGGACGGCCACGATAGAATCTGGAGCGGGGGGGCGATCGGACGGTGGTGGAGGACGGTGGAAGAACACTCAGCCGGCGAGCTTCGCCGGCCTCGTGCGCGTGCTAGGGTCCTCCTCAGCTGCCTCCAAGTATCGGAGAAGAACTGCGGTGAAGTCCCGCAGCTGGTGGTGGCTTCAGATGACCCAGCCGAGCCCTGGAGGGGCTCCGGCGAGGTCGGCGGCGACAAGCTCCTGGCCTGGATGGGAGGGGGCCTCAGATGGCCTCCTTTTGACCTGCAAAATGCACCAGAAGCTTCACGGGTCGAGGGCAAAGTGCCTCGACCCGATGAAGCGGCGTGAAGGTGGACTGTGGGTCGGGGCGAGCGAGCTCCGACGAGCGGAAGATGGTGGAGCTCGAACCCCAGCTCCGGGGCGAGCTGGGTTGAACGAATGGGCGTAGAAGGTGCGTCGAAGGATGGCGAAGGTGATGGTGTGTCCCGATGATCGAAATGATGCACGATGTAGCCGGAATCAACGGAATACGTCGGAGATACTAATTGGGGGAAACCAAAAATTAAGCGAAATGGGCGAGCTAAAAGGCTACCTGGGTGATGCGGAAGACTGTGCTGGAGCTTAGCTAGCTCCTGGTCATCGCCTCGAAGGGTGTCACTGCCTGAGGCTTGAGCTCCTGCACGCGGCGGAGCACGGCGGCGCAAAGCTGCCGGATCAGTGGTCCGGCCACCTCCTCCTCGCTGCAACACCGGAAAACGGGAGCTGTCACCTCACTGGATGCGATGGAGGTCACGGGAGTGAGAGTGGAGAGACAAAGATGAGAAATGAATACGGCGGAGCTCAGGCTATATATGGGTGCAGGTCCGGGAAGAAGGGCTCGGGTCCGGCTCGATTGAGCACGGATCCCTAGGCAAGGTGTCGGGCGAGATTCCCGGATGCACGGGGGATGATCGGAGCGCGGGGTTTACGGATTTGGATACCGGGTCGTGACGCAATAAATCGGGGAAATCGGGTCGGGCGTCACGACCCGTGTGAAGTGGTCCACAGGGGGGAGTTGACCGGGCGGTCAACAATCCCCGTGGACCAATGGGAATCAGCCACGTCAGAACGTATTTGGAAATTGAATTAAAAATAATAAATGGCAGATTTACTTAAAACTCAAAACATAAAAAATGTTTGTTTTAATTTTTTCTATTTTTTTGTGAATTTTAATTAATTTTTGGAAATAAAAATAAGGTATATACAATATATAGCCATATATAGGTATATGTAAAATATAGGGTTTTTAATTTTGATTTTTAATTAGTTATTTTTATACAATTTTTATTCCTATTTTATATTTTATTTATTTATAGAATAAAATGAGGAATAAAAGGCTATTTTTATTTTATTTTTATTAATTATATGCATAAGTAAAATAAATAGTTATGTACAACTATATACATGGCATATGTACAATATATTTTTGTAATTTTAATTTAGTAATTTTTAATTGCTTTTTGTTTTGTTTCTTTTTATGTTATTTATTTACAATATATAACATAGGATATTTACAAAAAATTTTGAAAATAAATAAGTTTATTTACAAGGTTAACTAAATAAGAAGACAAGGTCTATGTACATGGTGAAGGGTTATTTTTGGATTTTTGACTTTTAGATTTTTATTTTGTTTTTAATAGTGTATAAATATGTACAAATTTTTACAAAATATTTACAACAAATTTTTGGGTGAGGAAAATATAATTTATTTATTTACATAGGTATTTACACATGAGCACCTATCTCCCTCTACTTGGCTTTTGATGCGGTCAGGCCCATGCTGAGCCCTCCCTTGGGTTAGGTTGCTCAATATTTATTCTAAATATTTCCCTCTTTTTCTTTTTGATCTTTATTCTTTTATTTTTGCACAAAAACATGCTAATTATAAGTTTTTACACAATGCATGCTTTTGGTAATTATTTGTATTTACACATATCTACATGTATTTGCAAAGGTTTTTGTAGCTAAAATATAAGAATAAAGAGTGATGAATGGGTATTCATCAACCGTATATCATACAAATAATATGAAAAATATCACATCATATTTTTAGAGGGTTTGTATATTAGTGTCCTTCCAAGTTTTTCCTACATAATTTATATCCCTATTTTTTACAATCACTCAGTATGCCCTTGGATTTTTACAAAACACATAGTAGTGGACTTTTATTAGTACACTTATACTCCTATATTGCACCAACATAAGGATAATATTGTGATTTTTTTAAAGAATAAAGGAGCACAAGTGAAATTGTTGAAAAGTTCAGTGTATAAATATTATTACAAAAGTTGAAAAGGTCTTAATAACACATTTAGTAAAATTCTTATAAGAACAAAAATATGATGTATAAAATTAATAAAATCAAAACTATTTGAAATACAATTCATGACAACCATTGTTAATTTATAGCTTCTCATAGTATGATAATGAGTAATGCCTTCTTCGTTTGTTGTTGTTGGAAACAGACAACCTCATGTGCACAATGTGAGAAGAGAGAGACAATGCTCGTATGATATGGAGGGAGAAGTGATGATGGGTCATTACCACATGTGGAAAGAGAAGAGATAAATGAGCAATACATTATGGGTTGGAACGAAACTGGATTATGAATAGTTTTAAAAGTTTTGCATTTTAATAACTTTAGAGAAGTATTTTTTTGTTAAAAAATAGATAATTGAATGGATGGTTTAGTTCAGTTGGTTAAACTGAGTTTAACATGTCCAACTGGATTTTAACTGATTTTTATTTTATGAATAAAATTCAAATGATTGGACTGTTATTCTTTTCTTCTGTTCTTATTTTAACTAGTAGAACTGATCAATTTAGTTTTAAAACCTTTCATCCGACCCGTAACATTTTAACGATTAAAGTCACACCATCTGTCCCATCAAACTAGCACTTCGAGCAGAAGAAGAAGGACCATCCACAAGAATGCATCATCCTTGCCAATGACCCAACTCCCATAAACACACAAATAAGAGAAAACGCTAATTAAAGATGATGATGATGACACAAAGCATCACAATCTGATAGGAACTGTCCTTTACATCATCACATCATGGCAATATCTAGGCACAAATGATCCTCAGCCATCAGTCATGCATCAGCGCATGTACCTATCACATCTTGTCCACAAGTCATCTCTCTCTCTCTCTCTCTCTTCTCTTCTCTTCTCTTCTTTCTCTCTCTTGTTGCAGGTATTGCATTCCACCCAACCCTAGACAGCGCACCCCATCGTCCACTTCGAACCCCTCCGATTGCCCACTTTGAGAGGATGAGAGGGAGGAGGGGGCAAAGGGCCTCTCCCTCTCCCACTTATCCTTCTTCTGCTCGGCCATGTCATTTCTAGTCACATCCTTACAACAATACCTGTACTTTTCGTTGAGACTGTTTAGGGTTTCTGTACCCTCAGCTTTCTGTCCCATCCCCCTATATTATTCCCTCCTCCATAGTATACAATCGTGATGTGGGTCACTACCATCGGGGCTCTTCTGTTGCTGCTGATCCGTCAGCATCCCCACCTCTCCCTTTCCTTAATTTCCTCCCCTCTCTCACCTTCTGTTAGCTAACGAGAAGAGAAAAAAAAGGATTGAGAGTAAGGAGAGGAAGAAACTTAGAATTAGGGTTCATGAAGCCTGTCAGTATATAACACGCAGGATTTTTTTTTCTTCAGAAACAACATTTATCAGAGCAGTTTTCTGTGTTGTGTTTTACGGTGATTGACTGCTGAAGGTTTATGTTTCTGTTTGAGATGGTTCCGTTTTTACGAGACTGAAGGATTTATTACTTGAAAATTTGAACTTGTAATGTTTAGTGTATAGGGTTAGACTGTAATTTAATTGGTGAAATACGATGGGAAATACCTTCAATGTTAACATGCATCGCGAGAGAAGAGAAGAATGGACATGGTTTCAACGATTGATCGTATGATAAACCTCTTTCTCATACTAAACATAAAATCATGAAATTAAATTTTTAAAATTAGTAATATATATGAATCTCGAAGCGAAAACTCAGAGGAAAAAATGCATGTTATGTAATTTTTTTGATAAATGATCGGATTTCATTTCATCAAAAGAGACAACAACATCACAGAGCCAGAGTTCGACCCAAACCCGTTTTTAGTGGTTGTAGGGGGGGGGGGGGGTTAAGGAGGATGTAAGGTGATCCCCATCGTCGGGAATAACACAGGTTGCAAATGAAGATAGCCTCCTGGAATGTACGGGGTTTAGGGAACCCCGAGAAAAGAGGTTCTGTGGGATCTCTTTTGAATGATTGGTTGGTCGATATCATTCTCCTTCAAGAGACAAAGCTCAGTGATTGTCCAGAGTCATTGTGGAGGTCTCTTGGACTGAATCGTGTGAACAACTTCTCGGTGTCAAATGCTGTTGGCAGTGCAGGCGGTATTGCTGTGGCTTGGGATGGGGACCTTTTTGACTTCCTGTCAGAGAAAAGGGGCAGATTCATGTTGACGGTGGAGCTACTCGTGAAGCGTCTTGGCTCTAGGCTAGTGATTTCGTGTGTCTATGGGCCAACTGACCACACGCTACTTGGCAACCTATGGACAGAGCTACAGGAAGTGAGAGAAGCACTTCATGATTCGGCTTGGATTGTGGCTGGTGATTTTAACATCACTTTGTTGGCATCGGACAGACCAGGAATGCGGGGGGGACAGGATCGTGGCTCACAAGGTTTTGTGGATTTCGTGGGAGATTTGCAGCTGGAGGTGCTAGACGCTGCTGATATTAGATATACTTGGAGAAACTCTGGGTCCCGTTCGAGATTAGATCGTTTTTTTGTCTCTCCAGAGGTGTTGCAGTTGTTCCCCATGTGTGGAGTTTCTTCTCGCCCAAGAACCAGATCAGATCACTCTCCTCTTGTCTGGGATAGTGGTGAGGAGGAGATCCCACGCTCCTTCTTCAGATTCGAGAGGGCTTGGTTGCTCGAAGATGGCTTCCGTGATTTGGTTGCTGATCATTGGCGGTCGGTGGAAGGAGAGGGGTCGGCTGCCTCGTGCCTGTTGCAGAAGATAGTCAGCCTGAGGAAGAGATTGAGCATGTTCAAGCGTGAGGTAAGAGAAGCCAGGAGGGCGAATAGAACAGTGGCAGAGGAAGGGATTACGAGGCTCGACAGGTTGGAGGACTCTAGGGATCTGATGGAGGAAGAGCTGAAAGAGAGAGGAGATCTCATGAAGGTCGTTGCTCTTGAAGATAAGAAAAAGGCGACGGAATGGAAGCAGAGATCAAGGCAGAAATGGATCAAGGAAGGTGATGCGAATACAAAATTTTTTCACGCAGTGGCCAACGGAAGGAGAAGAAGAAATCTAATCCGGACAGTGGTTGTGGGGGAGTCAAGAGTGGAGGGTGATAAGGAGATTGGAAGAGCATTAGTGAATTATTTTCATGAGCTCTCGAGAAGGGTGGTGCCGAGACCTTGGAGGTGGGCGGGATCGGGGGCTCCAGTCCTCCTATCCGAGCAGAGAGAGCGACTGATTAGACCTTTCACCAAAGAGGAGGTGAAGCTTGCTGTCTCCTCATTGAATGGTGATGGAGCGCCTGGGCCTGATGGCTTTCCTGTTTTTTTCTACAGCGAGTTCTGGGAGGTGGTGGGTGATGATGTCTTTGCAGTTATGGAGGAGTTTAGCAATGGGAATGCAGGTTTCAATAGAATCAATAAAGCTATGCTATTTCTTCTTCAGAAGAAGGAGCCTTCCGAACGTGTTGAGGATTACCGTCCTATCGCCCTTTCTAATGCTATCTATCTGATTATTGCTAAAGTTCTTGCTGAAAGACTTGGTGAGGTCCTTCATGATCTGGTTTCTCCGGTGCAATCTGCTTTTATATCAGGAAGACAAATTGGTGACAGCTTGGTTATGGCCTCTGAGATTATAGCAGACTGGCAACAGCGTCAGGTTCGTGGGGTGTTGTGGAAAGTGGACTTCTCTAAGGCATATGATAGTGTTGATTGGCGTTTCTTATGGTCTGTGTTGGCCAAAAGGGGGTTTCCAGATTTGTGGATTTCTTGGATGAAACGATGTGTCACCACTGCATCTTACTCTGTTTTGGTGAACGGTCGTCCCGAGGGGGGATACTTCCAGCCGCAGCGTGGTGTTCGTCAGGGGTGCCCTTTGGCACCGCTTCTATTCGTTCTGGCAGGGGATGTTCTACCTCGTATGGTGAACCAAGTTGTTGCTCACGGTCTCACAGCTGGCTATTCATTGGGTGACATATCTATCCCGGTTCTTCAATATGCAGATGATACTATTTTCTTTATCGAAGGTGGGACTGCTGAGGTAAGGAGTATGTCGCTGGTTTTGGAGATTTTTGGTGAACTCTCTGGCCTAAAGATCAACAGAGAAAAGTCTAGCGTGATCCCTTTTGGCCTTTCAGAGGAGGAAAAGGATGCTTGTTCTGAAGAGTTAGGCTGCCCTTGTAGTACAAGACCGATTAAATATTTGGGCCTACCACTGGGTTGTGGTCGTTTACATCTTTCTGATTGGCTCCCAGTGGTGGAGAAGCTGGAGAGGAAGCTGGCAGGTTGGAAGGGCTCTTTGTTGTCTCGTGGTGGGCGCTTGACTTTGGTGAAGGCTGTCTTGGCGGCAATCCCAATTTTCTTCATGTCGACTAGGCTTCTTCCAGTTGGGATTTGTAATCGGCTTGAGAAGATCATTCGAAGGTTTTTTTGGGGAAAGACTGGTGGGGATGGTCGTGCTCTACATCTTGTGGATTGGGATACAGTTACTTTACCCAAGGAGGATGGAGGACTTGGGGTCCCGAGGCTGGAGCTGGTAAACCGTGCACTACTGTTGAAATGGGCTGTGAGAATTTGGGGTGACAAGGAGGACTTATGTAGCAGACTCATACGCTCCATCTACAGGGTCGAGATCTGCTCTATTAATGCTATACGTAACATTCGCTTTGAGACGGCACTGTGGAAGGGTATTCGTGCGACTCTCCCAGATCTCCCCCAACTCCTCCGTCCGAGATTAGGCGATGGCAACACCTTTTCCTTCTGGACAGACTATTGGACGGACAACGAACCTCTAGCCTCCCGCTTCCCGCGTTTGTACGCTATAGCTGTGGATAAAAGTGCTCGGGTCGCAGATCTATGGGATAACGGTTGTTGGAAACTTAATTTTGCAGGTGCACTCTCTGAACGACGTATGCAGGAACACCATGACTTGATGGTGCTTCTCGATAGGATTGAGGGCCCCACGATTGGTAAAGAT
Organism: Ottelia alismoides; assembly: GCA_037367405.1. Lineage (NCBI taxonomy): Eukaryota > Viridiplantae > Streptophyta > Magnoliopsida > Alismatales > Hydrocharitaceae > Ottelia > Ottelia alismoides. Next base: position 228,019 of record JAZKJV010007989.1, on the reverse strand, counting down.
CATTGGGTTTGGAGAGAGGGAGACTTCTCTGTCAAGAAGGCCTACGCTTTGCTGATCAGGAGAACAGAGCCGCTTGAAGAAGACCTTACCAGGGATTGTAGGATGATCTGGGAGTGGAAACTGCCAGCACGTATTAGAGTTTTCATGTGGCTAATGAGACATGGAAGATTACTCACCAAGGAGAGACGTGCCCGCATCTTGCGCTCTGATGATAACTCATGTGTTCTTTGCAGCTCATCGCTGGAATCCGCTGAGCACCTATTCCTGAATTGCGATAAGACGAAATATTTTTGGCGGATGTTGGATGTAGATTGGGTTGATCTTAGCAACATGACATCCTTCTGGGAATCCCTCCTCAACTCCAGATTCCGTCCAACTGCCGTGAGATTAATGCCAATTGCTGGCTTATGGGCTTTATGGGTTACTAGAAATGGTGTAATTTTCCGTGCAGAGAGGTTCTATGTTGAAAATGTAGTCCACCTTGCTAGGACTCTCCTCGAGTCCTGGTTGATTTGATCATTTTATTAATATATTGGGGCGGACACCAACGCGTGTTTCCCCCTTTTTTGACTCAAAAAAAAAAAAAGCAGAAGCAAGACAAAGACAAAAAAAGAACCCGCTTCATGGTTTGATGATAGAAGTAGCGGGCTCCCACTCCAATGACCAGGGTTAACACCCCCTTCCCTCCTCCCTAATTATTAAAAAAAGACAAAAAATCCTATGGCCTTGGCATTTAGTACAACCAATGAATACCCCATAGGGTAACCAAAAGAAGGCAACTGATCAAAACTGTTGAGGCTAATGTTTGGAGAAAAGAAAAAAAAACTAAAGTGTTGCAAAAGGTGGTTAGTTTGTTCATTAGCGATGAATGGAGTGAGTTGGAGGGGATGAATCTTCTACTGCTTTTGTTTGCAAGTTGCCATCTGGTGCGCAGATGGGGGTTCAAGGAGCTGGCGTGGCGTTGTCTGCATAGTATTAGCTATTACATGCAATCAATGGCAAATAGCAAAAACTACTAAATATGAAGTTAGACAGATGAATCAAAGGATGAGTGATTTATGAGGAGGAAGGCCTCTTTGGCAATTTTTGCTCGGGGAGCAAAGTGCCTTGAAAAATCCTTCATCTCTCCTTCTAGGTCAATCACCAGATGGATGCATGTACGACTGATATCTGCCAATGGGATGAGAAGTATGTGCATGAACTATGCTGATCAAAATCCTCAAGGTTTCCACAATAACTAGAAAAAAATAATATGGAAAAAATGAAGAATGTAAAGTGTCAGCTTAGAAGTAAGTGTGGGATGGTCTCATTTGTTGTGGGATGCATGTTATGTAAATGACTTTATTTTATGTCTCATTAACATAGTTTTCATGTTTTATCACTTAAGCGATTCATACTTGAGGTTATTTAGCTCGAGCTCAATGGGGTTGAACTCGACCCAGCTTTTCTCAGCTGAAGTCGAGCATGGGCTCGATAGGCATATCGATAAAATGGGTCTATAACTATTGTAATTTTGGGCACAAAAATTATATCATCTACTAAATGTACAACAACAACTATGTTGCTCGTTAAATGTTTCAAAAGTATAAAAGATGATTTCACAATGAATGATTGATATATCGAACTATATAGTGTCAGGTTTCAAAAAACTCACCATAGACTCATTTTGTTGTTATGATATTACTGATACACTTTAATTTAAAATTCAGGATATCGACGCATGAGTACATGCTTGAGTGAATGATCGCTAGCATTATTGAAACGTAGGATTATCCTTTCTACAAATCTCATGTCTTTACTTGGTTGGCCATCATCATGCGCACTTGGGGAGCGCTATTTCTCAACTTTTTGCCTAATTGGTTACCGTGGCATAGCTCAACCAGTGTTGACCCCTGATTTTGACAGGAGAGACCTATGTTCAACTCTTGCAAATTGCGATGATATGGACACACACTCGGAAGGGTTCATGGGGATAATAACATACTTGCTTCTTTATCTCCTTCAACATTCCAAATATATAAAAAAGAGAGTTATTTTGTTTTGCATCATTAGAGCCAGGTATTTGCATTTAATTTTTCCGGTTAATGTGGAAAGGAAACATAAATATAGAGCTTTACATAAGAAAGAACAAGCGGATGCATCTGGTAATTACAAACAGATTCTTTTTTCTAAAATAAGCAGATTAAAAACCATGTTTTTATCATCGCATTACGGTTCGTTAGACAGATTTCAAGTCGATCAAGATGGAGATTTATCAATGTGAATTGTTTGCCCATAAAGTCGACAATGGCTGTAGTAGCGGGGGCTCCTCCGGTTCCTGGAATATCAGAAGATCTTAGAGATCCATTTATGTATACAGCAATGTACACCTGCAACGCTTGATTGTTTTACTTAATCATATCATGTTCTTAGTACATATCTGGAGTTTCAGATATAATCTCTAGTACTGTAATATATAGTTCAGAAAACATCAGACAGTTCATTAATCTGAAAAACAAGAATTCATGTCAGTCCTAAACCTCACTAATTAAGTTAATAATAAACCAGAATGACCTTAATCATTATTTGATGCTTAATTTAGCGTATGTATATATATCCACACACACAAAAAAAACCCAAACAGGTGGGTGCTACAATCCACCCTTCCTGGCTTGATCAAACTCAAATGGGTTCGCACCCCAATCGAACATGCTAAACGAATCCAACGCCTTAGAGAAAACCAGGTCCATGGGTTCTGAACCCAATTCCCCAAGATCAGCAAACAAATCATCCGAATGAATCGAATTATGAGACTCATTTTCGAACCACGGATCCTCGACTGGCATCCGATCGATCTCCGTCGCTTCCTCTTTCACCGATTGACCTAAATTTGCAGTGCCAGTGTTCGGGGGTACATCCTTTTGGAACTCGATCGACGGTAATAATCTTGACGTAGATGAGGAGGATGGCGGGGAGAGGTTCTTGAGGGGGTGGGATCTCGTGGAACCCGCGAGCGCATTGCGGTGCGTCGGCCAGGGGTGGTTGTGCTCCGACGTGTACGTGATGACCAGCATGTTGGGGTCGGTCCGGCTGCGCTCGACCTGCTTGCGCGCCAAGCAGCCCTTGGAGCTGCTGCACCGGTAGTAACCCCTACATATTAGATAATACACCAGCTCCTTGTTAATTATTTAACTAACCAATCAACTAATTAATTACCATCCAGTGGTGTGGTTAATTAATGATGGGCATCTAGGTTTTAGATTAGCATACGTTACAAAATTAACAACATGGAGCAATCAAATGGTATTAAAAAAAGGCGGATCAGGAATCATGTAGCTTGCAGTGCAGGCAGATAAGAAGAAAATTATGAAGCATTAATCACACGCCCCCCTACAAGCAAAGCAGAGATAATGAAACAAAATCACAAGTTGCATGGTCATAACTGCTTTGATCAGAAACAGATTAATCTCAGTGATTGTGCAATGCAGCACATCGGATTTAAGAGACGTTTACTATAAGTTGCGAAACCGGTTCGGTTCGGTTTTACGAATCCTCATAGAGCGAACAACAACCGATGTTTTCTGTTCAGATGAGTTCGGTTTTTCTTACAATCATGAGCTGCTTATGAAACACAACAGAGCTAATTAAAGCTGTAAATCAACCGGTAACAGAACAGATAATTAAAAAAGAATCCCTTTCATGTGATGCATTCATGTGATGCAAATGCTCGATTCCGGTTTTTGCTGCATGCAGATCAAACAATGGGAGACAGGAAGTGACACTTCATCTTTTTTTTCTCTCATATAAATATAAATATAAATACATGTTCTTCCAGAATGGTTGAAACTGATGATGACAACGATAGAACCAGATAATATATTGATTAAGCTTTCAATTGAGAAGAATCTAAGAGAGACAAGATTGGAGTGCAATATATTTCTTGTCTCGATCTAGATCTTTCTAGTGGATATGTTTAATATATACAAACTCCCATGCATCTAATTTGACCTACCCCCATTTGGACCACCATCAAATTAAAATTGAAGTAGTCATGGATGCCATAAATTTAAGATTTTTGGGGAGATCTGAGATTTTGATCTTTAAATGGATGATTATATGTATGGTATGGTAGGTATATGAGTGTATACCTTGGATAAGGCGAGCCCTTGATCGGTTTCTGCCCGTACTTCCGCCACGCCCAAAGGTCCGATGGCATCGCCTCGTTGCTTTGCCTCCCGCCCGTGCTTGGTGGCGCCGGGATGCACACCACCTTCTTCGCCTGACTCCTCCTGCATCCGGCGTATCGGTCGTGCAAGTTACACTCGTATAATTTGCTTGGGGTAAGAACATATATATACATTGAAATGTACTAAGGAGATGTAACATCTTTTTTATGCCTGTGGAGTTTGGTATGAGGAAAAAAATCCAAACAAAAAAAAGAGATTGAATCATTAATTGGAATGGAAGTCAATCATCACGATCTCTGCCCTAATTGATGAGCGGTTGCATTTAGATAAAAAGGTCTGACTGATTTCCACATCAAAAGATTGATTGTTTCAAACCCCAAGGGTGTATATGATATCCTTATCATGAGTTAATCTCAATCAAATCATGGAAAGCACCGAGATTTTGAAATCGATTCCTGAAAGAAATCAGTGTGGTGGATAAATAACTAAAATCCTTACCTCCTCTTGATTGCGGGATTCCGCGGGGAGGCGATCTGCCCCGCGGGGTCGGATGTGGTTCTGCCCAAGAGCGAGGGGATGACAGGAGGTATAGGGGAGATCTGGAGAACTCTCGAGAGGATCTCCTCCCCCGACGCCTCCCGAGGGGAGAGGAGAGTCCTGATACCATAGAAACCGGGTGGTACTCCGGTTCCCAATTCGGGGAGCAGCGGATCCTGCAGCTCTCCGAAATCCATCTGCAGAGGAGAGAGAGAATGGTCTCCCTCCTCTGCCCGAGAGACCGCAGGCAATCGCCACCGATCGTGGTCGGTGCGCACGCCTCCAGAGCGGACCACGTCGTCGAGGTCTCCACCGTGATCGCCGTCCATCCTATGCCAGAAGGAGCTGTGCATCTTTCTTCCAAAACAGCAACAGGAATACTCAAATTAATGCTTAGGTCTTCGGCACGTTTCTTGACGACGAATTGCACCAATATATCAGAGCTGAAGCACTGCAGTGGATGTTTTAGGGCTCGGAAGAGATCATAAGCCCTAAATATACTATGTATACTTCTCTAAAGAAGGGAGGGGGGGGGGGGGGGGGGTAGAGAGAGAGAGAGGTGCTGCCTCTTCCTTCCTCTCAAAGTTTGACGATCGATCTCCTTCTTCTTCTGCTCTATGGCGATGCTTTATACGAGTCTGCTAAGCTTTCTAGATAGAGAAAGAGAGAGATTTTATTAAGAGCTTTGGGTGTTTTGAGCTCCACTTGTTTTTAACTCCGAGTTGTCTTTACTGATGGTTACAATGGGGATATATCTATGTCTACGTGGAGATGTAGTATTAATTGTGATGTGATGATAATAATAGGAGGGGGAGACCAAAGTTTGGATCGTATTGAGAGGACCTATCATGAAAAGCTTCTGCTGCTGTTATTATAATGTGGGGAGGGGGGCGGCAAAGAGCCGCTTTTCTCGCAAGAAGGATTCGCAGATAGATCTCTTTCTCTCTCCATCTCTAGCTCTAGCACTGCTTGTTCCTCTGTTCCTAATTTACCTGCAATGCAGTGGGTGCATCTGCTAGGGTTCCGGTGTGATGTTTGCCTTTATATGTCTATGAACTGGATCCCAAGCTGCCTCGCTATCTTCACTGATTGTTTGATGATGTTCAGAGATATCCTAAGGGTACCGAGTTACCCCGGGGTAACATGGTGTATCCTCCTACATTCCTCGGTTGTCATTCCATTACAAAACAAGGTTTTTTTTAGATCATACCCTAACCCGCCATTCTTTCAGTACCATTTTTTTCCTGGTAGAAAGTGAGGGCAGTGGGGCTCGAACCTTGGTCTATCCACTGTGGAAGCCACTGCTCTACCACTAGACCAAATATTTGATTCATTACAAAACAAGGTGACATCATATCACATTCCTTATTCCAACCATCATATCCATCCAAACAGCTACTATTCACAGAAGGTTACCTCATCCCACCTTACCCCAGTAACCAAACAGATGTTAAGGGTTAATTATTTAAAAAAGAAATAAGATCAATGCATCATTGTGACCCACAAGAAATCCTGAAGCAATAAAAAATCCAGATAAAGAAAAGAAAATGGACGGATGTGCTTTTTATTAACCTGATATAGATTCCATGATCGAACTCATGAAGGAAACTATTAAAAACGAGGGTTATTAATTTCAAAAAAAATCAATGAAGGCTCTTTATTTTTTTCTTTTTCTCTTTTTGATATTTTAATGTCTTTTTATGCTTTCATATTTTATATGGGATCGAGCTCCAGATCTCTGACCAGTGTGCATGGTTGGAGGTGGATAGATTGTGTGGGTTAGAACAACGATGGGTGGGGGAGGGGGAGGTTCGAAGATGGATGTTGATGTGCGATGGTGATTGGCTCAGGAAATGGTAGATGAGGGATGTGTGGAGGAAATGGACAGAGGAAGAAGAAGAGCCTTCGATCTGGATGATCGAAGGCTTGAAGAACATATCTACAAAATCTAAGAAAATTAAAAATGAAGAAGGAATCTAAAGTTACTTGGGATGAAGGAGGTGCCTGGGATAGAGATGGAACCTCCGGGGGTCGTGACCTCGATGGCTCGACGGGGACAGAAGTTAGGCTTGTCGGATCGACAGATCATGATAGTGAAGCTCGTATTCATCATGCTAAAATTAGCCAATTAGGCTATGTTCCCTAAAATTCAAATGCATTTAATCATTAATAGAGCATCATTCATGTGTAAATAATATTTGCATTTCATCATGCATAATTGCATTAAAAATCCCTAGTGTAAATTGGCCTAAAAAACTGCTAACTTCCACAGTTTTTAATTAATTCATCCTAACATCGATTGACCTCAAATCACCTCCATTATGTAGATATTACTAACAAGAACAAAAGAAAAATACAAAAAATTCATTAACTCAAATAAATGTTAAATAATCCCAAAGTCTAATTTCACATATGACAGACTAAAACGTGCATATCTCCTTCATACAATATCTGATTTTGGTCTACTTACTTTTAAAGTACTGTATTTTTAAATACCTTCGAAACAAGATCAATTTCATAAAATTCGGAACTCATTCGTGAAAGTTGGGTTTTGGGCTTCTTTTGTGCATTTTAACTTTTTGCTATTTTTGACTTGAGTTTTTATGTACATAAGTAACCAATTTTAATTTGTTTCTTCTTTATTCATGTTCTTTAGTAAAAGTTTTAATATGTAACACAAAAATTCAAATTATATCAAGATTGAAATCAAAGAAACTGACTGAGTCCAGGTGTCCGTTGTGAGTCTGTACAAAAGTTGTGTGTTTCGTACTTCTATTTAATTTTCCTATTTTCTTACTTATTTAAAATCCAAAAAAATTATATTAGTGTGTATTTATTTTCTTATATTTTATTATATTTTTTGCAGAATTTTATCTTCTTTAGAAATCACAAAAAATGCAAAACTCCAAAAAGCCAGTTTCCTATACACTTGGAAACCACTAAAAATACCACTTCGCACAAATGACCTTTTTTGCTCTGGGTCCTTTACGAAAATTGTAGATCTCGTCGAGAGAACAACCTTTGTGAAGGAAATTTTTCGATCTGAGGTCTCTTACTATTTCTTTTACAAATTTCTTATCCTTTTATTTTTTTGATTTTTTTGGCATGACACGTGACAGCCCGTGGGCATACCACGTGGTACCTGATGAATACCCATTCATCACTCTTTATTCTTATATTTTAGCTACAAAAACCTTTGCAAATACACGTAGATAGATGTAAATATCAATAATTAGCAAAAGCATGCATTTTGTAAAAATATGTAATTAGCATGTTTTTGTGCAAAAATAAAAGAATAAAGAGGAAAAAGAAAAAGAGGGAAATATTTAGAATGAATATTGAGCAACCTAACCCAAGGGAGGGCTCAGCATGGGCCTGACCGCATAAAAGCCACAAGTAGAGGGAGATAGGGGCTCACGTGTATATATATTTATGTAAATAAATAAATAATATTTTCCTCAACAAAAAAAAATATATTTGTACATATTTTGTATATATAGAAACTATGGAAAACAAAACAAAAGTTAAAAATCAAAAATTTAAAAAGAACCCTTCATCATGTACATAGCTCATCATCTCTCTATTTATTTCACCTTGTAAATAAAGCTATTTATTTTCAAAACTTTGTGTAAATATTCCTGTTTGTGTTTTGTAAATAAATAAAATAAAAAGAATTAAACCAAAAATCAAATAAAAATTACAACACAAACTACCTTGTATATATACCATGTATATAAGTATAAATAAATAATTATTTGACCTATGTATATAAATAATAAAAATAAAATAAAAATAGCCTTTTATTCCTCATTTTATCCTATAAATAAATAAAATATAAAATGGGAATAAAAATGTATAAAAATAACTAATTAAAAATCAAAAATCAAAAATCTACTTAATGTATATATACCTATGTATAGCTAATATGTATATACCTTATTTTAAATTCCAAAAATTAATTAAAAATCACAAAAAAATAGAAAAAATTAAAACAAACATTTTTCATGTTTAAGTTTTTGGAAATTCGGCCATTTAAGGCCTCAAAAAATCAAAGAAAATCCCAAATATTGGCGGGCTCTGATTGGTCCACGGGGGATGTTGACCCCCGGTCAACACCTCCCCCAGGACCACCAGAGCCCGGGTTAGAGTATTCGACCCGCCTTCTCGGATATCTCCTGTGTTGACCCGATTCCCATTCACCCCAAATCCGGGTCCGTTATGACCTCAGCACATCCGAGAAGCTCGCCGGAGCTTCTGCCTCGAGATCCGCGCTTCGGCGCGCCCTACCCGCCACCTCCTTTCCGGACCTTCATGCGTATATAATCCGAGCTCCGCCGCTTTCTCGCGCCATCTTTGGCTAGCCATTCTCTTTCCTGTGAGCTCCACTGTGTCTCCCGAGGTGACAGCTCGCGCCGGCCTGTGTCGCAGCGAGGAGGAGGTGCGTCTACCATCGATCCGGCCGCTTGTAGCCGCCGCGCTCCGACGACCATCTGGAGCTCGAGCCTCGGGTGTTGACGACCCTTGAGGCAAGGACCAGGAGTTAGCCACGCTCCAGCCCAGTCTTCCGCGTCATATAGGTAATCTTCTCGCCTTTCCATTTCGCCTAATTTTCGATTTCGCCCAATTCGACCTCTCGCCGTGTTCCTCTGATTCCGATCAACACGCTTAATCTCTCGATCATCGGAGCACCCTATCATCTTCGCCATCTCCCTGCGCACGTTCTTCACCCACGCATTCACCCCAGCTCGCCCCGGAGCTGGGAGTCGAGCCCCACCGTCTCCGCCTCGCCGGAGCTCGTTCGCCCCACCGCACAGACCACCTTCACCCCGCTTCCTTGGGTCGAGGCATTTTGCCCTCGACCCGCGAAGCGTTCTGGTTGCTTTGCAGGTTCAAAGGGAGGCATCTGAGCCCCCCTTACATTCCAGGCCGGAGCTTCGCGCCGCCAGCCTCGCCGGAGCCCCTCCAGGGCTCGGCTGGGCTATCGGCTACCACCATCAGCTGCGGGGCTGCACCAGGAACGTGTTCCGAGCTTTAGCAGCAGCTGAGGAGGACCGGAGTTCACGCAGGAGGCCGGCGAAGTTCGCCGGCGTCGAGTTCTTCCTCCATCATCCAGAGCCGTCCGATGACGCCTCAGCTCCAGTTCTGATCGTGAGCGTCCATCTTTCGAGGAGCAGTAGCCGTCGATCCATCTGAGGAGTGCATCCGGACCGTTGATAGCAGAGGAGAGAAGCACCAGAGTCTCGGACGTTAGATCATCCACGTGGCTTCGTCTCCACCGTCGATCGAGCCCAAGAAGAGAAGAGAAGGAGAGCGCCATCCAATCTCAGCCGTCCGATCACCACGTGGCGCACATCTGGCCGTCGGCGAATAAAGGGGTAAATATCTTAGGGCCCCCTCGTAGTTTGTCATTTTACTTTTAGTCCTGTAAATAGTTTTAAAACTTTATTTGCGTAGGGTAAATTGCAGTAGGGACCTTGTGCTTGTTGTTAATTGCATGTATGCCCCTGTTTGTGTGTGACCACGTGCTTCGTCACGTGTGTATCTGGGCTTTTTATATTTTTAGTCCTGTAGATCTGGGATGTTATGAATGGAATGAATCTTTTTGAGTAATTGCAGTTATGCCCCTGTGAGTGTTTTTATTACGCATGTGCGGATTTTAGTGGGCTTTTTGCAACCCGACCCTTGGACTTTTTGGTACCCGTTACCAAAAGGTCCTGGAACGTGGTTTGTATTACCATTTGGTCCCTGTGTGCCCCAGCCACGCGCTACGCGCGTGACTTGCTGGGTATTTTGCACCAGAGCCCCCAGATTCTCGGGTATTTGCACATTGGTCCTTGTGCACTATGCCCCCTTTGCATTTTTGAATAAAATATCAAACGACCTCCAAATCCAATGAGATTTTGACACATGGCTCCTGCCATGGTGTAGAAATTTTAGGGATTTTTGAGGACATTTTTTGCTTCCATTTATTATTTTTAAAAATCCAAAAACATCTATTTCAGCTACTGTTCATCTTTGAAAATCATAAAAAAATATAAAAACCCCACCAAAAATTCTAAAAAAATTAAATACTGTTGTTTGCTTGTGGTTTGATTTTCTAGCCAATTTTGGCTATTTTTCATCACTTAAAAACCTTAAAAATTGCAAAACCCTCAAAAACTCATAAAAATTCTAATAATTAATTTAAAAATCCAAAAACAATAATTAAGGTGCCCAAATTTTCCTTATTCTTCATAGATTATAGGAAAATTACCTCCAGGGCTTAGTGAGACTCTTAGATATTTTATTTTTGAGTCTCAAGCCTTGCTGGACAGTACCTCTCCTGTTTTGCATTGTTTGATTTTTACAAAATAATCTACCCGTCAGAAAAATATCAAAAATTAACCAAAAACACTTAAAAACATAAAAAACACAAAAACAATTTTTCCTTAATTTTTGCATTATTTTTGGTGTGTTTAATAAATTGTTGAAGTTGGCTTGAGTTCACTCTATTCCATTTTCTTTATCTTTTAAAAATCCAAGAAAAAATTTAAAAATGCATAAAAACCACTAAAAATAACTTTTCTTGTATTTTATTCTATTGTGACTACTTCGTAGGCTTTCGAGCCAACCCGTGCTCCTTGTGTTCGACCCTGGGAGCTATACCAGGTTAATCCATAGCTAGACCGCTCTATTTTGTGCTTGATTGTTTTTATCTGAGTTGAGTGGTTGATTTTTCTTGATATTCTCCGTTTTTGTGATTGAGGTCGCAACGATCATTTTCCGACCTTTACCTCGATCGTATTTGCGGGTTATCAGAATGGCGCCGTTGCCGGGGAGCACGGCTTAGTAGTCTTTTAGATTTTTCCGCGGCTTTCGAGTTTCGCGGCTTTTTGTATAGATTTTTGTAGATATACATTTTTCTGATCTTTTTGAATAATTGTTGGACTGACCACACTTCTCTCTATTTTTCTTGCGAGGGCCCGAGGAGCGAGGGCGGCATTCTTAGGAGCGCCGGAGCACCCGAGCGAGGCGGAGGCGGCTTCTTTCTTCACGAAGCCGCAGGAGAGAGCGAGAGAGAGAGAGAGTTGAGTGGGTGAGGTAGCTTAGGATTTTATTCATTCATCATTGTAATAATACAGGTTTCAGACTTGTGGACTTGGACTGTTTGGACTCCAGGGTCTGTTTCGCCGAGCACCGGTGTGCTCGGGGGACCCTTTAGACTTTAGCGGTTTTTCGCGGCTTTTTCGCGGCTTTTATTTTTTCCTTTTTTACTGCCTTTCCGGTGTTTACGCGGCTTTTTGATCGAGCCCCTAGCAGTAGGATTTTCTGGTGACTGTGCCGTAATAGTAGGATCCCCACACCTAATTGCTGATCTGTTCCTATAGATCGTTAATTGGACCTACTAAAAATAATTAATAAAAATAACCGATTCATCTTCCTTCGCAGCCTACGTGCCGCGAGCCTGCCCCACAAGCGCTAACTCCTGAACTCGACCTGTCGAGAAGAGGAGGGGTAAGCCAAGACCGGACTCCTTGGCTTGAGGGTCGGTGATCAGTTAGACGGTTCTACGCTAGCACTGTTGTTTAGGACTCGGTTTTTACCGCTTGCATCATTTAGGTAGTTTACTTTCCTGCCTTTAAATTTATGCGCGGATCATATTGCATGTAGAGTGCTGGAGTCAGGTACGCCTTCCTTACTTTGCATGCATCATTGATTTCATCGTGCATCGGCTTTTTCGTCTTCTCCCCCCTGTTTTCGGCTTAAATAATCAGGAGAACCGAAAAATTCGTTAGGCCTTTTGCTTGCTTTGAAAAATATTAAAAAGAAAAACAATAAAATCGGGACTGCTAATCATACTTGATCATTAAAAACCGCTCACCCTAAAAACCTTGTCTTGGGGAGAGCAACCCCCTCATTATCTGGTTTGGATGCGCGAGAGAGTGACCCGCACCCTAGGTAGAGCCTCCCGGTGCTAGACCCGACTGATTACCGACTTCTTAGTGCGGGCCAGTCGGTTGGGGCTAGTATCGGATATCCTAACAGGTCACGTAAGCGCTCTGATACTTTGTGTGTTCACCAAAATAAAATAGACAAGATAATTTGACCGAACTTTCACGGTCTTCAGCTCGTGTTGCGTTGGTGAACCGGGGGTTTGTTTTGTGATCATAGTTGATTCCAGATCTCATCCGCCTTACTCGCCCAGATCAAGATGATGGGTAGACGGTCTCTTAGGCAGCCTCTGGCTGCACCGCTTTCGGGCACGTCTACCCGATCATCTAGGTTGGCTCGTGAGAGCCTAGACCAGCTCTCCGAGCCCGAGTACGATTCCGCCCTGTTCCCCCTCGACCCCCTTTCTTCTGGTATTGAGAGACATGAGCCTGAGGAGAGATTATCAGATTTGACAGCACCTGAGTTGGGCTCATTTGATTTTGCAGACGTCGTTATGGCCGCCAGAGCAGACGATTCCCCCAGAGGTCGACAGGGAGACCATCATGTTGTATTTGACCAGGGGGCGATCAACTCCACCCTGATCGCATCACTCGAGACGGTACAGCAGCAGCTTCGTGATCAGGGGGCGTTTATGATTGAGATGAGGCGTGAGTTGGAGAGGCTCAGAGCAGAGCGAGGATCAGAGCAGAGCGAGCCTGAGGAGTTGCTTGATGCAGATGCCGCAGCCGCAGCAGCCGCAGCAGCAGCAGCAGCCGCCGCCACCGCAGCGGCAGCCGCCGCGGCAGCGGGAGGACCACCACAACCGATGCGGGCGTTACACAACCCCGGATCCACTCTCATGCATCACTGGGTGGTAGTGCCAGCTATCGTGGGGGACTTCAAGTTCCCCCCGAACACCTTGCAGCTACTACCCCGATTCCACGGGCTAGCCACCGAGGAGCCTCACCTCCACCTCCAGGAGTTTCTTATGATCTGCAGCACTGTCCACGATCACCACGTGGACCAGGACACTATACGGATGATTGCCTTCCCGTTTTCACTGGCAGACAGAGCAGCCAACTGGCTGAAGCACTTAGGGAAGTTTGTGTATACCTGGGATCAGCTCCGCACCGAGTACTTGAAAAAGTACTATCCACTCGGGCGGACGAATGCAGCGAGGGCCCTGATTAGCAACTTCTCCATGTTCCCCAACGAGCAGTTCCACGAGGCTTGGGAGAGGTTCCGAGAGCTCCTTGACAGATGCCCGCACCACGACATATCGAAGCCGAACCTAGTTCAGAGCTTTTTCAGCGGGTTGACGCCAGAGCTTCAGGGCCTGGTGAACGCTTCTTGCGGCGGGTCCTACTTCGCCAAGGACCATGACCAGGTCTGGGCCATTTACGAGGAGATGTCAGAGAACTATATGGTGATGTCTCAGACCAGGCTCTACACTCAGAAGACCCAGCCACACCAGCCAGGACCCGTGCAGTACCAGCGGATAGCACGGGTCGATGCAGGTCCATCCAGTTCATCCGCAGTCGCAGCAGCACAGGCAGAGTCGTCCGCTGCGGACATGGGCATCATTAGCGAGAAGTTGGACCGCATGGAGCTGATAGAGAAGAAGCAGTGCCAGAGTATCACGCAGATGGAGCAGATGGCACAGGTCTTGAGCGACATGAAGACACAGCTCATGTGTCTCCAGGAGACACAGACGGCTTCGCAGCCCCGTCTTCTGTCGCGAGGCGATACCGGCGGCAGCAGCAGCTCGATCCAGCGCTCCAGCTCCTCAGAGCAGCCTAGACAGGTTCACTTTGTACAGGCGGAGCCGTACCAGCAGCCGCAGCCCACCTACCAGTCTCCACCATCTTCAGAGATGCAGATGGTGCTCTACCAGCCGGACCAGTCGTTGGCAGTACTACCCCCAGCCCCCTTGGATGCAGAGCCGTTGATGGATGTCAACGGGATCTGGTACGACCGTCCCCAGCCTGGGATCCGACGAGACCATCCCGGATTTAGGTGGGGGGGTGGTGGTGCCCAGCCCCAGCAGCAGCCGTCAGGTCAGGGAGGGAAGTACTCCCATCAGAGAGACCAGCACCAGTCGCAGCAGCAGCCCCCAGCTTACCAGCAGCAGTCTTCGTACGGTCCTCGTCCCTATCAGCAGCAGGGACAGTCTGGGAGACGTGAGCAGCAGGCTCACCCGGGATACCAGCACCAGCAGCACCCTCCGTCCTACCCCTCTCACCCACAGCAGTACCAGCAGCCTCACCCACAGAGAGGCTACCCGTCGGGCTCCCACGAGAGCCCTGCCTTGGACGATATCGCCTGCCTCCTCACGGACCAGCATGCGACCTTCAGACGGGAGATGGATGAGTTCCGCTAGGAGATGCGGGACTTGGTGAGAGGGAAGGCCGCCATACCTGCACAGATAGAGCCCAATCCGAACAACCTGAAGCGGAAGTCTGAGCAGGTAGTACATACTGAGTTAGCCACTCCTAGCGATCCATTTGATGATACTTCGTCAGATCTGTTTGATGTTGATTTTGCCACGCTTAGGAGCGGTAGGACCCCAGCCGGCGGCGGCGCCTCAGCTGAGCACCATCCAGAGGCGCCCCAGGAGGAGGAGGAGAGCGGTACTGAGGCCGCTCCAGTCGATGACGGTGGTACTGAGGCCACCAAGGATGCTGATCCCACAGGCGGCACTGAGGCCGCCACTTCACCAGTTCGAGGAGGTGGTACTGATGCCACCCCAGCAGCAGCCGAGCCAGCGAGCGGTACTGATGCCGCCCGACGTCTACCTTCACCAGCAGCAGCAGAGCAGCCCATCCGTGGTGGTACTGAGGCCACCGGTGTCTGTAGAGAGAGAGTTGTTGTTTTTCCTCATGGTCATGTATCTCAGGATTCTGTGATAAATAAAGGAAAAGGTTTACATTCTTTTGGTCCCACTATTGTGCATGATGTATGTGTGGATCCGGTCCTTGAACCGCGTAGATCTTCTCCTAGTCCTTCATCTGAGAAGGACCCAGTGATCCCCTTCCCTAGAGCCCTTCAGATGGGGAAGGGGAAGAAAAAAGAAAATACAAAAAAGAGAGAGTTCGAGGAGTTCAGCCAGAGCATGATAGATCGATTCCACATTCAGCTGACCCTCCAGGAGGCTTTGCAGCACATCCCCCTTCTCCAGAGATCTTTGAGAGAGAGGACTACAGTTAGGAGGAGGAGGAGGAACCATACTTCAGAGATACATGTGCTGACGAAAGCCACGTGCTTCGCGATCCAGAACCGACTGCCAGCCAAGAGGCCAGATGCAGGGGCCCCGTATGTCAGTTGCCAGATTAGTGAGCAGAGGTTCGACCGTACTCTTTTAGATAGCGGATCGTCGATTAACCTCCTTCCGGCAGCCCTTCTCGACCGCTTCGAGTTGGGCACTCTTCGACAGAGCAGGACAGTCCTTCAGTTCGCTGATCGATCTGTCAAGAGGCCGAAGGGGTTATTACGAGACGTTATCGTCACGATTCAGGGCCTGAAATTCCCCGTGGACTTCGTAGTGTTGGACATGGAGATCCCTGAGTCAGTGACTGATACCCCCATCATCCTTGGTCGTCCGTTCTTGGCCACAGCCAAGGCGGTGACTGATCATGATAGCGGGAAGGTGTACTTTCGCGTCGAGGGAGAGAGTATACAAATAGAGACGGTCGAGGATTACAGAGCCAGACTCAGAGCCAGCTCAGATGCGAGTACCGATACAGAGCAGCTGACAGACGCAGAGGCAGACATCTACCAGGACTGCGATTTTGTGATTTCAGACGATGAGGCAGCTTGGGCAGACCTGGAGACACAGACCACCCTCTCACTTTCAGATACAGCTGATGCAGAGACGATAGCAGAGGAGAGTCTGGAGAGCACAGACCTGGTTTAGGATACCATAGAGGCAGCAGAGCCGGTCCTCGATCGCAGCACGATGATTAGTGATGGTGGTGCTGATGCCACCTTGTTGTTCGATGGTACTGATGCCACCGCTTCCGATACAGATCCCTCGGATTCAGAGTCTGATTGGGCCGATTGCTATGATCAGATGCCAGACATGAGTCCATTTGAGCCTACAGTTGAGGAGGAGGTAGAGGCAGAGCAGAGCAGAGACAGTGCAGTTGAGCCGCCTTCTCCCGATCCAGTTTGCGAGAGTACGCTTTCACTTTCCCAGGCAGATTTGGCAGACCTTGCAGCTTTCACGCAGTTCCTTCCGCAGCCAGATTTGCCAGCACCCAGCATTCCAGAGCGAAAGCCGCTCCCTACTTCGCTGAAGTATCGATTCCTTGCGGGCGATCCAGAGATGTACCCAGTCATCATCTCAGCCGAGTTGACTGGAGAGCAAGAATCCCGTCTGATGGGGGTTCTTGAAAGGAACCGCAAGGCGATCGGATGGAGCGTAGCGGATCTCCATGGGATTAGTCCAGCAGTGTGCTCCCACCATATCTATCTTGAGGAAGGGGCGAAGCCGTCGCGTGAGTTCCAGCGGCGACTGAACCCCAACCTGAGAGAGGTCGTTATGAAGGAAATATCCAAATGGTGGAGCGCAGATTTTATTTATCCCATTTCCGACTCCAAGTGGGTCAGCCCCTTGCATGTGGTGCCCAAGAAGACGGGCATCACGACTGTGATCAGTGAGTCGGGAGAGGAGATCGCTACACGAGTACCCACTTCTTGGAGGGTTTGCGTTGACTACAGGAGACTCAACCAAGCCACCAAGAAGGATCATTTCCCCCTGCCCTTTATTGATCAGATCATTGAGAGACTGGCAGGGAAGAGCCATTATTGTTTCCTGGATGGGTACTCGGGCTACAACCAGATGGCCATCGCTCCTGAAGATCAGGAGAAGACCACCTTTACCTGTCCCTTCGGCACATATGCTTTTCGACGCATGCCATTTGGGCTATGCAATGCCCCTGCGACTTTTCAGAGGTGCATGCTGTCGATCTTTTCGGACATGGTAGGGGAGTGTTTGGAGGTCTTCATGGACGATTTCTCGGTCTACGGCGACGGATTCGATTCTTGTCTTGACTGCCTAGACCGGGTACTCCAGCGATGTATTGAGTTCCATTTGGTACTATCTTGGGAGAAGAGTCACTTCATGGTGACTCAAGGGACGGTGCTTGGCCACATCATCTCCAACAGGGGCATGGAGGTGGATCCGGCCAAGGTTGATGTCATTAGAAAACTCACACCGCCGTCCAATTTGAGGCAGTTACGGTCATTCCTGGGGCATGTTGGATTTTATAGGAGGTTCATTCAGGATTTCAGCAAGATTGCCCGACCGTTGACTGACCTCTTGACGAAAGACACCGAGTTCCTTGTAGATGACAAGTGTCTCTCGTCTTTTGCGACTCTCCAGCAGCATGTTATAGAGGCTCCTGTCCTCCAGCCGCCTGATTGGTCTCTCCCATTCGAGATCATGACGGACGCCTCCGATTTTGCCGTGGGGGCAGTGCTGGGACAGAGGAGGGATGGAGTGCCATTTGCCATACACTATGCTAGCCGCACATTGGATTCCGCCCAGAGGAATTATACGGTCACAGAGAAGGAGATGCTAGCAGTAGTGTTTGCCTTAGATAAGTTCAGATCATATATCATTGGATCTAGGGTGACTTTGTTTACAGATCATACCGCCATCAGGTACCTTATGGCAAAGAAGGATTCCAAGGCCAGACTGACTAGATGGATCCTTCTACTCCAGGAGTTCGACATTGAGATTAAGGATAAGCCTGGAGTCAAGAATGTGGTGGCAGATCATCTCTCCCGATTAGAGCAGCCTGAGGATTCTGAGCAGATTGATCCTATTCGTGATACCTTCCCAGATGAGGCGATTCTTGCTATCGCTCACTCCCGTGGTATGCCGATATTGTGAACTTTCTCGTTGCGGGGAAAGTCCCACAAGATTGGCCCAGGCAGAGGCTTGAGACCTTCCTTGCGAAGGCCAAGTCTTACCACTGGGAGGATCCCATCCTTTACCACGAAGGAGGGGATAGCGTCTGGCGTCGGTGTATTCCTCAGGAGGAACACCATAGCGTCCTCACTTACTGCCACAAGCTTGAGGCAGGAGGACATCATTTTGGGAGGAGAACGGCACAGAAAGTGCTCCAATCCGGCTTGTGGTGGCCTACCCTCTTCAAGGACTCGGATGAGTTCGTGAAGAGGTGTACTGACTGTCAGAGGATGGGCACTTGTGGACAGCGTGATATGATGCCGATGCAGCGCATTCACTTCTGTGAGGTCTTTGACGCATGGGGCATCGATTTCATGGGTCCATTCCCTAAGAGTCAGGGATTTGAGTACATTCTGTTGGCCGTTGATTATGTTAGTCGTTGGGTTGAGGCTATCCCCGCCCGAGCCGCTGATGCGAGGACAGTTTGCAGATTTTTGAGGAAACATATCATCACGCGGTTCGGGGTTCCACGAGTTCTTATTTCTGATGGGGGGTCTCATTTCATCAACGACCAGGTGAAGGCCCTTGCTAACGAGTTCAGCATAGACCATCGTGTTGCCACACCGTACCATCCACAGACGAATGGTCTAGCTGAGGTGTCGAATAGGGAGATCAAGAATATTTTGCAGAAAGTCGTCCGCCCTGACCGAAAGAATTGGTCACAGCTTTTGGACTCGGTCTTGTGGGCATATCGGACGTCTTTCAAGACTCCATTGGGTACATCTCCCTTTCGCCTCGTTTATGGCAAGCCATGCCATTTACCTGTTGAGCTGAGGCACAAGTCACTTTGGGCAGTCACTGATATTCTTATGGATCCAGATGGTATAGGAGACCAGAGGAGGGCAGAGTTAGCTGCCCTGGAGGAGCTTAGAGATGCAGCTTTCTCAAGCAGCCTACATTATAAGGAAAAAGTGAAGGAGTGGCATGATTCTCATATCAGCCACAAGCATTTTGAGATTGGACAGAGAGTATGGCTGTTTGATGCGAGGCTTAGATTATTTCCAGGGAAGCTACAGAGCAAATGGAAGGGACCTTTTCTAGTCAGGAAGGTGCACGACAATGGTAGTATTGATATATCCGAGTTGTCTTCTGAGAGCACCTTTCGAGTGAACGGCCAGCGGCTCAAGCCATTTCTAGATCATGAGCCGCAGGACGTTATCATTTGTGCCCCTATTCATTTTGCGTGAGATGTGGTCTTTTGACTCACATCTTTTGCATCTCACGCCTGATTTTCACTGTTCCTCCGCCTGTATAGATCCAGTTGTCCATATCATTCTATTCTTTAGTCCCACATCCCTTTCTCATCTTATGATTATGCTATACTTAGGGTGTACTTTACCCTAAGTATAGGGGGGATGTCGGACCTGCGGGTATTCTTTTCATTCGTTCTGCCCCTGTTTTGCTGCCTATACTTAGGGATATTTTACCCTAAGTATAGGGGGGGGGCAGATTCTGTATCTTCTTCACTCGGCTTTCCCTTCATGTACAGCTTGCTATACTTAGGATTAGTTAATCCTAAGTATAGAGGGAAACCACCGAGTTCCTCTCATTCTATTCATTTATTCGTTCCTTTTGTATAGCCTTTCTTTTCACTTCCCTATACATAGCACGAGTTATGTCTTCTTCATCGCTCTTGATCACTCTGAGGACATCGTTCGAGCTAAGTATAGGGGGGTGTGTATATATTTCATATATACTTTAGCCATAACTCGTACTTTGTGTGAGTGTGTTAATAAATAAAATGGCTAAAAATCACAAAAATTTAAAAATTTTCATGTACATAAACCTCTTTTATCCTTGCACATACATAGCTAGTGTACAAAGTATTTTTGTAAAAATGATTTCAAAAATCTTTTGTGTAAAGCTTGTGTAAATATGTTGTATCAAAATTATGTATATAGTACAAAATTTTTCCAAAATGTTTTGAAAATCAAAAGTTTGCAAAAATCTTGTGTAAATGTTTGTAAATATCTTTTTGCTAAACTTGCACCTCATGCATCATCATCATCCATGATTTCAAAACATTTTTCAAAAATTTTGCATGATTGTAAAATATTTGTAAATAGCATCTTGTGTACATATATGTATATAGTTTTTCCTGGATGAGAGTTGACATTTAAACTAAGCCTGGAATTAAATTGAGAAATGGAGCTTGAATAAGATCTTAATCCACCTAACTTTAAGAGGAACCTTATAGGACTTAGGGTTAAGGCTTTTCAGGTCCATAAGGACTTAATTCTTTGAGTCCACTAGGCTATGAGCATATGTCATCTTGATGAGCTTAAGTAGAACACTTAACAACACACGCATGACTCTTAGAGACAATGGCTTGACTTGCACCTGCACTTTACACATGGCTCTCCACGGATGAGGTGGTGAGGAGGCAGTTTCCTTTGGCTTGGGGTAGCATATGAGGGTAGTACTTCTAGGCGGAACCTCTCTTCTTCTTCTAGTGAAAGAAGTGCACCTCAACTTGGTCTAGTGGTGATGAAGGCTAAAGACAGAAGCCGTGGGTTGCAATAAAGCTTCAAAAGAGGGATAGTCTACTGGCTCAAGGGGAAATTTCTTATATGCTGCACCATGTAGATATGCTGTACATAAGTCTTTGAAAAAAAAAATGCAAAAATGCAAAAAGAACTCCAAAAAAGTGGTGGGTCGGATTGAAAATTTAATAACCCCACCGGAGTGTACATAGTCAAATAAAGCAAAGCTTATGTTACCCATGTTACATCTCATAAAGCTTGCAGCGGGAGACCTAGCTACACTGGCTAGGCTTCCAAAACTCTATACTTCTACCCCCTCTTCTTGAGCCGGTTGCACTTGAACTTAGAAGGGAATACCCCGCTTCTCGAGGAAAGAGTTGCTAGACCGAGGCATTAGAGTTACCAGGTTGAGGGAGGTTGTCTCTTTGTTGCTTCTGAGGTGGGGAGCCACATATCACTTACACTGCTTGGAAAGATTCATGGTCATTAGAGTTTGTGTATGTAGACTTGTTCTGATCTGGTTTATTAAGGAGTCTTGTCCATAGATTGGTGGAACTTAGAGGCTGTTGAGTTTTAAGCTTAAGTCCAAATAAGGTTCCGACACATTAATAATCCAAAGATCTGATCGAGCTCCATATTTCAATTTAATGAAGGAAAGTTTAATAACTCAACCTTGATCCATGTACATCCTCTTTTTCTTTTTCTTTTTCTTTCTTTTTCACTTCTTTTTCAAATAAGTGTTTGCTAAGGGACTAGCAAAGTATAGTATAGGGGGGTGATGAATACCCATTCATCACTCTTTATTCTTATATTTTAGCTACAAAAACCTTTGCAAATACACGTAGATAGATGTAAATATCAATAATTAGCAAAAGCATGCATTTTGTAAAAATATGTAATTAGCATGTTTTTGTGCAAAAATAAAAGAATAAAGAGGAAAAAGAAAAAGAGGGAAATATTTAGAATGAATATTGAGCAACCTAACCCAATGGAGGGCTCAGCATGGGCCTGACCGCATAAAAGCCACAAGTAGAGGGAGATAGGGGCTCATGTGTATATATATTTATGTAAATAAATAAATAATATTTTCCTCAACAAAAAAAATATATTTGTACATATTTTGTATATATAGAAACTATGGAAAACAAAACAAAAGTTAAAAATCAAAAATTTAAAAAGAACCCTTCATCATGTACATAGCTCATCATCTCTCTATTTATTTCACCTTGTAAATAAAGCTATTTATTTTCAAAACTTTGTGTAAATATTCCTGTTTGTGTTTTGTAAATAAATAAAATAAAAATAATTAAACCAAAAATCAAATAAAAATTACAACACAAAACTACCTTGTATATATACCATGTATATAAGTATAAATAAATAATTATTTGACCTATGTATATAAATAATAAAAATAAAATAAAAATAGCCTTTTATTCCTCATTTTATCCTATAAATAAATAAAATATAAAATGGGAATAAAAATGTATAAAAATAACTAATTAAAAATCAAAAATCAAAAATCTACTTAATGTATATATACCTATGTATAGCTAATATGTATATACCTTATTTTAAATTCCAAAAATTAATTAAAAATCACAAAAAAATAGAAAAAATTAAAACAAACATTTTTCATGTTTTAAGTTTTTGGAAATTCGGCCATTTAAGGCCTCAAAAAAATCAAAGAAAATCCCAAATATTGGCGGGCTCTGATTGGTCCACGGGGGATTGTTGACCCCCGGTCAACACCTCCCCCAGGACCACCAGTGCCCGGGTTTGAGTATTCGACCCGCCTTCTCGGATATCTCCTATGTTGACCCGATTCCCATTCACCCCAAATCCGGGTCCGTTATGACCTCAGCACATCCGAGAAGCTCGCCGGAGCTTCTGCCTCGAGATCCGCGCTTCGGCGCGCCCTACCCGCCACCTCCTTTCCGGACCTTCATGCGTATATAATCCGAGCTCCGCCGCTTTCTCGCGCCATCTTTGGCTAGCCATTCTCTTTCCTGTGAGCTCCACTGTGTCCCCCGAGGTGACAGCTCGCGCCGGCCTGTGTCGCAGCGAGGAGGAGGTGCGTCTACCATCGATCCGGCCGCTTGTAGCCGCCGCGCTCCGACGACCATCTGGAGCTCGAGCCTCGGGTGTTGACGACCCTTGAGGCAAGGACCAGGAGTTAGCCACACTCCAGCCCAGTCTTCCGCGTCATATAGGTAATCTTCTCGCCTTTCCATTTCGCCTAATTTTCGATTTCGCCCAATTCGACCTCTCGTCGTGTTCCTCTGATTCCGATCAACACGCTTAATCTCTCGATCATCGGAGCACCCTATCATCTTCGCCATCTCCCTGCGCACGTTCTTCACCCACGCATTCACCCCAGCTCGCCCCGGAGCTGGGAGTCGAGCCCCACCGTCTCCGCCTCGCCGGAGCTCGTTCGCCCCACCGCACAGACCACCTTCACCCCGCTTCCTTGGGTCGAGGCATTTTGCCCTCGACCCGCGAAGCGTTCTGGTTGCTTTGCAGGTTCAAAGGGAGGCATCTGAGCCCCCCTTACATTCCAGGCCGGAGCTTCGCGCCGCCAGCCTCGCCGGAGCCCCTCCAGGGCTCGGCTGGGCTATCGGCTACCACCATCAGCTGCGGGGCTGCACCAGGAACGTGTTCCGAGCTTTAGCAGCAGCTGAGGAGGACCGGAGTTCACGCAGGAGGCCGGCGAAGTTCGCCGGCGTCGAGTTCTTCCTCCATCATCCAGAGCCGTCCGATGACGCCTCAGCTCCAGTTCTGATCGTGAGCGTCCATCTTTCGAGGAGCAGTAGCCGTCGATCCATCTGAGGAGTGCATCCGGACCGTTGATAGCAGAGGAGAGAAGCACCAGAGTCTCGGACGTTAGATCATCCACGTGGCTTCGTCTCCACCGTCGATCGAGCCCAAGAAGAGAAGAGAAGGAGAGCGCCATCCAATCTCAGCCGTCCGATCACCACGTGGCGCACATCTGGCCGTCGGCGAATAAAGGGGTAAATATCTTAGGGCCCCCTCGTAGTTTGTCATTTTACTTTTAGTCCTGTAAATAGTTTTAAAACTTTATTTGCGTAGGGTAAATTGCAGTAGGGACCTTGTGCTTGTTGTTAATTGCATGTATGCCCCTGTTTGTGTGTGACCACATGCTTCGTCACGTGTGTATCTGGGCTTTTTATATTTTTAGTCCTGTAGATCTGGGATGTTATGAATGGAATGAATCTTTTTGAATAATTGCAGTTATGCCCCTGTGAGTGTTTTTATTACGCATGTGCGGATTTTAGTGGGCTTTTTGCAACCCGACCCTTGGACTTTTTGGTACCCGTTTCCAAAAGGTCCTGGAACGTAGTTTGTATTACCATTTGGTCCCTGTGTGCCCCAGCCACGCGCTACGCGCGTGACTTGCTGGGTATTTTGCACCAGAGCCCCCAGATTCTCGGGTATTTGCACATTGGTCCTTGTGCACTATGCCCCCTTTGCATTTTTGAATAAAATATCAAACGACCTCCAAATCCAATGAGATTTTGACACATGGCTCCTGCCATGGTGTAGAAATTTTAGGGATTTTTGAGGACATTTTTTGCTTCCATTTATTATTTTTAAAAATCCAAAAACATCTATTTCAGCTACTGTTCATCTTTGAAAATCATAAAAAAATATAAAAACCCCACCAAAAATTCTAAAAAAATTAAATACTGTTGTTTGCTTGTGGTTTGATTTTCTAGCCAATTTTGGCTATTTTTCATCACTTAAAAACCTTAAAAATTGCAAAACCCTCAAAAACTCATAAAAATTCTAATAATTAATTTAAAAATCCAAAAACAATAATTAAGGTGCCCAAATTTTCCTTATTCTTCATAGATTATAGGAAAATTACCTCCAGGGCTTAGTGAGACTCTTAGATATTTTATTTTTGAGTCTCAAGCCTTGCTGGACAGTACCTCTCCTGTTTTGCATTGTTTGATTTTTACAAAATAATCTACCCGTCAGAAAAATATCAAAAATTAACCAAAAACACTTAAAAACATAAAAAACACAAAAACAATTTTTCCTTAATTTTTGCATTATTTTTGGTGTGTTTAATAAATTGTTGAAGTTGGCTTGAGTTCACTCTATTCCATTTTCTTTATCTTTTAAAAATCCAAGAAAAAATTTAAAAATTCATAAAAACCACTAAAAATAACTTTTCTTGTATTTTATTCTATTGTGACTACTTCGTAGGCTTTCGAGCCAACCCGTGCTCCTTGTGTTCGACCCTGGGAGCTATACCAGGTTAATCCATAGCTAGACCGCTCTATTTTGTGCTTGATTGTTTTTATCTGAGTTGAGTGGTTGATTTTTCTTGATATTCTCCGTTTTTGTGATTGAGGTCGCAACGACCATTTTCCGACCTTTACCTCGATCGTATTTGCGGGTTATCAGTACCCCATGCCATTATCTCTCCTCCGCCCCAGATCACGTGCCACGCACATGAGACCTCCTCATCCCTGGTCACGTGCGTGCACGTGACCCCACTTCCTCTCCCTCTTCTCTACGCATGGCCACCCCTGCTGCCGTTACAATGCCATCGCCTCAGCCGGCCGTTGCGTTCCTCCACCTTCATGTAATGCCCCTCAGTCATCTCCGCTGCCTCACCTGCGGTTACGATGTACGCCTTATAAAAGCTCGTCACCCCCTCCCTCCATGGACATCTGCCATTTTTCCTCCAAAGCTCGAGCTCTTGCACTTTGGGAGGTGACTACTCCAGACGTGCCAAGAAGCTAAGTGAAGAGTCGATGTGATCCAAGGAGCTTCGAATCCTTGTTGGCGGAAGATTCATCATTCGCTCGAAGCTCCAGTGCCGCCGGCTGTCGAGCAAAAATCGACCAAGGACGTTCGACCATCCGGCCACCTACAAGGTTATTTCCTCCACTTTTCTCGATCCCTTTTGCATCACCAGGCTCCACACTTCGAGCCACCCTTCCCATTTGCAGGCAGCTACCCAAGCACCTTCCCTCGCAGATCGCCTCACCATCTTCGTGCATCGACAACAACTTCACCTTTACGTGAAGGCCCCGCTCCTCCATCCGCTCCATTGTCTCTTGCAGGTGCCCCCACCACCAGCCACCAATGCCGTCCTCCCACACCAACCGTCGACCGCGCCTCCGCCTCCGCATGCCAGCAGCACACCAACCTCGGGCATGTGTCGCTTGAGGTTGGTCGACCTCCGCATCGTTTGCACCGCGCATCCGCTTGCCACCGCCTCGCGGCTTCTCCTCCGCCAGCGCCTCCGCCTCGCTCAGGCCTCTGCCACGCGAGGGCCTCCGTCTCCGCCCGACCCCACGGCAACGCCCTTCGTCATATGGGCTATTGGATCGGGCTGTAGCGCTTGATCCAACATCTCTTATTTTGCCACGCCAGCGGCCCGAGCTAATCCCCCACACCTCCAGGCTCGGGCTCCTAAGCCTTGCAATACCAACCACGAGGAGGCTCGGTCCACCCGAGCCTTAGACTCGATCTGAGCCTTCAGCCAAGTTGACCGAGCCTCTGGTTCGGGGCTCCGACCCTTAGCCCCGCTCCCGAACTGTAGCTCCGCCCCCACCGAGACTCTTTGCCCTCAGAAGTTCCAAATATTAAAGAAAGGTCCCCGCCGCCAAGGTCACGAGCCAATCATGTGGCAACTTGGAAAAATTACAGAAAGGCCTAAGCAATTTTACTTTATTGTAGATAAGTCCTCTAGGGACCCAATTGAGAGGGAAACTTATATTTTTATCGCATTTTAGTCTATGATTTTCAAATTATCATAGTTTTTTCATATGAACTCTAATTTTAGCATATAATATGTCGTATTGAAGCTTACTTCATGCTCTAGAACTTTGCTTATCTTGTGGACATATCTGAGGATGTTTCATGATGATTATTATTGAGGAGAATTTTGATTAATGCAGGCTTCGTCGTGACATATTTGTGCCTTTCTTAACTTAGGAAGATTATCGACTTTATTTGCAGGGATTTAAGTGCGAGGTCCTGAATTTATTTGATTCTCTTATACTATAATTGACATTTTGAGGATTCAAACTTTGTAGGGGGATTATTTAAGATTTATTCCTTTAATATTATTGATGATTAATTGAGGAATTAAATCATAGAAATTTTGAGGTTGAATATTTTACTTCTAGATCATTATCAATTGATCTATTTGTCTGATGTATTGGAATTAATTTGTATATATCTTGAAATTATTCAATTTGTGATTTCACGTTGAGGATATTCATCAACATTTCACTCGATTAAAATTTCATACTTCACAGATCCTGAGCATCATTCTCTCTATTTATTTCTTCTCATTTACATTGCATTGTATTATACTCCTCAAACATAGAAATTAATTGAACATTTGATTAATTATTCAAACTAATTTAAAACCATGCAACTAAAAATCACTGTTCCCTGTGTTTGACCTTGGTAGACTTGCCAAGTAAAAATACTACACAACATTCAAGGATTGTGGTTTTTGATCGACCGTTCTTCACCTCCTATACTACAATTATCAATTCTTAAAGAGGCTGATTTCACGCTCATCAAATGTCTCTTGACTTTTTGATCCATGTTTCTTCCCTGTAACTCCAATAGGATCCGTCTGAGTTGAGATCTCAGTGACTTCAAGAACTCCTCAGCCTTGTCGAAATGGAAAAGGGCAAAGAACGATGTGGTCCAGGTCTCGTTGGAGCACCTTCGGTGAACCTCTTCCACTCCCTTATTCTTGTCAGGTCGAGTTGCTTTCCTGTCATTTATAGTGTAGTTTTCTTCAGTGCCATAGTGTGGATTTTAGTTTATGCAATTAGTTCATAACTTAGGTTTAATTTGAGATCTTTGCTCGCTGGAGCATCAGGCTCCGACTCGAATTCATCATGCCTTCCCCTGTAATCCACCCTGCTTCCATCACCATTTTGTTCTTTGATACATTCTCCATCAAACCCCCACCTGTTCTACTTTGATTCCGCACGAATCAGGTCAAATCGAAGCTCTCCTTCCTCCATATCATGGAGCTTCATCGCCCCACTCAATTCCCTGCTATCCAGCTTCAACAACCGATCAAGGAACTTCTCCTAGAGCCAAGGAATCTTTTTGTATAGATGAAGCAGCCTGGGAGCCTCCAGGAGTGAGGAATCAAAGAACCTTTAGGGCTCCAGGTTGCGTAGAACAACAACGACCTCTAGGTTCCCATCGATGGAACCTGGAACCCATTGAAGCTCCCTATAGATGTGGATGTACCCCAGAAACCTGTGGAGCTTAACGAAGAGGAGAAAGAATGCCGGATACGTCAGGAATCAAAGCTCGAAGATCAGGAAAGAACACCTTCTTCCCCATTTTTGTTACACCTTCATAGCCGCACGATCAGGAACATGACCCAGATCTAATATGGGCCGTCCAATCTCGGTGAACTGTTACGCCTTCCTTCGTCGTTTATTGGGCTTAAGTGAGCCACGTGGCGGTCCATCTAGCTACCATCCATTAACGTCCTTTAAAGGGGTAAATTGCTAAGACCCGCAATCGTATTTTGTAATTTTCAATTAGCCCTATAAATATATTAAGTAGTATAAATATGTCTATAATAATTGCAAAGTGGACAACCAAACTTCCTGATAGTTGCATTTTGGTCCTTTACCAGCTCATATCACGTGCCTATGCACATGAGGTGCTGGGCCTTTTGCTGCCAAACCCGTGTGGCTTTGGATATCGATGTTTAGTCCTATAATTTATATAAATAGTGTTATATTTATAAAATATTGCAAGTATGACTTTGTACTTTATTTTAGTTACAATATTTACATGTTAATATATGATTGTTAATCTGTGTAAATTAGTGGTATTTACATGCATTTTACTATTAAAGCTAGAATGAATGAATAACTGTGATGAAACAGAGATTCATCAGAGCTTCAACTTCAGTTTTAGTGACCGAGAGATCCAAGTTTATACCTAAATATACCAAGCTTGAATTTAACCATTTGAAGAATAAAAATGATGGTTAGGATGCAGTGTCGCCAAACCCTAATTAGGAATATCGGTTGCTATCGATTTTTAGGAAAATCCAAATGATATTGGGACTTGCTAATATGAACTTCTTTGGCGAACATGTCTAACTCCAGGCCCGTGCCGATCTTCTTCGTTTTGACTGCCTTCTCTGTTCATATGAACGAAGTGAAGCTTGCATTTATGTGTGTAGTTCTCTCGTGATGCGCTTGGTTCTTGATTGATCATATCGCGGTAAGAATCATGTACTAGTTATTACCTAATATTGTTGCAGACAACATATCATCAAAGCCCTTCAATGATGTACCTACCTTAGAAGCCTATTCCAGTGACATATACTCTACTTCTCTAGTAGACGAAGTAACATATGGATTCGAAGTTACCTTTCATCCAATGGACGTTTGCATTATGTGAAAACATATAGCATGTTATGCGTCTTCTATCAATGTATGTTAGCATAATTTGACTCTAAATAACCTACATGGGTGGGGTTTTTCCTACGTAAATCATGTATGTTCTTCGTATTGCTTGCTTGTGGTTGATTGCATATGATTTATCATGTACGTGAAATCAGCGACAAATGTCATATCCGTTGCCATATAATAGGCAACCATCACCGATCTTTTAGTTCAACCTTCCAAAATCAGTCAACTTTCAAATTACATTAGAAAAGATGTAAATCATGGAGCACCTCATCATGAGAAGCAGAAAAACTTCTAAAATTGTTAGAGAAGAGGAGATTCCATTGCATAATCGTTTCCAACAGATCCAAGCAGAAACCCAATGCAAAATACAGGTATAAGCTTTCCTCGTCAGGACTTTGATCAGAGACATCCATATAATAACTAAATGACAGAACCACATTAAATTTCTTGCCCAGAAAAAGTTGAGAAAGGAACATACACACATATGTCAAGCAGTACAAAAGAAAAAACACATAACATCGAGACAGATTATTATCTGCCATGCACACCTCTGCTTTAATCAAAGGACTCTTCCTTTCACCCGCATGCATGCTCCCATTTCACCCTGCACCTCAACAGTAACCCTAACTCCCTGTTCACGTATTTATAGCTCACTATTTTTCTACCACTTCTGCTCCCCCACTCTCCTTTTTTTATTGAACTTTTCCTTGTCCTTTAGGGAAGGGGTAGCAAGGATTCACATGGTAAGGGTTGAAAAAAACTCTAATTTCGTGTGAACCTTTCGACCTTAATCGAGCCGCCAAACTCTCTTTTACAGTTGGCTTCTGTAGTACTGCAGAGGAACCGATCCCGGGAAGGGGGTCATCTGCTGTACAGCAGAGGGCTGCTGTAGAAGCAGAGTCGCTCAATCATGATCGAGAGGTTCACATGCAAAGGGCCATTAAAACCTGGATTTTGTGTGAATCGCTCGATCATGATCGAACGGCTTTGCTTGTACAGCAGCCTTTGCTGTAGAGCAGAGAATCCGTGTCCGTCCTTTAGACCTGTCCACCACCGAGATCAGTTTTTTCTTTTCTGGTTTCCCACCTTTTACTGCATGAAAAAGCCGATTTTGGTAAGATATATAGAGATGGCAGAAAGCCAGATTCTCCATTAGCAGCTGGGTCCTTTTGGATCTTGAACTGACAAGACCCATCCATTCCCATCTGTATGTGTATATATGATTGAGATTCGATCTGCCTTCGATGTGATAATCCTGTAGGTAAGCGCAGCTCCATTGGAACGATCGTCAAGGTTAAAATTCACTGCTTATGCTGATCTATACATCTTTCCGAAATAATTACTGGAGAAATTAACAGTGATCGTTTCTGGATGAAACTTATGCTTCTCATCAGAGATCTGTTCATAGTCGCTTGTTTGGATTCGTTATGAAATTGGACTCCTATGTGATTTGATGTTTAGGATTTGGATCTATACATAGATATATAACTGTTTGATCCATCCATGTGGATGATGCATTATTGGCGTATATTCATCAATTATAAACCCTAGAACCTGAATGGATATCGATATTTTTTATTTCCTGTGCAGTTTCTTAATCTGCAAACCCTAAACAAAAGGAGGTCTGCCACATCTCTTCTTGGATCTTGATGACATCATACCTCATGCATGGATTAAGAAGGAAGCTTCTTAATCTCTAAAGAAATACTAATACGAAACCTAGTGGGCATCAATAAATTAATGCCATTTACTAATCCTGCAGTGATCTGTCAAAAAATAATATAATAGATAATTACGGTTTCCCCGCAGCATTCATTGGCTGTATGTAGTTTTCTGCTGGTGCACAGTTTTGCTTATTTAGCTGTTGCATATATGTATATTAATGTGTATATATGTGTGGTATATATGGTAAATATACGGCAGCATGTCCTTTACTGTTTCATATGTAATGCAGAGGTACAATTTGGAATAGTTCGTCTCCATGGACTTTATGTGATGATCTAGTACGCGCACATGCATACACACATATGATATTATATATATATATATATATATATATATATATATATATATATATAATTTTGATCCTGTGAGCGCTAAAAATTGTGAGAGCATGAAAGTAGTGAATCCGGATCACTAAATTCTGCTGATTGATTGAAGGAGATGAGCATAATCTAATGATCCAAACTCACTACTCTTATGCTCTCACAGTTTTTGGCACATGATCAACTCTCCCCTCCATGGGGGAGCTTAACTTGGCTCTCCCCGTCTCATTTTCCCTATAATTTTTATTTTTTTTGAAAATACTTCTATGAATTTTCATAATTATATCCCTATATTATGTCATTCAAATTTCACGTGAAACAGAGACTCCTACGACTTCCATCTAGACGGGGTCAATTTCAACAATTCTGTGATCATTAAAAATTGACTTCTAGATGGAGGTCGTAGGAGTCTTTGTTTCTCACGAAACTTGGATGACATAATATAAGGATATAATGATGAATTTTCACGTATTTATTTTTTCAAAAAATAAAAGAATATATGGAAAATGGAGCGGGGGAACCAAGTTAGCTCCCCCAATGAGCAGTCCCATTTTACCTATATATGTATGTGTGTGTAGGAGAAAGTTCAAATTAGGTGGGGTCTCTCATATATATGGTGAGCCACTGTCAATTTAGACATCTTTCTAATGTATTTTGCAATTTCTTATTTCATAAATTTAATAATGAATATCATCATCATATATATATATAATTAAAAATAGAAATTCTTATGCTATTGTAGCATCGGGTTTCTCTGTCAATTGGTACTGAAGAGTGAAGACGAAGGGTCAACTTGGCTGGATTTATATACCGATGGATTATAATGGTTAATATTAATGATGTACTACCCGTGAGGGCCACTGCTCTTTTTACTCACGTACTATTATCCTGAAAAGAGAGGAATATGCACATGAACCAGTGTATATGTTTCCAACATCGATCACAGATGCTAATTTGATGACCATCGGTAAGGTAATCAGACTGATTTTTTGGTTTCTTTTAACAACCCTAAATAGAGATATGTCTCTTTGTATATAAACTCCAGAGAATTAGGGTTTTTTAGAAAAAAATTCAAGTTCATTCACATTAAAAATATCCTGTGTGATAATCTTATTGCGTGCAAGCAACCAAATGAAATGATATACTTTTGGTTCCAACGATGGTTTCCTAAAGTTTGCATATAAGAGAGATCTGAATCCCTCATCCACCATTATAGAGTATAAGTTTTTTGTAGTTGAAAGGTCCTATTGCAGTCTTCAGTTTGGATAGAATGTCATATTGTTCATGTTAGGGTTTAACGAACCTTTGATATCATTTAATTTCCGATGTAGTTCATTTGCTGATCTCCAAAGCGTTAGAGAAAGACTTATTTTCATGGCTTTGAACCAGTTAAGACGAGCTTTCCAATTTTTCAACCCCCTTTCAACAAAGATGATTTTATTTTTCATAATTGACCGTAACTTTTCATGAGTCTGAAGAAGAGATTTGTTATCATTAATTCGGTCTTTCCAAAGAGACGAAGTAGATCTCTTACCCGACTTCTTCTGAATGACTGGATGCAGAGGTGTCGAGCCTTTGATTAGACTTTTCTAAATTAAGGAATGTGATCGTTTTACATTCACAAGTAAGATAATTAGTCCTCCCCTAAAGTGAGTTGCACTTATCAAATCAGATACACAAGGTCTTCTAAAATCTGCAATTGCCATAGCATGCTTGGTAAGAAGAGTGTTGTTAAATAAGCAAAGATTTAGAATGCCCCAATCATCGTTAGAGGTGGGACGAGTAACCTTGGTTCAAGTGACCTTAGAAGAATGATGAGTCAAGGAATTTCCTGACCAAAGGAATTTTCGTCTAATCTTATCAGTCTCTTGGATAATACCTTCCGGTAGCATAAAACAAGACATCACATGGGTGATGATAGGAGTCAAAGATGAATTGATAAGGGCGACTCTCGTGGTAGAGGAAGCACTTTAACCTTCCAACCATGCAGTTTTGATGAGAATTTTTCAACTAAAAAAGATCAATTCTTTGAGCCGATTCGCTTCTCTATTAACAGAAAGCCCAAGTAATCCAAAGGGAAAGCACCAAAGTTCCATCCCAAGATTTTATGCGACTCCTCTATTTTAGAGGAGAAAGGATTAATCCATAAAAATCAAATTTTGAGTGATTAAATTCAAGGTCGGAGGGACAAGTGAACATCTTTGTAGTGGAGAAGACGGCTTTCAATTCGTCAAATTGAACACCAAAAAAATAGTAAATCATCTGCGAGTTGGATGTTTGTGGTCATCGTTTCCATCCCTTTCCTGATGAGCCCTCTACATTTTCCGTGCTCAGTCAATCTAGCTAACATTGCATCTAGAATAGAAAGAGAGTGGATGAAAAGAAAAGGGGACAGAAGGTAGCTCTGACGAACTTCTCTCTCCGGGTTTCCATTTACCTTGAAGGAGATGCAAATAGTTTCCACCAATGCCTTGATCCAGTTAATGAAGATAGTTGCAGCTTTAAGAGCATCAAGGATAAAAGGCCACCTTAAGGTGTCAAAAGCTTTTCGAGCAAAAACTTTTCGAAAGTCGATTTTTAGGATCATCTGTCTTTCTCCGAAAATGAAGCTTGTTTACCGGTGAACCTAACTAACAGATCCGTGCTTCTTTCTTTATATAGCTGCTAAACTAATTGTTGCTGCGAGTCATATTAATATTGATGCAATAATAGATACAAGAATATACCACGAGGAACAATCTGGGGAGGATGCTTATGCAATCTTAGTGCAGATTAATTAATTGTTCCCCTGCTGTATATTATTAATTTGAGCCTCTGGAATCAAACAGATGACCATCTAGAACTGTCGTATTAAATCACACACACATGGGCGGCAGATTAAAGTATAAAAGGACCACCATGCTTTTATGATAGTGAAATCGATTCCTCCACTTTTTATTTATTTGAGCTCACATGATCAAGGATGTACTGCTGAGCTCACTCTTCCAAATGCCCTAGCCCACATGATGAGCTTCTGATTTGACTTGATCTCGGCTGGGTGAACTAAGTCACGATTGGAAGCGATGACTTGTACTCATCGCTTGCTCGACGCATCGAGGGACCTTGGACGTTTATATGTACGTTAGCATAGTGCTACAAAATTCATCTGTAACAATGGATAACTATTATGTCATTATCGATGAATCGTATAGCAATGGTTATTTTTTGTCGCATGTAAGTGATTAATCCTTGTGATCATGAGCTCATAAGCGACTCTTCTCGGTGAATAAACTCAACCATGGTTGCCTGATGACACATGTTGCTAGCAGCGGAAGCAAACGCATACAAACCAAACAAGCAAACCGCGTGCACACATATTTACGAGGTTCACCCTTATCTGGGCTACGTACGTCCTTGAGCATTGGCAATCGTTTTCACTATTTGCATGCGGAGAAGGTATAATACAAAGGCTACAATGAACCCTAACCCTAGGGAGATTATATACGCGGAGAAGGTAGAATATAATGAGACCTCCATCTGGTATGATACAATACGGTGGTGGGCTTCGATCACCCTTCTGGTGGAGGGTGCAGAAAAATGGTTCTTCAATTGGGTTCTATAGAACATATGGTTATGATTCAAGGCATATCAATAACACCCTCTCGTGACAGCAATCAATCATTACCGTAGATGTCCTCGTTTGGTTTTCCTATAATGTATAATTAACTTCATCGATTGTTCATAAAATTCTGTCCAACCCTAGTTCCGACTATCACGTGCTTGACACAACTATCTAAGTCAGAGGACGAACTTATATAGTATAGGAAAATCAAAATGTTTTGCAGGATAAAACCACGAGAGTCAGAGAAAAATCAAGGTCAAAAGTACATATTGTAATACAGTCTGATAGAAGAATCAAAAAGTCGGGAAGGATTTCCGTGACACCTTAATATAGTCTCACATCAGATACTCAAGAAGTACGAGAGTAAATTATGAGTGGCTTGATAGCTTGAGGTAATCATTTTAGACGGTTGTCAATGGATTCAATCGGACCCGACCAATCCAACAAGTTGTTAGTTTCAGTTTTCATCGATAAGAGTTTGGGACCTAAAGCTCCTTAGATTGAAACTGCTAATTAGCTGCGGGTAAAGGCAGATCGCCATCATGCCAACCTGTTCAAGAGGACTGCTGATAAGATCTAATAAAGCCAAATGGGTTCTGTGTGACAACGTGTAATATTAATTAATTAATTAACTAACACGGAAAATACACACAGGATCCTATAAAGGACAACAAATGGACAAGTTGATCATAAATCAAACTGTACTGGAGATTCTTCCCATAGAAAAAATACTAGTAATTGCTTTCGATTTCGCAGTACAGAATTGGTATGATTTCATATCGAGGAAACAATCCATAACCTATCCGTAGTTAAAACTACAAAAACTGAAAAAAAAATACGCATCTGTCTCCGTAAAAAAAACGTATACGATAGCGGATGGATACGCGTATAATATTTATGTGATTGTGGTGTAAGTAGACAAGATTTGAGATTTTAGAGGTCACAATTGTACGTTCCCAAACAAAAAGGCCTTTCAGAATGGGCTCATCAAAATATTATGGACAGGCCCTTTGGACTTATGGTATAATTAAGTTATTATGGACAGGCCTTTTTGACTTGGTCTCATCAAATAAGCGGCCCATTTGAGCTCCGGCCCATAAAATATGTTGGCCCTGACATATAAACCTAGTTTTATTTTGAAATATGGAATAAATTATATATTTGTCATCGGGGAAATTTAAGAAAAATGTTTGTTAATTCCATGAAGTTTATTCACTTAAATATTCGATAATATTTATGGCAAATTTAAAAATCACATGAGATTACTTTTTTTTTTGCAGCGAAAAGGCATTGCGATGTATAAATTACAATAAAAATGGATGGGACCAATTTTTAAAAATACATTCCTAATTTTTGTTAAATATTTAACGATGATGTTTTTTTGTTGCAAAATATTCTTTTATAATTGAAATAAGCGACAACTGATGATGAATATAACGACGCTTATGTATTGATATATATTTTTCAAAATTTTATTTAATTGTCGTTCATTTTTTAGTTAAAAAATTAGCAATGATTAGTTAAAAAGTTTGAAAAATTATAACATATAAGTATTAGCGGATATGCCGTGTTATCTTTGGATCCAACAAAATTCACATCCAACACTCCTCGAGACACCAAATCACTTAACCTCTAAAGTATGATTTGTTTGTATCTTCTTATTTTCCGATTGAATTTTGAACTCTTAATCATGGCAATTGTAGAACATGCTGACCTACCATGGAATTTCAAAAAGAAGTTTTCTAGCCATTCATCCTCGATTCCAGTGGTTTCCAAAGCACACAACTCGACCTCAATGGTAGATCAAGCTAGAATGGTCTGCTTTGCAGACCTCCAGGAGACTGCACCGCCTCCAAGGGTAAAGACATACCCAGTAATACCATTACCCCAGACTCCTCTATTTTCCCTATCCAGCTTGCATCACTATATCCATCTAGTACAAAAATGGATGTCTACCATAATACAAATTAAGAGAAATAGTTCCCTTCAAGTACTTCAGTACTCAATCCAGAGCCTCCCAATGAGTACAGTCAGGACAAGTATTGTATCTAGTCAGCTTTTCAACTAAGAATGAAATATCAGGTCTCGTGCAATTTGCAAGATACATTAAGCTTCCTATCTCTTGCGAATACCTTTGTTGAGCTACAGGTACTCCATTTCTATTCCTAAATAGTGTTTTGGATGAATAAAAGGAGTGCTTATAGCTTTTCAATCTTGATATCCAAACTTCTCAAGTACCTTCTTAAGATAGTGAGATTGAGAAACTATAATCCGATCAATTGACCTTGTCAGTTTGAGACCCAAGATCACATCAGCAACACGTCCTTCATCTCAAATTTTCTACTTAAGAATGCTTTAGTCTCATTACTAATACTAACATGTGATCCAAACAATAATATTACATCAACATACAGGTACAAGACAATACACTCATCACCTTTCATTTTGGAATAGACACACTTATCGAACTCATGATATTAATAGCTCAATGTTATATTAATTGGTCTGCTTTTTTATAAATGGAAAAAACGAGGCTGCTCTTGGGGCAGCCAACATGGTTGCCCACATCTATATTTTTCATCTATATATCCCTCCAATATATCATTCGGATTTCATCAGAAACAAAGACTTATGCCCTTCATCTAGAGCATATAATTTTAACAGTATAAACATTGTTGTAATCGACATGTTTTAGATGGAGGGCATAACAAAATTCGAATGACATATATGAGGGATGCACAGATGAATATACATGGTGGTATTTACAAAAAATAAAAAAAAATTATGCGAAAATGGGGTGGTTGCAACCCCATTAAAACCTTTACAAATTTCGCACTGAAATTTTAACAAATGTAATCATATCATAAAAAATTAATATATACATCACAATAATAAAACTAATTTCTGACAATGAGTAATTTAGTATTCATCATCGTATCTTTTAAAATAAATGTATAATAATGAATGTCATTTGTTGTAAACTTCTATTTGATTTTTAAATTCACGAAAAAATCGTATTTATTGTTGTATTCTGACAACAAATCATATAACAATGATTTTTTTTGCTAAATTAATAACAATCGAAATTTAATGAAAAAGCATATGGATAATAAGCCTTTTTTTTAACCGATATGGATTTTATTTTGATCTATAATATTTGAATATCCTTTGTCATTTCTTTCGTGGTAAAAAGTACAAACAAAAAATTCTCCGTACGATTATTTAGATCACGATAAAAATCAGATTCATTAATATATGAGGAAAATGGGGCTGCCTTTAGGGGAGCTAATTTAGCTCCCCGCCCTATTTTCTTCAATTTTTTTATTTTTTTTGAAAATTTTTTCCGTGAATATTCATCATTATATCCCTATATTATGTCATAAAAATTTCGTGTGAAACAGAAACTCCTACGACCTACATCCAGACATTCATTTTTTTAACGGTAACAGGATTTTTAAATCGACTCCGTTTGGATGGAGGTCGTACAAGTCTCTGTTTCGCATGAAATTTAAATGACATAATATATGGATTTAGTAATGAATTTACACGATTTTAGATTTCAAAAAAAATAAAAAAAATTATGAAAAAAGGGCGGGGGAGCTTAGTTAGCTCCCCCTAGGGGGCATACACATTTTACCCTTACTATATTGCAGGCAAGAAATCGCGGCCATTCGTTGATTTTTTTTCTTTCTAATTAATGCCATTTTTTATTACATACAATGTAATTGCAAAAATGTAGGATATATAGATAGATAATGTGTGGTTTCTGAAATAGAACATGATTACACACAATTTCTCTTTGATTATGAGTTTAAAACATATTTTGATATGGTTGCAATATAAAAGAAAAAATATTGCTTTTTGAAAATTATAGACCTCAATATATTACACAATGGCGAAATTACGATTTAATTTTCAAAATAAAAATATATTAAGATGAATTTTTACACTTATCCTTTCAAGTCTTTGCAATAATAAATTTGTCCCCAACCTCTTTGCAATTACATTTTGTTGCAGTGTATGCTTGTATAATTCGGGCACAATTGTAACAACAAACAAGTTTCGTCTCATAAGGCCCTGTTCGTGTGGGGTATAAGGAGGAATGGAATAAGGGGAATAAGCCCCCAACACGCTTCCCTGTGGTACGATTATTCCCCATTATTTCATCTTATTTCACTCTTATTCTTATCTTTATCCCACCTTACCTACCTTTATTTCATCTTATTCTCCTTATTCTTATCCTCCAGCCGAACGGAGAATAGACCCTTATTCCCCTTATTCCCCATCCTTATTCCTGCTTATTATCCTACCGAACGGGCCCTAAGTGTTATTGCAAAAACTATTAAGAACACGAGTGTAAAGATCCTAGTTCCCTCCAGGAGGCAACCCCATTATGTGTGTGCACATGCGCGTATGCGTGTACGTGTGTTGGGAAGTTGCACTCAAGGATATAGCCAAGTAGCTAGGGATGAAAACGGATACGGATATATCTGAATATCCACTTATCGTATTCGAAAAATTATCGGATACAGATATCTGTATTCGAGTATGAATCAAATATGGATATGGATTGCAAAATATTTCCGAATACGGATATGGTAATGGCCTGAATATCCGGATCCGGATATCCGAACACAACATTTATTATTGTTTTCTATATTAGTTAATATAATAGAAACTACAACCTCATGTTATTATATCAGTATTATACATTATATAATACACATATTAATGATATTAATAAACTCCTGTCTGTTTGGAGATGGGCACTAACAATGGTTACGAAATCCAATTCTCCTTTTTGCTTCTGATAAAGAACGCATGTCACGTTAGTGCTCTCTTTCGTCATGATGCAACTTATTTATATTTCATTGTCATTTTTTAAAATCATAATGAACTTTGATAAAAGAAGTTCAATTCCTATTTGTATGTGGTCATTATTCAATCCGTATTAGATACATATTTTGATTTCACTCTTTATTCGATTCATATTTGGATTAGTCTTTATTAGATCCGTATTTAAGTCCACTCTTTATTTGATCCGTACTTGGATTCGATAAATATTCTATTCGGATTCGTATCCGTATTTTAAAAGATATGATTTCCTTAATGCACATCCAAATCATATCCGTATCTATATTAGTATTCGATAGAGATGAAGGGAATATGGATATGGAAATAGGCATATATCTGATCCGTATCCGATCCGTTTTCATCCCTACAAGTAGCTGCACCGGATCATTTTTTCATTAGTTTTATGTGTTTTTGAAATGAAACCTAGAGAGATTTAAATCACCATATATCACCACGGTCTCATGCTAAATTCAACTAAATATGACACTTACATCATCTCCATCAATATTATCACATCTTAACGGTTTCAGAATTGTTGAAATTGACTTTATCTAGATGCGCATGTTATGATTGTTTGTTTTGCATGAAATTTGAAATGCATGTTCCACTAAATAAACTAAGTAATCACCATATGTTTCCTAAAATAGTAAACACCAATATATATATATATAGCTTCCCTTTTTCCTCTCTCTCTCTCTATATATAGAGAGAGAGAGAGAGGTGTGTGTGTGTGTGAGAGAGAG
Organism: Ottelia alismoides; assembly: GCA_037367405.1. NCBI lineage: Eukaryota > Viridiplantae > Streptophyta > Magnoliopsida > Alismatales > Hydrocharitaceae > Ottelia > Ottelia alismoides. The sequence goes on along the minus strand of JAZKJV010007989.1, from coordinate 187,252 downwards.
AGAGAGAGACAGAGAGAGAGAGAGAGAGGTGAGGGTGGGGGGGATGGGGAGAGGGAGTATAGACATAAGATGGGGCATTAGGAGATTTAGTCCTATGCACTGAAGTTTACGGGAACGTATAAAATCCAGGCCCAACTTGGGCTCCGAAACCGGTCGAGTTTTTACTAGGCCCAAGCGCGGCTCGACCAATATGAAGAGCGGGTTCAGATTCGGATCGAATTTTGCAAATCAAAACGGTTACCCGATTACAGGAATTCAGATAATGTATTTGTTAGGGATAATTGCAATTGCAACCTCATGAAACTTATATATTAGACATTGGTCCTTATCAAAAATCCCCATTTATTTTTGTTGTTTAACGTCAAGGAATTTAATACAATCAAACAGCAACATGCACACGGGAGCACTTTCCCTCAGGCTTAGAAACACCCTGGATCAATTTTCAACCGCGAAAGAAGAATGAAAAATACCAAAAATCGTAAAGAATAATCAGCCCGACGGTCTGTAGTAGGCGTAGACGGTGTAGTACGTCTGCGCCGCAGTGAGCACGAGAAGGACCACCGCCGCCACGAAGGAGATGATGGCCCACGGGTTGCTGAAGTAGTTGTGCTTCAAGCTCGCGCGCCACGTGTTCCATCGGTGGTTGTAGTAACGGTTAACCTAGCGGAGACAAGAATCAGGATTTTGAGTTTAGGACACGTATACAGGTGTGTCTGTCTCTCGTGGGCTAAAATGCAGCAGAGTCTGCTGTGGCTATTGGAACTGCTCGATATTGATCAAGCGGTTCGTACGATTTTACATATTTTTGGGACCGTACCGTGCAAAATCGTGTAAACCGCTCGATTAAGATCCAACCGTTTCCACAGTTACAACATATACAGTACCACAATAGAGGATCCTCTCTAGTGTTTGCCTGCATGCATGCCTCTATAGTGAGCAAATCCTCTGTTGTACAGCAGAGGACTACTGTAAACCAGCCCCCTAACGAGCCATTTGATCTTGATCGAGTAGTTTGCACGAAATCATAGTTTTTGTGGGCCTTTATCATGCGAACTGCTCGATCAAGATCGAGCGGCTCGAGAGGGGAGCGAGTTTATGATAGTGCATCTATTTCCGCATGTTCCAAAGAGAATACACAATAGAGAGAGGAGAGTTGATCCCCTGCAATACTGCAAAAGTCAACTGTAAAATCACATACTGATAGAGCCGCTTGATCTTGATCGAGCAATTCGTACAAATTTTCATGGTATGACCCTACCAAAATACTAAATTCAGATGAATCGCTCGATAAAGATCAAACGGTTATCTGTGATTTTACAACACAATAGTCTACGATTTGCTTGTGCGGAGAGAGAGAGAGAGAGAGAGAGATGAATTAGAAGATTGTGATATAACCTGCTCCGACAAGCACGATAGGTAGCTATCGTTATAGTCGAACACCACCTCCTGGCACAGGCGATTGAACATATCGGCCACCTCGTCGTCGTTGCCCAGCCAGTGCTCCAGGATCCCGCAGTAGTGAAGGTACCTCACGTCCTCGCCTGAGTTGATGAGGTTGTCCATGAAGATCACGTACGAGGTTATGTTGTTTGTGGCGTCCATATGGCACTGCTCGAAGGCGATGAGGTTCAGGAAGAGTGACTTGCTACCGTCATGGATGAACAGTCTGGGGATCTTCAAAACTCCCGCATCGAACTTCACATCCCAGAAGCGATCCGTGTTTCGTCGCTTGAACTTGATCCCCGCGTTACGGAGCTCCGTCACGCAGTGGATCAGCTGCTGACGCCTGCATGACAGGGCGAGGTCTGAGTAAACTGCAGATCACTATAAATATAAGTAGCAGACTACACCTGCGGTCAGCTACACGATGGTTGTGAGACCAACGCCTGGTCCAAACGCTAGGCACAGGCTGAGGACCCTTGCGAAGGAGGCTGCGTCGGAAGACGTCGAGGCAGTGGAGGCCGTCGTCGGACAAGGGGTCGAACGAGGCGGATGCATCGTGCTTGGCTTGGATGGACTCGAGCTTGTGGCGTTGAGAGGCGAGGAGGGGCTCGTCGTTGGGCATGAGGGGGTCGAAGAAGCGTACCACCAAGGGGGCAACCAGGCCACGGCGGTCGAGTGGGAGGTCCATCTGGAGGGCGAGGAGGCGGTCGAGGACGAAGAGAGGGATCTGGTTCTCGAGCATGATCATGTCCTGGCGGATGGCGTGCATGTTCCCCCGCATGGCGAAGATGGGATCGTAGCGCGAGTAGCCGAGCTCCTTGAATCCTTCCACCGTCGCGCCGCGAATAACCTATGATTCACATGATCAGAATTTCTGGTGATGGTAACAGAAAGTAAAATCCTATACTATGAGGACCGGTGCTCCATTCAATACATACTTGAAGAGCTTTAGCACAATTTACCCATTTATTTAATATAATAAAAATAGCTCCATCAATATCTTTGTAATTTTTAATGACGCACAGAAGAATAACTTTTTTTCTAATGAAATCACACTTGAAATGGAATTCACATTCCCAAAATTACATGTTTCCTTTGTTTGGTAATTACAAAAAGGGAAGGAATATCAATTCTACTAGAAACTGCATTCCTAAAAAAAGTTGAATTGATGACCCTCTCAGAATGTTTATTCCTTTGTCGAAGGAATCCAACCTCTCGCATTCGGAAGAGGTTCCTCTACGGTAGAGAGGATTGCAGCAGAGGTATTGTGACCCTCTTTATTTTTTTTAATTTTCCTTCCAAAATCCAACCTTATGGATTTAATTATACATTAATAGCCTGCATATCCTCCAAATTTTGTTCAAATCCGAGCTTATTTGCCAATTTATCTTAATAGTTTACAATTCGGATCTTTTTTAAATGTAAATTAAGTTACTTATATCTTGACTGAATGTTGATCATTAAGATAAAATGTCAAGTAAGCTCGGATTTGAGCAAAATTTGGAGGATACGTAGACTATTAATGTATGATTAAATCCATAAGGTTGGATTTTTGAAACAAAATTGCAAAACAAAAATAAAGAGGATTACAACACCTCTTCTGTTGTTCCCTCACATTCACCATGTAAGTATCTAATACTTGAAACATAATTGCCATTTGACTTCTTTATTTATTTTTTCAACATATACATTGCATATTATATTTGTTGTGCACCCATTATTACCATATTTCTTATGTATCTTTCTAATACCATGCGGTTCTGATGTCGTTTAGTATCAGGACACAAAACAGTGAGAAATTGGTAATTTATGGGACTTAGAAACTTATATTTCTTCATTAGAAGGTTAATAGTAAAGTTTATTGATAATAAAGTTCGTTGATAAATTGATAATTTGAGGTTGGGCAATATTTATTAAGATTTTTTATCATGTCACATTGATTATATATTTGTGTGTATAGACAAGTTACAGAATGCATGTAAATTTGATCCAATGCACACCTTTCCGATAAATTATTGCTAAATTACCTGAAATAAAATCATATGAAAAAACTTCTATTATATATGATAGAATCACAAGATTGACAAATAAGGATGCTAATGATTATTGATATATCTATATTCAGTTCGTCATCTTCTCTGGTCTATACATATTTTGACATTTGCATATGTATTTGTTTTTGAATAGATCCAACTATAGATATCACTTTAGTTTCTACATCCATATTCCTATATCCATATTCACATATAAATACAGCTGAAGATTTATTTTTAGCCATATATAATTAATATAATATATTCTTTCACATATAAATTGTTGTGAAATATGTACTTTTTCTTACTATATATGGAACTTTATCCATAGCAGGCAATAATTGAGGGAGAATGTAAGGATATGAGTGTAATTATAAAAAGGTGGGTGTATAAATTTAGTAGAAAAGCAAGTGCGGAAATCCTAATAAACATCGTAGATGAATATGTTTAAATAGTTAATTTTGTGTTGTGCTTATCTTAAATATAATATAAATATATTATAATGATATTTTTGTTAAATAGGTGTAGTTATTGCTCATCTATAATATTCTTTGAGAAAAAAAGAAGAAATATATAAAATTTTCATTGTGATGAAATATTAGTTGAAAGTTTTGCAAATGGTAACATGATTTTGTGGTAAATTAAGGGCGGATTAAAATGATAAAAATTGCTTCCACTCCATTCACTCAAGTAGATTCCAACGTATCAAAAGATTGGAAACTTCATTTGAAGATTCCATTCCTTCTTTGCACCAAACAATACAATGGAAAGATTAATTATTTTCCATTCCGCATGATTCCTCTCTGACCTACCTAACAATCCCTAAAAAGGAGTTGGGATTGGAGAAAAGGAGATAAAATCAAGCAATTATTTAAGCAAATAAAGCTGGATTTTTTTTGGTATCCAAATCGGGACCCATTTATCCAACTTTAGAGAAAAGTTCAAATCGACAATTATCAACGAGAACGACTATGGACGTCTCAAACAGCCACAAGTTTTTCTTTGAGGATATTTTATAGCATTCTATAGCGGTCGCTTTGAATAATTAGAATCCAATACGAACACTCCATTGAAATTTAGACATCTAATTTTAACTGTATATTCGTAATTATAATGCTAATTGCGGTTTATATAACAGCGATTATTAATTTGATTCGTAATAAAAAAATTATTCGATACTGATCATCTTTATAAGTACTAAATACTAGGGATGCAAACGGTTGGATATACATACGGATATATGTATTACTATATCCTTATCGTTTTTGAATACAAATATGGATGCGGATATGGATATTGGCAAATATTAAAACTAACTTATCATGTCCTTAAAAATAGATACGGATACTGATCGCATAAGAATAATGTTAGAAATATTTTTTTAAAGAGAGTAATGTTAGAAATACTCTATATAATCGACTTAAATATATATGAATTGGATGGAAAATACATGATATAAATTTACTAAATATGTTTGTATTGTAAAATTTGAAAAAATATCGTAAATGAAGGTATAGAATTATGATATATAAGAATACAAATAAATCTATGACTATGCTTATATATGAAAACAGATATACATATACGAATACAGATGTTTGCGGATATTAAAACGATAAAACGGATACAGATATAAATGTCAAAATCGATATAAAATGGATAAGATGAGGGATTATATGTGAATATATCGGTAGAGGAGTGATCCTATGAGAGCAAAAAAATGTGAGAGCATGAGAGCATGCATTCTGGACCACCTGATTCTGTTTTCTCTCTCCTGATCTTCTCTCTCCAGGTTGGATCATGTGGTCCAGAATGCATGTTGTCATGCTCTCATAGGTTTTGGCTCTCATATGATTACTCGTCTATATCGGTAAGCCTTTGGATCCCTTATGAATGGGGAACATTTTGTTGTTAAAAGACTTCGGAGACGGAAACCGTTGGATATGAAAATGGACGGAAGCGGCGCCGTTACCTCGAGGACGAAGCAGCCGTCGAGGACGAGGCACTCGACGAGCTCGTCGTCGGAGATCCCGACTTGGCCCTCGTAGCACGCCCTTGCCTTCTCCTCCACCGCCCGCACCGCATCGAGGAACGCTCCGACGTCTCGTTTCGTCCGACTAAGGACATGGTGCAAAGACCTCCACTTGTGGCCCTCCAGCTCCCGGAGCCGCCTCTTCCCACGGTGGAACGGTCCGATGGAGACTACCTGCGGCACGTAGGCGCCCTCCTCCCCTTCCCGGAGCGTCTTCGGGACGCGGTAGATCGACAGCTTTGCCCAAGGGCACGAGAGCTCCTCCCGGCTTGCCCGGTCGAGCCGGTCGCGGATGGCCACCACCCACTGCGGCTCTGGCGGAGGAGGAGAGGAAGGTGGAGGAGGAGGAGGAGGAAGTGATGGTAATGGCGGTTGGGTGGCGGCGGAAGGCGAGTTGGGGGTGGAGTTGAGGACGGTTTGCTTGAGCTTGAGGGTGATGAGGTACCAGCTGAGGAGCTCCTTGTTGAAGACTGCCACCATTGTTGATGGTGGTGGAGATCCGACCTCTCTTTCGGTCTTCGGATCTGAGAAGAAAGAAGAAGGGATGGATTTGGATTGGAATTGGATGGATTCAGATTGGAATTTGGAGTGGAGTAGAAGCAAACGGGATCAAATGATGGGGACATGTGGTGTGGGGAAGAAGGGAAGGTGGTTGGGTCCTCCACGCTAATCAACTTAGGTCATAATTAGAGCGTGTTTTATTTGTTTATTTACGGTGATTAGTATCTTCCGAGTGTTAATTAGTGTCCGCTGCTCCAACAACAACAAAATTAAGGATAAAGTCACGTTTTTTTAAATACGTTGTTCTGTCATCGATTGATAATTATATAATAACTGTACTTCTCATTGAAAACTATTTTTTATACTCGAAATTATTGACGAATGGTACGATCTTCATTGCTTTTTTTCAAAATTTTAATTCGAAATTTTGTAAATCACCTTCTCGTCCATATATACTTAATAATCATCATCCCCCTCCAAATTAGGAGTTGGATTGGGGGAGGGGGTTAATGAATATAATTTTCAAGAAGTTGCATTTTAATTTAAAAATCGGGAATCTTATTTTTCTTTATTCCTTCCCAAAAAATAAGGATCGAGGGTTGAGCCCACTAGTCAACTGGTTCCACGTGGTCTGTCCGGAAGATAATTTTGCAAGTTCAAAGTAATGATTTTTTTCCAAATATAGATATGAATATGATAACAACAAAAAAGATACTCATTCCTCTTCAAATATCCAAAAAAATATAATAATATTATTAGAGGTACAGAAGGCATAAGGGTTTCGGTTTATGGCGAAATTGAAAAAAAATATTAGAGAGATATAATAATGAAAAGATACGGTGATATTTTTCAAAAAAAATGTGAAAATAGGCCAGAAGTAGGTAAGGTTGTCTATTTCATGAAGTAGGCTCCCTTTACTCTATTATTAATTATTGTTATTATTTAGTAAACAACTACCAACCTAAATTTATTTTCTCCTTACCCAAATTTATGCATCCTATCAACCTCTGATTACCGCTATGCCTTTGCCTTGACAATTTCATAGGTACTATGTGTAGAATGGCCTATGTGACCGCATGGTCAATCAACCGCCTCCGATAGTTGCGGCGAGGCCATGTCTCATGAAAGAACGTAACCACCGAGAGGGGGCGGACGACACGAGGATGTTCATGCCCTATAAGTACCTCCTTCGGGAGGGAAATGAATCACTCAACCCAGATCAACACTCGCCAATCGAGAGCCCCTTACCATCCCAAAATCCCTAATCATCTTGAGTTCTCTCACGAAGGAATAACGTCGGCAACATACCTCGATCTTTGACTATAACAGTATATGTCTCATGTACGTTGCAGCCCCTCGGTTTATATATCTGTAGAGAAACCCCTTTGCGATTCATAATTTTGATTGCCTACCAATATAAGCTAAGGCTGTGATTCTGATTTTTGCAGAACAACGCACGAATAAATTAGAATCAAATAAAACGAAGAAGTGAAAAGTACAGTATTTTTCACATTAAAAACTCAAAGCTGGTACACAATGAGGATTATGTTTGGAGCATGGCTTCAAATTTCAGCGAAATTCCATCGAATTTCTATCGAAATCGAAATTCAACTAAATTGATCGAAACGACCAAAATAGGGTGGCCCTGGTACAAAAAATGACTGAAATTTCGATCGAAATTCGATCGAAATTCCATTTCGATCCGTCACCGAAATGGTGTCCGAAATCGACATTTAAGATCTTGCTTTGGAGAAAATATCATAGGAAGACTCTTCTCCTTGTTGTATTTGCATTATGTACAAACAAGGAGCCTTTGTAATGTACTTAAAGGCTTCCATACGTGTAGATATATTTTGGACGTGAAGTCTGGGATTTTTTTAAAGGTGTCCCCTCTTAGATTCTACAATACTGGTTCTTTTTTTTACAATATCAGTTGTGCCTCAGGTTATTTTTGCCATTAGTGAGGTAACCAAACCATGATTTATACAAAGATTTTTTTTTTCAGTTATGCTCTTCTAAACATCTGCAATATCAGTTACGTCCATCTCTTTTTTTAATATCAATTATGCCACTTATATTTTTTAAAAAAAATTCACAATTCTACTGTTTCATTAAGGTAAAATAGGAGCATAATCGATATTACAAAAGGATAGAATGGTAAGAAGTCAGTAGGGACACAATGGATATTACAAAAAAGAGATGGGCGTAATTGATATTGCAGAAGTTAAGTAGGGCACACGTGATAAAAACTCGTGTATAAATCGAAGCCAGATTTACTAAAATTTACTTACAATTGTATCCCTACTATTTTCAAAAACTTAAACATGTGCCTCTCTTTTTTCTTTCCAGTCCACTTGTACCCATGAAATAGCATCCTTTTAGAAAGGATTTAATGGGGCTGCCCCGCCCCTTATTTCAGTTTTTTTTATATTTTTTTTAAATATCACCATGTATATTCATCCCTATATCCCTCCTATATGTCATTCAAATTTTGTCAAAAACAGAGACTCCTACGACCTCTATCAAGATGGTGTCGATTTAAAAAATCATGTTACCGTTAAAAAATGACTGTCTGGATGGAGGTCGTCGGAATCTCTGTTTCTGACGAAATTCGAATGATATATATGAGGGATATATGAATGGATATATATGGCAGTATTTTTTGAAAAAAAATAAAAAAAACATCGAAAATGGCATGGGGACAACCATGTTGGCTGCCCCTCCATTAATCGCTTTTAAGAAAGGGAATGAATGAAAACTAATCCGATGAGCACAATTGTTCATTGTCAAAAGAGGTAGGGACACACGTGATATTGAAAAAAAAAGAATATATCTTATATAGCGTTCTAAGGGTTCGTCTGGTTGCAGGGTTGGGCAGGGTAAGGTTGGATTAGAGTATCCTTGTGAATAGTAAAGTGTGAGGAAGATTGGGAGGATTGGAAGGAGGGATACCCCAGATTATCTCAACCCAACCCTGTCCAACTCAGCAACCAAACGAAGCCTAAGAGGAGCACAAAGTGTTAAAAAAAACCAAAATTCTGCGAGTAGATATTTCATTCTATGTTTTCCTCTATGTGTATTCACGTGCGGGTGCCCATATGCAAAAGAACCCTGCTCGTAAATATACGAAGTTTACATGGTGTAAATTGCAAACAACTTGAGTTTTCAAAAATATATCAACGACGACAAAAAATCAAGATCATGAAATACTCACGTGATTAATACAACGCATTGCACGTGTTCGTGAAATATCGAATATTTATACAGAGGTAGAGTCGCATAGCATCACCTCCTCATCAACGCAAAAAATTATACACCTGTCAACTGGAAATATTGCATGGATACCCCTGAGAAAATATATTTTGGTTAATATACACCCTCCTACCCCCAAAAATTTCTCTATTTTAGTTTCCTTTTATACTTCATGTAAGTCCCCCTCAAATGGCACCATGGGTAAGTTTACATATTTTTAATGAAATAAAGCGATTGGCCGAGTAGTCGAGATCGGGACTACCAATAAAGGAATCATCTCTATTTAAAAAAAGTGCATCCGTCTAAGGATGAAACCGATCGGATACATATATCCTTATCTATTTTAAATACGAATGCAAATGTCGATACGAATATTGACGAATGTGAAAAATGTGTCGCCATATCCTTAAAAATGAATACGAATGTAAAATTAATACGAACCGGACGGATATGAATAATTGCATATATTTAATATATTAGCTAAAATATACTTGTTTATGATTATTTATACATAAATAGAGATACAAGATATAGTAATTTCACAATAATTATATCAACAATGGTGAAAACAATCATAAAATGTTGTTACGCCTAGTTATAAATAAAAATATTACTATACATATGAACGAAAACGAATATATGAATGCAAATATTAGCGAATGTCAAAGTGATATCCATATCCGCATACATTTTAAGACGAATATGAATACAAATATCAAAATATGTCTAAAATGAATACGATAGCGGAACGGATATGAATATATTCACATTCGTTTTCATCCCTACATCTGTCAGTGTCATCAGGGGTATTATTGTAAAATTAAGAGGTTTGAAGGCATATTCTTGGCATCTTGCACAGGGATAGTGTGTTTTAAGGGTTTTTTTTCATTTGTGTCTGACGAACCGCAAAATCGCCCCTTTAATAATGCTAAATTAGCACTTGGAGATGTCGTGGCAGTCGGGCCGATTTTGGTCATAAAAAAATCACCTCATTTGAAGATATGCGATGATAAATCAAAATGAGATGATCGTGATTTATTTTACTTGGCAAGAGACCAAGGTCGAACTCAGGGACACGAGCCTCTCTCGTATTAATCGGATTTAAGTGTATTTAATTAAGCGTTGAGTTAAAGGCATATAGGTCAAAATATGCAAAGACAATGCAATTAAAATAAACATGCATTTTTTTATCAATTTTTATCATGCAAATGAATACACATGCAAAGCATCACAAATATGCCCTAGTCACAAATTTATGAGCAAAATATTCAATGAGTCAATTCCAGATTTATTTGAAGTGTCAGAGCTTGATCGTCAAAGTGAACAAGGCATGAGAACTTATTAAAAGCCACTTAGACAACTTAATATTTCATTAAAATTCAAGTCTCTAAGATAAAAGATTAATCATGCCATTAAAAAGTACATCAAACAAGCTCTCAAACGAAACTGAAATCAATTAAAACAGAGGTACGGTGCTCAAGATATGCAAAAAGGAAAGCAAGGGCATAACTGAAAGAAAACATGAAAAGATAACTACAAAAAGGTCCCTGGGAATGACTAAAAAGAAATAAAAATAAGGTGCGAGTCCTTCCCTGTAATTTTACCAAACGCGCGGGGACCTTTTTGCAAATTGAAGAAATCCGTGGGGAGTCTCTGCAATTTGCCCAAGAGGCACGTGGCAAGCACGCGCTGTCTCAGGCTCGGAGTCAGGTTCGGCAGAGGCTCGGCGTAGCTTCGGCTGGTTCGGGTGTAGGCTTGGGTTCGCTGCAGGCTCGGAGAAGGCACGGAACATCCAAGCCTGGAGGCTCGGTGGCTGAGGCTTGGTGCTGCTATGGAGAGGACACGTGGCTGAATATGAGCCATCCGATTGTAGTGATCGGATGGTCACTGTGGGCCTCTGAAGGAGCGACGTGGCTGAATCCGTGCCGTTGGATCGAGATGATCCAACGGTCGCTGAAAAGGCGGGTCTTGAGCGACGTGGCTGAATCCGTGCCGTCAGATGAACATTCGACGGCAACTGCTCCTCCGTCTTCATCCTCGACTGGTGGCGAGAGCAGCGCTCCGGCGAAGGAGCTGCAGCTCCGCCTCCCATTCCTGGCTGCGCGCGACCTCCCTGAAGCTTCTTGAAAGTAGGTCGATGTCGCTCGAAGCTCGGGGAAGACGTTAGACCTCTTGGATCGGCCCACTGAAGCTCGGACGTCGAGAGTGAGGTTGACGAAGATGGCTCCGGCGTGCGCTCCGACCATTGAAGGCTCGTGAGTACCTGCAGGTTAGGAATGCATAGCCGAAGCATAGAGTGAGTGCGTGAGTTGATGTGAGAGCTCGTAGGGGCGAAGGGAACGAGGAGCTCGGTGCTCCTCCGCCGCTAGAGCGGAGGAGGTGGTCGGAGGCGAAGGGGGCTATGGAAGAAAGGGAAGGTGAACGGAAGGTTGCGCGAAAAAGGGGAAACGGAGGCGAGGTTCATGGAGTGGTCATTGGAGCGAGGGGATGGTCGGAGAAGGCTAATTAATTAAACAAAATTAAACAAAAAATCAAGGAGGAAGAGAGGGCTTACCTGGCGATTGGGCGGAGCGGGGCCTGTGCTCGAGGTCATCGGAGGACCTCGGGGTCATCGCTGGACTCCCCCGGCTACGAGGAGCAGCTTGGCGGAGACGAGGCTCCGCAGGCCTGGCCTACCATGGCCAGGGGTCGTCACCGGGGCGTACCTTCATCTTCGCGCTCTTGGCCGCCCCCTCGCTGTCACCGGGGGGCGGGGACTCGCTGGGAGGTTTCCCTCGTACAGGTGGACGCCGGCGAAAGGTGGGAGGGGCGGCTGATTTAAAGAGAGAAGTGGCGGATGTGATGATGATCGACGTGGGTTTGGAGGAAAATATGGGGCGACTGGAGGGGAGTCGTGAGTAGTGGAGTGATGCGCGAGGGAGTCGGAAGAGTGGGGAGGACCGAGAGGTGGTTGGAGAGTCGAGATGATGGTCGGAGTGGTTGGAATAATAAGAAGGGGGCGAGGTGTTCGTGCGGTGAATCGTGGGAGAGAGAAGGGCTATCGGAGGTTGACGATGATGCATGGCCGTTGGATCTGGAGATCCAACGGTGAAGGGTTAGGCGCGAAGAGACGGTTACGATGAAATCGGGGGACGGAGTGATCGATGGCAGATGGAGCTGCCACGTGGCGTGTCGAAGGAGCGGCGCGAACGGATGGCTCAGATGGAATCTCGGGCATGATCGATCGGCTGAGGACAATGAGCGGGTTGAGCGGCATAGATGCGAGATCCAGGGTGCGATCGAAGGGCGCACAGCGCGCCACGTGTCAAGCTGTGGGCGCGGCGCTGAGGGATGGTGAGGATGAAGCGCGGGGGAAGATCTGACGGCTAGGAGAAGGGAAGCGCGTGGAAGGCATCTGACCGTTGGATCAAGAGGCCGATCCAACGGCCAGTTGGAGAGGCGGAAAGGACAAAGACGCCAGGGCCACGTGGCGCGCCCAGAACGGGCCACGTGGCCCAATCAGATTTATTAGAAGGATTTTTTTAATTTTTGAGGGCCAAGATGGCCGAATTTGAGAAAACTCAAAACATGAAAGTTGTAGATCTTGACGAGATCTACAAGTTTCATGTTTATCAAAACTGGAAAAGAGATTAAACAAGGACCCGAAATATTTTTGAGGGTATTTTTGAGTCTAAAAATACCACTGTTTTTTTTTGTTTTGCCATTTTTTTGTGGTTTTTAATTTATTAAGGACTCTGTTAATTATAGGACATTAACAGGGATTTATTGACAAAACATTAAGCAAGGGGGTTAATTATAATAAATAAAGATGATGAAACTGAGGTTCATCACCCCCCTATACTTAAACTATGCTCGTCCTCGAGCATAAAAAAGAATGACTAAGTTGGATTAACCCCCTTGTGCATGTGAATACAGGATCCAATCTGATCAAGTCAACTCGACTTTAGAGATCCAAATTTTAGAGTTCAACCCAGCCTTAATCAAGAGGTTTCCAATTCCTCTACTTCTCTAGACTCTCTCTGATGTACATATAAACTAAAGGATATGAAGTTTAGTGTTGACTGCAATTTCGAGAGTAGAGTCAAGTCTTCACCCAAAATCTTGGTCCGAGAAAATCTTCTAAGGACCCAATCCTCAGCACTAGGGAATAAATCGAATCTTGCATTCAGTCCACCGTCTCTTTAGTTGTCAGACTTAGAAAATGTGGATGGCAGGCCAGAAAATGGAGGGCATGGGATTGTGTCAATTCTTCTCTCCCTCTCATTGGAACAAGGATTCTCTCTAGTGCCTTTTACGCAACACATTTTTTTTGGTGTTGATCAGTGCGTCCGTCAAGAGAAGTTGGAGCCGTCTGCACTTGTTTTCCTGGGAGTACACCGGGGTGTGTCTCTTTTGAGTACCTATCGTACCTTCGACACCCAGACTTGTAGCATTTACGATGCAGAGCCCTTTTTTGGTGCAAGCCCGACTCCTGGTCCTAATAGTGGTGGTCCAAGTGGACACTTTGAAAAGTTTGGGAGCGCTCGCCTTTGGTGGAAGCTCTTTGATATTTGACTTTGTGGAATGAGAGCTTTTCTTTGAAATTTCATTGACTTGTAGTATTTTTGGCTAGCTCCACTGCTTTTACCAAGAGTTGGCGCACACTGGTCAACAATTTTTTTATTTATATCACACCCAGGCACTTAGGTAAATATCAAGAGATTAGTATAAGAACCAAGTTCTCATACTGGCTAATATTGCTGACACTCAGGTTTCATGAAGCCTCCAAAGATTTTATCCCATCCTCGAGCATCATTAGATCAAATCCAGACTCGACTTCCTCATCCCAATCCCTCAGGTGAAAAATCAACTCATCTCAATCAAAACCGCAATCGTGCATGTGATGTGCTGATCATATTCTTTTGTCTGAGACTAAGCATAGCATGCAAATCTAGAGACCTAGGGGAATGTGGATGATTAAGTCTAAGACCCTGATGATTAAGGTTGGTTAACCGCAAATCTCAAAGACCTCATAAATCAAGCTCCCTTGAACAATTCAGATCCTGAGTGAAAGTGTAAGAGTAGAGGTTTAATCCAACTTCTTCATTCAAAAACATTTTTTTTCAAATTTTGCAATTTTTATGGATATTTTTTTAAAAGTTAAAACACAGGTTAGACTCAACTTTCCTTGATAAAAGATTTTCAAAACCATGTCACATAAATAAGAGATTTTCAAAACATTTTTCAAAAAGATTTTTCAAAACAAGAAAAACTCATTTTTTTTTCAAATCATTTTCGAAAATATTTTTATCAAAATAGTGTAACATAGTTAGAAAAACCGTGAAATCTTTTGAGTTCTCTTAGTCCAAAGAATTTTACTTTAGCCAAAAAAAATTTTTTTTTTCAAATTTTTCAGATATTAGCTAAAGTAAGTAAATTGTATATACGGTATACCCCCCTATACTTAAACTTTGCTATGTCCTCATAGCACTAGATGTTACAAGTACATAGGTCCATTTAAAAATAGAAGAATATACGGGAGCTAAGAGGGACTCCCCCCTATACTTAGGTTAGAAATAACCTATAAAGGCAAGAAAAGATGAGTAGAGAAATCACAGGGACTTGGGTCCCCCCCTATACTTAGGCTGAGATTAGCCTAAGTATAAAGATGGAGATTGATGTTGGAAAAGACCCAAGGTGAACGAAGAAGAGGGATGGATTTACAAGTGAGCGGTTTTGAATCTTGGAGATGAAAAGGAGTGACTACGGTTTTGGGGTTGTGTGTCGCAACAAATATGGCTCAATCAAGCAAGCAAACCCTTAGTTTCACCAACTCACACATGAAACCAACCAAGGTTGGTTGATTATCTTGTCGGTTTTATTGGTGATAAAACTTTAGATAATTACGCGGAGAAAAATGTGAAATAAAAACCAACGCGTAACTGAGGGTGTTGCTCTCCCAAAACCGAATTTTACTTCATTTTTGGTTGACTTGCAATTAACAGTCCCAATTTTATTTTGAGTTATCACTGAATTAAAGTTAGCACAAAATCAAGAAGTCATCGTCTACCGTTCATTCCATTTTCCATTAATCCTAGGTGATCAAGCTAGGAAATGAAAGCCGAGAAAAACATGTATTCGAAGAAACCGCGATCTAGGCTAAGAGAGAAATCATGCAGTGATTTGACAAAAACACGTGAAAAATGGGGGCTGTTTTGAAAACCAAATCCAACACGTATGCAAGTCGAAAAAGCCGCACCTAATCATGCATCTATTAGCGGTAAATGATATCTATTTAAGTTTGGCTAAGTGAGACGAGATTATGTGCGTCTATGATTTAAAGTGTGACCTATCCTACGATCAAGCACATAAGAATATGAAAAATAAAATGAGCTCGGAGAGCCGCGTGCCTAGTCCTAGGTCGACACTCAAGTGGGGACGATCCCCACACAACCACCATCGTTCGATTACAATCGTGAGTCTTCGATCGAAGACCGCTGTAAAAGACGAATTATTATAAAAATAAAATGCAACACAAAAATGCGAGACATTTTTTTGTCTTCCTTATTTGCTCCAAGCATGCTTCTGCGGCTCCTCGCAGCGGGGAGTATCCTGCTCCTCGCCTCCTTGATCCATCAAGGGCCCTGCCACAGAAACAATCGTTAGATATCAAATAAGAAAGAAAAATTTTATATGCAAAATATGTGGTTAATTGACCTATAAAAAGGAACACTAAATTACACACACAAAAATCCAAAAAATAAAAGAAATGAGCCGTGTCCCCGGCAACGGCGCCATTTGACGAACCGCAAAATCACCCCTTTAATAATGCTAAATTAGCACTTGGAGATGTCGTGGCAGTCGGGCCGATTTTGGTCATCAAAAAAAATCACCTCATTTGAAGATATGCGATGATAAATCAAAATGAGATGATCGTGATTTATTTTACTTGGCAAGAGACCAAGGTCGAACTCAGGGACACGAGCCTCTCTCGTATTAATCGGATTTAAGTGTATTTAATTAAGCGTTGAGTTAAAGGCATATAGGTCAAAATATGCAAAGACAATGCAATTAAAATAAACATGCATTTTTTTATCAATTTTTATCATGCAAATGAATACACATGCAAAGCATCACAAATATGCCCTAGTCACAAATTTATGAGCAAAATATTCAATGAGTCAATTCCAGATTTATTTGAAGTGTCAGAGCTTGATCGTCAAAGTGAACAAGGCATGAGAACTTATTAAAAGCCACTTAGACAACTTAATATTTCATTAAAATTCAAGTCTCTAAGATAAAAGATTAATCATGCCATTAAAAAGTACATCAAACAAGCTCTCAAACGAAACTGAAATCAATTAAAACAGAGGTACGGTGCTCAAGATATGCAAAAAGGAAAGCAAGGGCATAACTGAAAGAAAACATGAAAAGATAACTACAAAAAGGTCCCTGGGAATGACTAAAAAGAAATAAAAATAAGGTGCGAGTCCTTCCCTGTAATTTTACTAAACGCGCGGGGACCTTTTTGCAAATTGAAGAAATCCGTGGGGAGTCTCTGCAATTTGCCCAAGAGGCACGTGGCAAGCACGCGCTGTCTCAGGCTCGGAGTCAGGTTCGGCAGAGGCTCGGCGTAGCTTCGGCTGGTTCGGGTGTAGGCTTGGGTTCGCTGCAGGCTCGGAGAAGGCACGGAACATCCAAGCCTGGAGGCTCGGTGGCTGAGGCTTGGTGCTGCTATGGAGAGGACACGTGGCTGAATATGAGCCATCCGATTGTAGTGATCGGATGGTCACTGTGGGCCTCTGAAGGAGCGACGTGGCTGAATCCGTGCCGTTGGATCGAGATGATCCAACGGTCGCTGGAAAGGCGGGTCTTGAGCGACGTGGCTGAATCCGTGCTGTCAGATGATGAACATCCGACGGCAACTGCTCCTCCGTCTTCATCCTCGACTGGTGGCGAGAGCAGCGCTCCGGCGAAGGAGCTGCAGCTCCGCCTCCCATTCCTGGCTGCGCGCGACCTCCCCGAAGCTTCTTGAAAGTAGGTCGATGTCGCTCGAAGCTCGGGGAAGACGTTAGGCCTCTTGGATCGGCCCACTGAAGCTCGGACGTCGAGAGTGAGGTTGACGAAGATGGCTCCGGCGTGCGCTCCGACCATTGAAGGCTCGTGAGTACCTGCAGGTTAGGAATGCATAGCCGAAGCATAGAGTGAGTGCGTGAGTTGATGTGAGAGCTCGTAGGGGCGAAGGGAACGAGGAGCTCGGTGCTCCTCCGCCGCTAGAGCGGAGAAGGTGGTCGGAGGCGAAGGGGGGTATGAAAGAAAGGGAAGGTGAACGGAAGGTTGCGCGAAAAAGGGGAAACGGAGGCGAGGTTCATGGAGTGGTCATCGGAGCGAGGGGATGGTCGGAGAAGGCTAATTAATTAAACGAAATTAAACAAAAAAAATCAAGGAGGAAGAGAGGGCTTACCTGGCAATTGGGCGGAGCGGGGCCTGTGCTCGAGGTCATCGGAGGACCTTGGGGTCATCGCTGGACTCCCCCGGCTACGGGGAGCAGCTTGGCGGAGACGAGGCTCCGCAGGCCTGGCCTACCATGGCCAGGGGTCGTCACCGGGGCGTACCTTCGTCTTCGCGCTCCTGGCCGCCCCCTCGCTGTCACCGGGGGGCGGGGACTCGCTGGGAGGTTTCCCTCGTACAGGTGGACGCCGGCGAAAGGTGGGAGGGGCGGCTGATTTAAAGAGAGAAGTGGCGGATGTGATGATGATCGACGTGGGTTTGGAGGAAAATATGGGGCGACTGGAGGGGAGTCGTGAGTAGTGGAGTGATGCGCGAGGGAGTCGGAAGAGTGGGGAGGACCGAGAGGTGGTTGGAGAGTCGAGATGATGGTCGGAGTGGTTGGAATAATAAGAAGGGGGCGAGGTGTTCGTGCGGTGAATCGTGGGAGAGAGAAGGGCTATCGGAGGTTGACGATGATGCATGGCCGTTGGATCTGGAGATCCAACGGTGAAGGGTTAGGCGCGAAGAGACGGTTACGATGAAATCGGGGGACGGAGTGATCGATGGCAGATGGAGCTGCCACGTGGCGTGTCGAAGGAGCGGCGCGAACGGATGGCTCAGATGGAATCTCGGGCATGATCGATCGGCTGAGGACAATGAGCGGGTTGAGCGGCATAGATGCGAGATCCAGGGTGCGATCGAAGGGCGCACAGCGCGCCACGTGTCAAGCTGTGGGCGCGGCGCTGAGGGATGGTGAGGATGAAGCGCGGGGGAAGATCTGACGGCTAGGAGAAGGGAAGCGCGTGGAAGGCATCTGACCGCTGGATCAAGAGGCCGATCCAACGGCCAGTTGGAGAGGCGGAAAGGACAAAGACGCCAGGGCCACGTGGCGCGCCCAGAACGGGCCACGTGGCCCAATCAGATTTATTAGAAGGATTTTTTATTTTTGAGGGCCAAGATGGCCGAATTTGAGAAAACTCAAAACATGAAAGTTGTAGATCTTGACGAGATCTACAAGTTTCATGTTGACCAAAACTAGAAAAGAGATTAAACAAGGACCCGAAATATTTTTGAGGGTATTTTTGAGTCTAAAAATACCACTGTTTTTTTTTGTTTTGCTATTTTTTGTGGCTTTTAATTTATTAAGGACTCTGTTAATTATAGGACATTAACAGGGATTTATTGACAAAATATTAAGCAAGGGGGTTAATTATAATAAATAAAGATGATGAAACTGAGGTTCATCAGTGTCCCTCCAAGATTATCTAATTATACTTATACTCTTACTTTTTTGTAATATCATTTGTGCTCTTACTTTATGGGTCATTAACACCTATGCCTCTCGAGTAAGTTACCATTTGTCCCCCTCCCAAACAAACATTGCCTTATGGACGAAAGTGCAATGGGAACAAAAACGGGGGGACACAAGTGCATTTTGAGCAAAAAGGGAGGAGTACAAGTGTAATTTTCTTTTATTTCTCTTCATCCCTTATCTTCCGGCTTCTTCCTTCACTGCCTGATGGGTGAAGAGAGGGTAAAGAAGAAGAAGAAGAAGAATGGATGAAGGAGGTGGAGATGGAGGAAGAAGAAAGGGAAAAGTGTGAGAAGTTACATGTATGGAGAGATGATTGATATGCCTAGGATGTTGGAGTTCCAGATCCAACTGGTCATTGCTCGAGGGCATGATCGACCCGAGCTCGAGCAGCTACTTACCTTTGGATCTCACTGGTGAGAAGCCGATCGTTGCTCTACCACAGTTGTCTCATTGTTAGCGATTCAACTCAAGGAGCTTTGGCTCTCTCTTGCATAAAGGAGGATGGCTGAAAATGGGGAGTTGGGCTCGATTTTGTTGGTGATGGAGTAGTTACGGGAGCGTGGATCACGGTCTGGACGATGTGGGAGGAAGCGTAGAAGGAGTTTGAAGCAGTTACATGAGGCGTGAGGAGCGATTAGGAAGCGTGGAAGGAGTCGAAAGTGTAGGTGGGGGATGTAGTGTGGTGGGTGTTGCGGTTACAAGAGAAGAAATGGATTTACACGGATAGTTGATTGCAAGTCAACTCTTGAAAGATGGTGATTGGCTCGAGAATGAAGAAATGGTAGGTGGTATTCTTTGCAGAGGTGGACATGAGGGGAAGAAGAACCAATGGAAGTGTGTTATCTCAGTGTTGATTGGTATTTTGTTGACCAAGCAAATACAAATAAAGAAATGAAAACAATAAAAGAAAACTCAAAATGGAATACCCATCAACACAAAAGTTTTAGATCTTAATAAGATATATAACTTTCATGAACTTTATAAGCTCATAATAACAAGAATATACACGTTAAAATAATTTTGAATGTACTTTATATGATTAAAATATTGGTTTTTGACCGTTTTATGATTTTATATTTAGTTTTGGTAAATGTTATAAGCAAAATGAATCTTGAAAAAAATACAAGAAGTAAAATAGAACACTAATCTATTTTTTATTTTCATATTATAGAAAAATTGAAAAAAAATAAAGAAAGGAAATATCACATACGGTATATACAAAGTCGCATCACATCATTTTCTCTCTTTTTTTATTTTTTTGGATTTTATTTTTAATGAATTTTATTAAAATATAAAAAATTAAATTAAAAGAAAAATAATTTAAAAAGAGTTAATTATGTACATGAAATAATAAAACAAGGTTAGTGAATATTTACAAATTACAATTAGATCATAAAGTCGACAAACGAACGAGCTTCGATTTTAATGAAACTACTGTCATTGGATTAAACTATGAAAGTGATTTTGGTGAATTTGGAGTTCATATATTATAGGAATTCAATCGAAAAATTTGACTTTACGATTTTCGCAAATCAAGATCTGAGATCATTATCCAAGATGAGAATTATTTTGTAGTTTTATATTTTTATACATTTTAATAAATAATTTAGATGAAGAATTAAGTTAAAAAGAATTAATATGGATTTACTAAAAATCCATGAAGTTCGGCTATTTATAGGTAAATATTCATATTTTTTTAGTTCTTTATTTCCTTGGTTTTTATTATGAATTATTTTATGAAACTTATTTAGAAGATAAATATACATTAATAGTTCATTTTTATTGCAAGTTGAATTTTGTTAATTTATTGCATTTAAGGGTATTTATTTAGCTTTTTGTTCAGGGATTCAAGCTAAACTTAAGACATTATGCTGACGAATCACAAATTCATCATATGCTCTTGTGGAGGCAACAACAGTCGATCCACTATGTCATGGAGCTGCACAAGACAGGGATCAAGTTCAAGTAACATAACACGGATCGCTTCTAGGATGTGAAGTTCCCAGGAAGGGTCGTGGGGATCTCGCGACTGTTCATCCACGACGGGAGCCAGTCTTTCTTCCTCAACCCCATTGCCTTCGAGCAGTGTCATGCCAACATCACGAAAAATATAATCTCATCTGTGATCTTCATGGACAACCTCATCAACTCTGGTCAGGATGTGAGGTACTTTTACTACTATGGGATCCTTCAACATTGACTAGGCAACGACAACGAGGTGGCCGACCTATTCAATCGATTGTGATAGGATGTCATCTTCAACATTAGCGATAGTTACTTATAAAAAAAAGACATTAGCGATAGTTACGTTTTAGGGTTGTGGAAGCATCTAATTCTTCTATAATATTGTGTGTGTTTGTTTGTTATGTTATGAACTTAGAAGCCCTGACTCGACCATTGGCATGTTAATCGTTACAACAACTACTGATGGAGCACATGGCGTGCGAGCTTGATGCACAACTACGGCAACCGTGGGCTATCGTATCTTTCGTGGTCGTCGCGGTCTCGCTCATGTTCACTGCTTCGCGGAGTTTCGCATACTATAAGTCACTCAATCGAGTACTACTCTAGAGAAATTCGAATTATGACATCGCTGGTATAAATTAGTTCTTTGTTTTTTTTTCATTTTTTCATGTTTATTTTTAATGGTTTGTATTAAGTATATATTGATCTATATTTTTCATGGGTTTAATGTGGTTGCTCTTAAGGGGGAGCTAACTTGGCACCCCCACCCCCATTTTCCCTTTTTTTTTTATTTTTTTTGAAATTTTCTTTCGTGAATATGCATCACTATATCCCTCTATTATGCTATTTTGAAATTTCATGCGAAACAGAGACTCCTACGGCCTCCAACCAGACAGTCATTTTTTAACTGTAACAAAATTGATAAAAACGACCCCATCGGGATGGAGGCCTGTTTCACAAGAAATTTGAATCGCATAATATAGGGATATAGTGACGAATAATCACGAAAGAAATTTTCAAAAAAAATAAAAAATGAGAAAATAAGACCGGAGGAGCCAAGTTAGCTCCCCTCAAGGGGGCAGCCCCATTTTACCCTTTTTTTATTCTAAACAAATTTCTAGTTTGTATTCGAGCCATTGTTTAGTCAACTTATGCGATTTTTACCCAATGGCCCTCAAGATCTTGTACAATTAAACCATAAGATCCTTATGAACTTCATGATTGCGTCACGATCCCTATAATATTACTCCGTTTAGTTTATGTCCTCCTGGGGCACTTGTTGTGGTGGAAATTTCAATAATTATAGGGGTTATGGTGTGATTAAACAAAATTATAGGGACCATATTGTAAATATCCTTTTAAAATATTTCACCACTGAATTATGTTTGAAGCTCCGATTATGCTTGAAGGTTCAATTTTCAACTATTAAATGAAGTTGATTTGGTGGTAATGTTTTTCGGTAACTTTTCTCCGGAAGAAGATCTTATCATTCTATCTAAGGTATATAAGTAGGCCAGGCCTGGACCCTAAATTGTGGAAAATTACGAGCCGTGTATCGAGCGTGCGAATTTTTTGTGGGCCTTGGGTCAGGCCTAACTGGTTTGGGCACATGCTCGTCACTCTTTGTGATTGAAAATATCATATTTTTCTGAAATTTAGCTTTGAGTTTTTTTTTACAATTATGGTTTTTTTTAGATTCTACAATATTAGTTATGCCTATTTATTTTTTGCAATATTAAATGGGTTCATATAATCTTACAAAATTAATGGTTTCGTCCTTCCATTAAGGTAAAGTAGGGGCATAAAATTATTAAATGGCGGAACTGTGAATTTTGTAAAAAAATATAAAGGTCCAGTTATTATTACAAAAAAGAAATGAGAATCATTGATATTACAAAATCTAAGAGAGGTGTAATTGTAAAAGATCTTTTAGTTTTCTACGTTCTCAATATTAAAGGAGTTTTTTCAATTGCCAATTGTTTCTAGTAAGAAAACTGTACCTCCAAACTAAGGACGATATGAGAAAAAATAGCAATAAGGATGATATTTTAATGCAATTAATGTAGTTTTCAATCATATCGGTCTTGAATCAATGAACTTTGCAAAAAAGAAAAGTTAAAATACTGAAACGGTCATAACGTGATATTTCATTCCTAAATTACCACCTTTTTTGTCTAACTTCTAAAAAAGATACAATCAATATTTAAAAAACAATTTTCAATCATTTCAAACTAAAATGTATTAAAAAAGTAACTTGAATTTCGATCAAATATGAAGTGTGATAACGATGAGATAAGAGGACATGGAAAACTTATAACGGATTCACGAAATTGGAAACAATATTGAAATAACGAATAATATATAATTTCCCTGAGAGCTCTTAAGGATTAAGAAAATCCTTTTTAAAAAGTGGATTTTCAAGAAATCTTTCATATACTTTGCAATTTTTTCATGTCTTCTTGTTTTGAGCCACGCACTGAGCGAGAGGGTGCATGGGCCCGACGCACAGAGCGAGAGAGTGGAGTTGGGAAAGAGAGCGGAGGTGGGGAAAAGGGCGGAGGGCGGCAAGGCATGGAGGCGGAAGCTGCGGGAGGGGGGAGGCACCTTGACGTTTCCGATGTGGGGCGAGGGACCACCGTTCCAAGGTGTGCGCGGCTATGGAGCTACTTTGTTTCCAGTGCAGGAAGCCAGGGCATCGCCGTCGTGGATGCCTTGGCAGGGACAAGCACTCGAGGAAGCCGACGATTCTGGATCCCCAGGGGAACGCGGGCGGCGGAGGCGTTGAATCCCACCCGTATGGGATTCACGAGGGTACTTTTTCGTCCACTCTTCTGTCCCTCTCGGAAGGTTTTTCGAGAGAGCATCCTCTCGAAGGTCTGCTGATCGAGGAAGGAGATTCCACGCATATGCAACTGGTGCGTGGCGTCGTCTCGGCAGCAAGGCTTGCCGGGGCTCGACATCATCGATCTACCAGGCGAAGTGGGTTGCCTAAGGGAGAGGCACGCAGGATCCAGGCTCTAAGCAGTTTGCGACGGTGGTGGAGGAGCTCAGTCTAGCGGTTATCGATGCATCTAACTACAAATACACCTGGACTCATCCTCAAGATCTCGTACAGACAGATTCCTACTTCCGGTGGAGGCTTTGGAGAGATCCGCTTAAGCAGAGATGACCTCACTTCCGAGATCGAGATCGGACCACACTCTGATCTGCTTAGACACCAGCAGGGTATTGTCCCTTCGTTCTATTTCAAGTTTGAAAGAAGTTGGTTGTTTGAGGAAGGGTTTCGAAGGTTGGTCACATCTTTCTCGATGAACCTAGATGTTGGGGGTTCGGCCACTGTGAAGCTAGCTAGGAAGTTGGATGCCATGCGGTCTAGGCTGTGTGTATATAAGAAGGCCTCTAGGGAGGAGCGTAATCTGAGGCGCGGTACATCTCAAGACGAGTTGCTATGATTGGATTTGGCGGAAGTTGTGTGTGAACTCGAGGAAGAGGAGGTCTTGGGTAGGGGTGTGGCATGGAAGATCATGGAGGAAGAAGAGGGCATAAAGAAGGAGGTTGAGTGGAGGTAAAGATCAAGGCAGAAATGGTTGAAAGAAGGGGACGAATACTAAGTTCTTTCATAATGTCGCCAACGACAGAAGGTGAAGAAACATGATCCACTATGTCGAGACCCAGGGGGCGGAGGTGCGTGGGAATCTTAGATTGCAAGAGCAGGGACCCAATACTTTAAAGGCATGAGCAGGAGGATGGAACACAACGGTTCAAGATGGTTAGGCTTGGGTGTGAGCGTTATTTCAATGGAGGACAAGGAGTAACTGGTGAGACCATTTGACGTGAGGGTGGTCCGTGAGGCTCTATTTGCCCTCAACCAGGATAGCTTCCCAGGCATGTACGGTTTCCCAATTTTCTTCTACAAGAATTTTGGGAGCTAATTGAGGAAGATATGATGAGTATGGTGACTGAGTTTGGGGAAGAAATCCTTAGTTTTGAGAGACTCAACTGATCCCTCATTTTCCCACTCCGCAAGAAGGATGTGGCTACAAAGATGGAGGACTTCATGCCCATAGCTCTGTCGAATGCGACATACGTGATCATGGAAAAAGTGATGGCAAACAAGTTAGGCAAGATCATCTCGCCAGCACAAAGTGCCTTCCTCCTAGGTAGACAACTTATGGATAGCATTGTCATGGCATCTGAGGTCATTGTTGATTAGTGGAGATGGAAAACTAAGGGAGTGGTGTGAAAGGTGGATTTCTCCGAAGTGTGTGACTACGTGGAGTGGAGATTCATCTGGGCATCTTTGCACAGGAGAGGCTTCCTGGATAAGTGAATTTCTTGGATGAAGAGGAGTGATATGACCGTGTTTTATGTCGTGTTGGTTAACAGTCAACCAAGGGGAGGTTTCTTCCTTCCACAACACGGAGTCTACCAGGGATGTCCTTTGCCACCACTCCTTTTCATGCTGGATACTGATGCTCGGACATCTATGGTTGAGCCCACGGTTGCAGGCGGTATGTGCAGTGGATACTCAAAGGGAGATGTTTCTATTCCCATTTTCCAGTACGCGGATGACACATTGTTATTTGTTGAAGATGGCCCCCTGAGTTGCAAGGTCCTTTCGATGATCATGAAGATCTTTGGGAAGATGTCGGGTCTTAGATTGAATAGAGTGAAGTCAGAGTTTGTGATGTTTGGGCCGGACGAAGAGGAGATTTTGAGTTGTGAAACTTGGTTGTGATCGCCAAGGGGTCGACTGACGATGCGCTATCTCAGAGTCTCATTGGTTGTTGGGAGAATGACAGTTGCAGGATGGCTTCCAATGATTGAAAGATTGGAGCAGAAGTTGGCTGGTTGGAAAGCATCTTGTCTCTCTAGGAGAGCAGACTAATATCATTGAAGTCTGTCCTTTCTGAAATTCCGATCTCCATGTCTTCGAGGGTGCTTCCGGTTGTGGTGAGGAAGAGGTTAGAGGGCATCTTGACGCAGTTCTTTTGGGTCTCCTCTGGAAGAACCAAGGGCATCGCCCTGGTGGATTGGAAATCGGTAACCATGGAAGGACATATCGTTATCGACATCATATCGATACAATGTCGATACCGATATATCGCTGATATATCGACGATATATCGGTGCATATCGTCGACATCCAGTATCCATTGTGCATTTTTGGCATGTCGATACCCGATATCGTCCATATTGACGATATATCGGTGACCTGTCGATACCGATATATCGCCGATATATCGCGATATGGCCGTCCATGTCGGTAACGCATACTAAGTAGAATGGGAGCCTTGGGGTGTGCATCCTGAAAGAGATGAAGAAGGCCCTTCTGGACAAGTGGGTCAAATTTATCTTGAGGAATTGTGATAGTTTGGTGTGTAGGTTTATTCACAAGATCTACGGCTTCGGGTGCTCCTTCCAAGAGAGTGGGGAGTTGGGCTCGACGCCCTCTTACTTCTGGCGGGGCATTTGTGGGGTTGCGAAGGAGATTTGCCCATTTTTACATCCTCTGATGGGGGATGGGAGAGGTTTCAATTTATGGGTGGATGACTGGACTGAGGCGAGAAAGTTGGATGTGTGTTTCTCAGGTTTAATGGTGTTGGCTATCAACCAAGGTGCATCTAACATCGAGATGTGGAATGGCCACACCTATATACCCTGCTTCAGAACAGAGCTTTTCGATCAACATGTGGGGGAGCTGATGAAGGTGCTAGATGAGCTCAAGGATGCCCCGACTCCCATGGAGGGTTGTGACTGATGGTGTTGGCGGGATGACACTTTCTCGGTCAGGAAGGCGTATGCGGCTTTTAAAGACCCGATGATATTTGACCTAAGAGGATGCTTGAGCGATTGCAGGAGGACATGGAAGCGGAAGATTCCAACGTGGGTGAAGGTCTTCTTGTGGATTTTTAGAAGATGAAAACTCTTGACGGCAGCTAGAATTGTGCGGTTTGTGCTAGGCGTGGATCCCATTTGCTCGTGGTGTCAAGAAGGGGAAGAAGATTTTGATCACTTATTCTTCAAGTTCAGGTCAGAGGAAGCTTGGACTTTTTTGGGGTACCCTTCGGGTCGACTCAGCAGAATACCAGACTTATAGGACATGATCGGATGGGATCAAGGAAAGAGAGGGCCAAGCTCGTGGAGATGGCATGGACGATCTGGCGTGCCAGAAACGATAACATCTTCCGGCATATGCGCATGTACGATGAAAATATGGTGGCTCATGCAAATGCACTGATTGAAAGTTGGTTTTTTTTTTGTAAAAACTATCCGATGACTAGATCCAAATTTTCGGGCGTGTAATATTTTAAGGTGATAAATGGTGATGTTTTTGAGCACACACATATATGTTGGAGGCCCTTTTTCTTTTAGAAAAATATTGGAGCATATTTTTTTAACCTCCCTAGAGGACGTCGAAAATCCTGACTTCATCCATGTCTAAAGAGATCAATTCCGTCATTTATTTAAATTGAAGGTCGCAAATTGAGGCATGGCCTACGATGTCTTTTCCTAGCCTGCCCATGATCGAGCCCGATTCATTTTAAGTTTTTACAAGGAAATGCTTCTGAGTTGAAACAAGGAGAAGAGTGATAGTCATCATGTGGTGAAAAAATGTCATTTGATATTCGCTGAAAAAGATTAATCACATGTTTGTCGTACAACATACATTATATCGTAAAAGATTGGTTGGAATATTTAAGAACTTAAATAGACAGAATTTAATTATATGCATTAATTATCATCTGAAAAATGGACCTCTTTGGTCCCCTTTTTTTAATAATTAATAAAGTTAGAAATAAATTTGTGCTTTAGAACATTATAAACATATAAGTCAAGGGAATCAGATGAGGAAATTAGGAACATAATTGCTTTCAACCCCCATTCGTAAGGTTTGACTGATATATTAATATTATCCCAAGAGAGGTACGATTTTACGAGAGTCGAAAACTGTGAGAGGATGAGAGCAATGATTTTATACTACTAGATTATGTCACCTCTCTCCCGCTTGATTGGATGAGCAGAGAGATGAACATAATCTAGTAATCCAGAATCAGTCCTCTCATGCTCTCACAGTTTTTAACTCTCACGGAATCAACCCTCTATCCCAACATATGCCCACATTCAACCATCCACGTTTATATGTGGTACCTTATTAGATATATCTCATGATAATCATCATAATCACGCCATATATGTCCCGGGCTTATGTCCCCGGTCCGTTAGCGGAGTGTTACTGGCCCTAACAACATCTTGGAATTGGGCCCATACGGGCCCGATTCACCACCCCCAAAATGCTTAAGTCGGGTTGTCAAATGGTAATCTCGTCACTATTTATCCCACCCGGAAACTTCTTTGTTTCACGGTGTGGGACTATGTTGGGGTTTTACAACCTCCCCCACTTATATTCGCAACGTCCTCGTTGCGACATGGCACAATACTTCTTCCCAGTGACAGTGGCGGCTGCACGCTCTGGGTAGCCATTTCCTCCAACCTCTTTGTAGGGGCGACTCCACCTCTCGGGTAGCCCTTTCCACTGTCAGAGGGCGTTCGGCTTTGATACCATTTGTAACGTCCCGAGCTTAGGTCCCCGATCCGTTAGCGGAGCATTATTGGCCCTGACAACCTCTTGAGATCGGGCTCATACGGACCCGATTAACCACCCCCAAAATGCTTAAGCCGAGTTGTGAAGTAGTAATCTCGTCACTATTTATCTCACCCGGAAACTTCTTTGTTTCACGGTGTGAGACTATGTTGGGGTTTTACAACCTCCCCCACTTATATTCGCAACGTCCTCGTTGCGACATGGCACATTACTTCTTCCCAGTGACAGTGGCGGCTGCACGCTCCGGGTAGCCATTTGCTCCAACCTCTTGTAGGGGCGGCTCTACCTCTCGGGTAACCCTTTCCACTGTCAGAGGGCGTTCGGCTCTAATACCATTTGTAACATCCCGGGCTTAGGTCCCCGGTCCATTAGCGGAGCATTACTGACCCTGACAACCTCTTAGGATCGGGCCCGTACGGACCCGATTAACCACCCCCAAAATGCTCAAGCCGGGATGTTTCGGTAGTAATCTCCTCACTATTTATCCCACCCAGAACTTTTCATGTTCCACGGTATGGGACTATCTTTTTGGGGGTGTTACAACATTTTGTAACGTCCCGGGCTTAGGTCCCCGGTCCGTTAGCGGAGCATTACTGACCCTGACAACCTCTTAGTATCGGGCCCGTACAGACCCGATTAACCACCCTCAAAATGCTCAAGCCGGGTTGTTTCGGTAGTAATCTCCTCACTAATTATCCCACCCGGAACTTTTCATGTTCCACGGTATGGGACTATCTTTTTGGGGGTGTTACAACCTCCCCCACTTATATTCGCAACGTTTTCGTTGCGACATGGCACATCACTTCTTCCCAGTGACAGTGGCGGTTGCACGCTCCGGGTAGCCATTTCCTCCAACCTCTTGTAGGGACGGCTCCACCTCTCGGGTAGCCCTTTCCACTGTGAGAGGGCGTTCGGCTCTGATACCATTTGTAACGTCCCGAGCTTAGGTCCCCGGTTCGTTAACGGAGTGTTACTGACTCTAACAACCTCTTGGGATCGGGCCCATACGGACCCGATTAACCACCCCAAAATGCTTAAGCCGGGTTGTCAAGTAGTAATCTCGTCACTATTTATCCCACCCGGAAACTTCTTTATTTCACGGTGTGGGACTATGTTGGGGTTTTACAACCTCCCCCACTTATATTCGCAACGTCCTCGTTGTGACATAGTACATTACTTTTTCCCAGTGACAGTGGCGGTTGCACACTCCGGGTAGCCATTTCCTACAACATCTTTGTAGGGCGGCTCCACCTCTCGGGTATTCATTTCCACTTTTAGAGGGTGTTCGGCTCTGATACCATTTGTAACGTCAGGGGTTTAAGTCCCCGTTCCGTTAGCGGAGCATACTGGCCCTAACAACCTCTTGAGATCGGGCACATACGGACCCGATTAACCACCCCCAAAATACTTAAGCCGGGTTGTTCGATAGTAAAGATCCTCACTATTTATCCCACCCAGAAATTTTTGTTTTCCACGATATGAGACCTTTTTTGGGGTTTTTACAACCTCCCTACTTATATTCGTAACGTTCTCGTTGCGACATGGCTCATCACTTCTTCCCAGTGACAGTGGCGGCTGCACGCTCCGGGTAACCATTTCCTCCAAACTCTTGTAAGGGCAGCTCCACCTCTCTGGTAGCACTTTCCACTATCATAGGGCGTTCGGCTCTGATACCATTTGTAACGTCCCGGGCTTAGGTCCCCAGTCCGTTAACGGAGCGTTACTGGCCCTGACAACTTCTTGAGATTGGCTCATACGGACCCGATTGAACACCTCCAAAATGCTTAAGTCGGGTTGTCAAGTAGTAATCTCGTCACTATTTATCTCACCTGAAAACTTCTTTGTTTCACGATGTGGGACTATGTTGAGGTTTTACAACCTCCCCCACTTATATTCGCAACGTCCTCGTTGCGACATGGCCCATTACTTCTTCTCAGTGACAGTGGCGGCTGCATGCTCCGGGTAGCCATTTCCTCCAACCTCTTTGTAGGGGCGGCTCCATCTCTCGGGTAGCCCTTTCCACTGTCAGAGGACGTTCGGCTCTGATACCATTTGTAACATCTCGGGCTTAGATCCCCGGTCAGCCAGGCCGAACGGGCCGACGTTGTAAAACTCCTTGTCTAAGGCTCGGTCCGATCCAGTCGCCGGGCCATACTTCAAGGCCTAAGCTGGGCCCATGTCTGGGTCCGGTCAGGCCTGATCGGCTCATGGGCTAAATGTAAAGTATTTTTTATTAGTTTTTAATCAAATTTATACAGATAATTGAGATTTTTTAGCATCGTCCATTCTTTCTAAATTCAAGTAACCATAATATGTGTTATTTTGCATGATGCAAATTATAAAATAAGATGTAATATTGATAATGTAAAACAGAATTTTTAATTTTTAAATGTATATAAAATATAATTTTTAATTTTTAATTTTTATATGTGCGAGTTGGGTCGGGTCGAGCTGGGCTTTATGGCACATGTCAATGACCCGCCTATTTGACAGGCGGGCCAACGAGCGGGCTCGGCTGAATCGGCCCATTTCTGAAATTTCTTGGACCAAACCTGACCCATGAGCGGACTGTACGAGTGGACCCCCGGCCCAATGACCAAGTCTACTTCCTCTCTCTCTCTCCTTGAATAGAGATTTAAAAAAATGAATTCTCAAAATCCGTCGATTGATTGCAGGTAACAAGTTGGTACTATGTTCATAACCACGTCGGATTTTTATACTGTATTTTCTGACACGCAAGGAATGCATACCAACCATAATATTATTTTCGAAGAAATAATAAAAAAATCCTAAATTATTATCATTTTTTAGTTAATAATAAGTCGTAAAGATATAGTGACTACAAAATATGATGTCATCTTCAGCCAAATTGCCAACTTGTCCGTAATATTTTACCAACATCATAATTGGCACAATAATTAACTATTCAAAGCTATAATTAAGTAATAACTATTTCAAACTTTAGAAGAGACTTGCTTTCACATTAGTTGCAAATGCAGTATACATTTGCTTTCTTCGGAAGCAATCTAAGTGGAATCACACAGCAATTACATTATTTATTTAGCTCCGGGAATATTTATTTCCAGTGATTTTTACATTGTATTCTCACAAAATTCACAGCATCGCTCTTCTGTTAATGTACTGTATCGGTAACACGTGTAGTGTTATTGAAAAAAATAGGGGCTTAAGTGTATCCCTGAAAACTTTTAGGGCCTATTTGGTTGCAGGGTTGGGCAGGGTTGGCCCAACCCTGGTTACTATTCACAAGGGTACTTCCTCCTCACAAATTACTATTCACCCATCCCAACCCAGCCCCAACCCAACCCAGTCCAACCCTGCAACCAAACAGGCCCTTAAGGACACAGCTTGTTGTCCATCTCCCATCAATCTTTATGTAATTTTTTATAAAATTTGGAGGGTGAATGTGGATTTTTCTATTATGATAGTTAAAAGCTATATCAAAACGAATATAATCTTACTAACTCTTACACCACAATTCATGAACAGCAAAATATGTGTTAACTAAGCATCATTGTTCTGCATTCAAATTTATTGATCGGTCACCTCTCACGACTGCTTGAAAAACCCATGTCAATCGGTCAGGGTGCCATCCGATGAGCAATAATGGATCGATACAGGATACTGGTTGTTTATTTCTCATATGTGATTGGCTGAGGGTAAGGAATTAAGGAGGGATAAATGATAGTTATCTGTCATTTTGTGTCATTTGAACAACTCGAATCCGTGTAATCGCATAAATTTTTTTAGTTCACAATATGAACTGAGTACAATAAGATAGACGTCATTAGTAAAATCGAGCACCATATTGTTACTTTTTTAAGTTCATGCTTGACACTGAAACCATGTGTTCGGTTCAGGCCTTCCTTTAGTTTTATAAAATTTACGTATTTAATCACGAAGTTACAGAAGTTTTTACACAAAAGCCCTCTGAAAAACTTTCATGGGTCGTTCGATACTCGGGTTAACCTCCATTTATGAGGTTTATCTCCCAAAACCCTCCCCTTCTCTCTCTTGTGGGGCTCACTCTTCTCTCTTTTTTATACATTAAATACATAATTTCTCTTTCATCTATTCCATCAAAAAATAATATATTACATCATTACATCATTTAAAAAAGATAAACTACTCAACTTCTACTTACTTTTCCAAACTGCAACGCAATCATATCACAATAACTACTCAATTTTCCAAACTTCAATACAATGACATCACAACAACTCTTAACCCTTCTATCCAAACACCAAAACACAAAAACATTTTACCATCTCTCTATTTTATCCGAAGTAACCCGACAACCAAACACCACCCGTATTGTTTGGTGCTCATCCAAAATAGATCTTTCTTTATTGAGAGTAGTTCAAGTGTCACAATCTCTTCGTCATGTGAAGGCAAAACTGTCGACTTTCATTAAAGCATTAAATGTCCACATCAGATTACTCTCCATTTTCCCACTTTTCACATTAACTTTACATTGTTTTCAATATTACATCTGCTTTGACCAAGGTCAAAGGGTCTTGATGCAATTACGAAAATTACAGGAACTGCGTGGAATTTAAACAGAACTTTAGGGGTCTCGGTGTAAAAACCAGACAAATATGTAATATTATTACCTTATTTTTCCCTTTAGAACACATTTGACCATTTTTCGCAAATTATTTTTATTTTCTTGAAATATATTACTTCGATCTCTGTGTCTTAAAATCCAAAACAATTCAACCAAACTGCAAACTCTTTCTTCTAATCGCATACTTAACGAGAAGTATTCAAAGGTGCTGTTGATTGCGATCGATAAAACCGCAAGTACATTCGACGAACCGATCGTCTCTTCACACGCGAGCAACACGAGAGCTGACCTCGACCATTGATGATCTGCATCGGACGAGAATTCAAGCATACGTTATAGCAAACTATTACTAAAAGACAGTGCATAACTTTAGACCGTCTCCCTTTCTTCAACAATAATTATTGTAAATATGTTTTAAAAAAATGGAGAAATTTGTGCCTACTTGAAAGTGAAAGCCCAACTACGTCCAATTTGACCATAAAACCTCTGTTTTCTTATAATCTAAATTGCATTAAATTGGTTTATTTGTGTTTTATAGCAAATCGCAATTACTGAGACAGTTGGCATTGAATTGGTCTTTTAAAAAAAATGGATGACGTGTCATTTTCATTGCCATTAGATGACTTTGAATAAAATAAAATGGATACAGATCCCAAAATTTTGTGGAAAATTTCTTGCTGCTCAAATGTTCTTCTTCGTTTGCAACAATATAATATAATAATGTCTTTGTTCGTTTAATTGATGAACGTTAACGGAAACAGCTCACGACTAACAAACCCAATGATTAGTGAAAAAATAATGTATTTTCTTCACATTTTACAACTGACATATAATAAATACATTCATTAATAACGATAAAAAAATATTTTCTTAAAAAAACTGAAAAAAAAAGCTAATAATGCAGTCTAGGTTATGCAAGAGACAATGCAAAAGACATCACACAGCTCAACTATTTCCTAAAAAAATCTCCCTTCCTACTCCTCATCACACACAATGTCTCTTTCGCTACTGTTCCTCGTACTCCTCGAACTCCATGCCGATGTCATCGAGATCGGCATCGAGGCAGTCAACAGAGGGGGCGGGCAGAACAATCCTCCCGCCCCCAAGCCGCAACCGTGCACAGTACAGAGTCTACCTCATAATCCAGTGCTTTACGCGCACGATTACGTATGATGCCAAGGGATCACCTATAGCTGGGTGGGCCCTCGCATCTGCAAATACAAGAGGTTGGGTGTAAGGATGAAAACAGTCGGATACAGATACGAATATATGTATAATCATATCTTTATCTGTTTTAAAAATATGAATACGAATGCGGATACGAATATTGACTTATATGAAACTTGTGTAATCATATCTTTAAAAACGAATATGAATGTAAAATGAATATGAAATGAATACGAATAATAACAGAAATACTTAATAGATTAACTAAATAGATATACAATATATTTATTAATTCATAACAATTATATCAATAATGGTGAATGCGTTCAATCATAAAATATTGTTATGCACAGTTATATATAAATCGGTTACTTTATTTGTACACAAAAACGAATATACGAACACGGATATTAGCGAATGTCAAAGTGATATCCATATCCGTATCAATTTTAATGCAAATGTCAAAATATGTATAAGACGAATATGATAGCGAATTGGATACGAATATACTCACATTCCAATTAGTCGTGTCTGGGGTAGCCGCAGCGGTCACCGGAGGCATGCGAGAAAATCACATGCTAGGTGAATTCGTGCACAGTGATGCCACTGTGCAAGTCCGCATGCGGATCCCCAGCCGCCCCACACAAGGCGCAGGGGCCTCTCTTTGATGCCATCCGCGGCATACACCGCCGTGCGAACCGGAAATCTTGTCGAAATGGTCAGATCGGGTTGAATCATGTAATTGAATTGGTTCAAACGGATTATGATGCCATCATTATTTAAAATCTAACTAAATCGGACCGGTGAGAAAAAATGGTTGAATGGAATATAATCAAATCGAAATGAAATAATATATATTATATACTTAAATATATTTGAAATATAAATAAAATACACAGACAATTTATATATTTCATACTATACATAAAATATTTTTTTCGTATGCACCATCAAATATCATGCATATCACACACACACATATTTGAACTAGTTGCTTTCTAACATAATAGTAGTTTAATTATATTTAAAACTCATTACATGCAAAAAAAATATGTTAGAGTAATTAGTTGGGAGTTAGAAATTGGTAATCAAAAGTCACGAGTTCGACTCCTACTACCAATATTATTTTTAAATAAATTAAAAATTAAATGTGATTCAACTTTGCTTGAATCAGGTTAAACTGTGTTAAAAATAATAGGTTGAACCGTACGGATTGTTTAAAATTTGAAATTCGAACCGAACCAGCAAGAATTGATTAACCATATCAGTCCAAGTCCAATTATGTTGATATGACTTAAATCCTAATTATCAGCTTTGTTGAACTCGGTTGAAGAATCATCTAATGCCTCTCCCCGTGCTATGATACCTACCAGCACGGGGATCTCAAAAACATATATCCTCCATATTTTCTTCTTTCTCCACAAATAGTAAAATCGGTCATCGTTGTTAAAGGACGTATCTCAATTACGAATGAATCTTGTAAATCCATGTATTTACGGGTTTGCTTATTTTGATTTTATTTATTCAGGTTTGCTTTTGCTACCCATAATACATTATCGGAGAAGTTGTTTGAGACATGAGGATGTTTTGAGAACACACACACACACACACACACACACACATATATATATATATGGATTGGGGAGCCTACACCCATGTGTAGCTAACTTTCCTACACCCATCTCTTATTCCCTAACTTTTTTTTATTTTTTTGAAATGGATCTTTAGGGAATTTACTTAGAATACTAAATAAAATATGTGTTTCAAATTTCATGTAAAACAGACATTCATAACAGCTCCATCAGAAGGGGCCAATTTCAGCAAATCTCAGACTGTTAAAATTTAACTGTCATGATGGATAAGTTAGAAGTCTCGAAATAAGTTGAAATTTGAATGAAGACATGATGATATATTGTGATCTAAATTCCCAAAGGATTTATCTCAAAAAAAAATAAAAAAAAATTGAGGAAAAAAGATGTGGGTGTAGGAAAGTTACCTACACATGGGTGTAGGCTCCCTTTTCCCATATATATATATATATATATATAGGGTAAAATATGTATGCCCCCTAGGGGGAGCTAACTTAGCTCCCCCCGTCCCTTTTTCACATATTTTTTTTATTTTTTTTGAAATCCAAAACCATGTAAATTCATTATTAAATCCCTACATTATGTCATTCAAATTTCATGCGAAACAGAGACTCCTACGACCTCCATCCAAACGGGGTCGATTTAAAAAATCCTGTTACCGTTAAAAAAATGACTGTCTGGATGGAGGCCGTAGGAATCTGTGTTTCACACGAAATTTTAATGACACAATATAGGGATATAGTGATGAATATTCATGGAAGAAATTTTCAAAAAAAATTAAAAATACGGAGAAAATGGGGCGGGGGTAGCTAAGTTAGCTACCCCCTGGGGGCAGCCCCATTTTACCCATATATATACATAGAGGAAAATGGGGCTGCCCCCTGGGGGGAGCTAACTTAGCTCCCCCCACCTTATTTTCTTCAATTTTTTTTATTTTTTTTGAAAATTTTTTCCGTGAATATTCATCACTATATCCCTATATTATGTCATAAAAATTTCGTGTGAAACAGAGACTCCTACGGCCTCCATCCAGACAGTCTTTTTTTTAACGGTAACAGGATTTTTTAAATCGACCCCGTTTGGATGGAGGTCGTAGGAGTCTCTGTTTTGAATGAAATTTGAATGACATAATATATGGATTTAATAATGAATTTGCACGGTTTTGGATTTCAAAAAAAATAAAAAAATTTTGTGAAAAATGTACGGGGGAGCTAAGTTAGCTCCCCCTAGGGGGCATACACATTTTACCCACATATATATATGAGGTAAATGGAGATGCCCCCAGGGAGTAGCCAACTTGGCTACTCCCACCCCTATTTTTCCCTCATTTTTTTTATTTTTTTGGAAAATAAAAATTTGTATATTCATCATTATATCCCTCTCACATTCTATTAAAATTTCTCAGAAACAGAGACTCCTACGGCCTCCATCCAAACATGGTCGATTTAAAAAATCCTGCGACCGTTAAAAAAATGATGTATGGATGGAGGGCTTAGGAGTCTCTGTTTCTGACGAAATTTTAATAGAATTTAAGAGGGATATGATGATGAATATACAAAATTTTATTTTCCAAAAAAATAAAAAAATGAGGGTAAAATAAGGGTAGGAGTAGCCAAGTTGGCTACTCCCTGGGGGCAGCCCCATTTTACCCTATATATATATAGAGGAAAATGGGGATGCCCCCTAGGGGGAGCTAACTTAGCTCCCCCCGCCCCATTTTCTTAAATTTTTTTATTTTTTTTGAAATTTTTTTCCATGAATATTCATCAGTATATCCCTATATTATGTCATAAAAATTTCGTGTGAAACAGAGACTCCTATGGCATCCATCCAGACAGTCATTTTTTTAACGGTAACAGGATTTTTTAAATCGACCCCATTTGGAAGGAGGTCGTAGGAGTCTCGGTTTCGTATTAAATTTGAATAACATAATATAGAGATTTAATAATGAATTTACACGGTTTTAGATTTCAAAAAAATAAAAAAAATTTGGGAAAAAGGGTCGGGGGGAGCTAAGTTAGCTCCCCCTAGGGGGCATACACATTTTACCCATATATATATATATATATAGGGTCATATGTGGCTGCCCCCTAGGGGAAGCCAACATGGCTGCCCCCGCCTTATTTGGGCAAAATTTTTTATTTTTTTTGAAAAATAACACATTTACATTCATCCCTATATCTCTCCTATATACCATTCGAATTTCGTCAGAAACAGAGACTCCTACGGCCTCCATCCGGACAGTAATTTTTTAACGGTAACATGATTTTTTTAAATCGATACCATCGAGATGGAGGCCGTAGGAGTCTCTGTTTCTGACGAAATTCGAATGGCATGTAGGAGGGATATATGGATGAATATACATGGTTTTATTTTTCAAAAAAAATAAAAAAAACGCCGAAAAATGGGATGGGGGCAGCCCCATTTTTTTCCATATATATATATATATAGAGAGAGAGAGAGAGAGGAGTGATCCTATGAGAGCCAAAATTTGTGAGAACATGAGAGCATTCATTCTGGACCACATGATTCTGTTTTCTCTCTCCTGCTCTTCTCTCTCCTAGTTGGATCATGTGGTCCAGAATACATCCTCTCATGCTCTCACAAGTTTTGGCTCTCATAGGATCACTCCTATATATATATATATATGAGGAAAATGGGGCTGCCCCCTAGGGGGAGCTAACTTAGCTCCCCCGCCCTATTTTCTTCAAAAATTTTTTATTTTTTTGAAAATTTTTTCCGTGAATATTCATCACTATATCCCTATGTTATGTCATAAAAATTTCGTGAGAAACAGAGACTCCTACGGCCTCCATCCAGACAGTCATTTTTTTAACGGTAACAGGATTTTTTAAATCGACCCCGTTTGGATGGAGGTCGTACGAGTCTCTGTTTCGCATGAAATTTGAATGACATAATATATGGATTTAATAATGAATTTACACGGTTTTAGATTTCAAAAAAAATAAAAAAATTTTGTGAAAAAAGGGTGGGGGGAGCTAAGTTAGCTCCCCCTAGGGGGCATACACATTTTACCCTATATATATAGGATTTTTATCCAGAGGGCACTGTGCCCATTTGGATAAAATGAGCCCGTATTATCCACCGTTAGATTAAATCTCTTAATCCCATGATTTTAGGAACGACAATGGTAGTGACAATGCTTTTAATTTTGAATATTAATGAATTTCCCAAAATAGCAGTAGACTTTTTTGGTATCGTCTGATATTGTATTGAGAAAAAATCCATTTTGTCACATTTTGAGAGGGGATCGAGCGATCGTTCTCACGAATCATTGTGTTTTATTATCGATTGGAGACGATTTTCGCTCGCCAAAGGTATTGTATTTCAATTGTTGATTTTATATTTTCATTGATCCTGCGTTTTAATTGTTGTTTTTTCTTTGATAATATTTTTTCATTAGGTTTCGTTCATGGTTAATTCGCGAATGGATTGTGATCGGCATATTTCAAAAGCAATGACGAATAATACATATTTTTGATCGTAAGCAATATTTATTCGAGAAGTATGATTGAAATATGAGAAATGGTATTCACAATATCATTTTTATTCATTTTGATACACGATTTGTAGTCCTAGTTGATTTTGTATCGAAGGTATTTTGATTTCATATAATAAAAAGTTACAGTAAATACAATTGTTATTTTTTATGCGTTAATTTGAAAATATATTGAGTTACTGATATATTTAAGTAATTTACTAATGAGATATTTTATGTTACTAATGTTAACACAATTGTTACTTGTCGTATAACAAACGTTACTAACAATTCATTACATGTTACTTGTCATTGAATGATTCTTACTGAAGCGAGTATATTGCTGAGTTACTAACAATTCATTACAAGTTACTTATCATATAACAAATCTTACTAACAATTCATTACAAGTTACTTAGCATTGAATGATTCTTACTGAAGCGAGTATATTGCTGAGTTACTAACAATTCATTACAAGTTACTTGTCATATAACAAACGTTACTAACAATTCATTATAAGTTACTTGTCATTGAATGATTCTTACTGAAGCGAGTATATTGTTGAGTTTCTAACAATTCATTACAAGTTACTTGTCATATAACAAACTTTACTAACAATTCATTACATGTTACTTGTCATTGAATGATTCTTACTGAAGCGAGTATATTGTTGAGTTTCTAACAATTCATTACAAGTTACTTGTCATATAACAAACTTTACTAACAATTCATTACATGTTACTTGTCATTGAATGATTCTTACTGAAATGAGTATATTGCTGAGTTGCTTTTCTTTATACAATTATTACTATTCACGGATATAAATTAACTTATTGTTTCTTGCAGAATAATGCAACAATTTGGTGTCTTGAAGAAGCTGCTGTTATTCGGAGGAGCGAGAGCAAAAAAACATCATCTAAATGGACTACAAGACAGTTGAAATTTAGATGTTCACCATATAACTATAATTAAGTAATTTATGTGCGACTTTCAGTAACAATTGACGTATTACAAGTAATTAAATAGGCTACATAAGTAAAGAAGGTGTGATTCGATAGTAATTCAAAATAAAGAATAAAACAAGTAAGATATATAGAAGCATCAGTAACATGTAATAAATTGTAGGTAAAAGAAGGTAATGGAATAAATAAGTTGGAATAAGTATAAAAAATAATGTGACAGTAACTTATGTATTGCCATCAGTAACACTCGATACATTATAAGTAATTAAAAATGTTATATAAGTAAATAAAAAGTGCTTCAGTAAGACTCAAAGTATTAGGTAACTATAACATTAGTAACAATCAAAATGACTTCAGTAAAATGGACATTTGTAATCAGTGCCTATTGTATGGACATTAGTAATTCGCATACTTAATTACTGATCTCACAACAATAGTTACTTGAGTTCTGAATATGTATTACTTGAGTAACATGAATGAATTACTGATCTCTGTACAATGTAATATTACATATGTAAAATATTGACAAGTGTTTCAGTATTACTGATCTCGCAACACATAATTACTTGAGTACATTATTTACATTACTGATCAAATATACAATGATTATTTCTTCGATACGAAATTGATGATTTAAATGTATCTTTCCAAAACCGTCTTCCTTTTTTTAAGGACTCGATACAATTGGAAATATAAGATGCTCAAAAAAAGGAATTAAATTGCGAGTAATGTGCGTTGGGTGGTTATGGCAACTCATTCTTAGCGCTAATTTTAGAAATTAATCAATTTTACTCAGAACTGCTTGATCATCATCACACGGATGATAACGCGTGCTTAAAAATCCTAAATGGGCACAGTGCCCTCTGGATAAGCCCTCTATATATATATATATATATATATATATATATATATATATATATATATACCCTATATGATCAAAGGAGAAAGGACTTGTGGGTTTATCTATTACTCAAGAGATTTACCTTCCCAAACATATATGTGTGTGGATTTTATCGGTATATTCCATTTCAATCGGTCACCTAAATGGTGATCGAAATCGATATTTAAGATCTTGATGTAATCTTTTTCTTCTATTTGCTTCCCTTAAATGAATCCACACACACATACACACATATGCACATACATAACTTTGTACATCAAGGGAATCAAAAATTGCATCGGTTGAAATTTTTGCTATTCTTTTTCTAGGAATACGGCATAATCTCTTGCGAAATTCTCATTAGCTTTCTCTTTGTCCCTCTTGAATTAGTATGCAAGGTTTCGTTACGAGAAGCAATCATATCAAGCACATATAGATTGTCATGGACTGCTAAAGTAACAGCGTGTCAATAACATTAATTTTTGTGAAAGACTAGAAGTACTATTTCAATAGGTATAAAATAGAAATCAAATTACATTTAAAGAACAGTGCCCCCAAATCCACAAAAGACCAGAAAATTATAAGCAACAGAAAATGCCTAATAGCTTCAATTTCAACCAACTTGCCATCCTCCGTAAAGATACATCTTTCAACATCATTTTCTATACCGAATGTAACTCTGCATGGATACATTTACGTGAGTCGGGAACCAAAATCAAGCCAGCTCATGTGCCTTGGTAGTGCAGATAAGTTAACTTCAAAAAAAACAGAATTTGATAATTATACTCAGATTCATCACATGCTAGACATGTTATTTTTCACATCCTTTCTATTATTTTCAGGTTTATTACAAAAGTAGCAACTATTCATGTCATCCTTTTTCTATCTTTCTGTCTCTTATTTTGTTATGTCCTTTTGCAATATTTTAGGGTTGAGAAATTACCACATTAAGAGGCCATTTCTCTTTTTGGCAGATCTATCAATTGACAAGATACACTTGAATAATACCTTTAGATATTTTTCATTTTTCATCTTTAGATATTTTTAAATCGAATACCTTTAATTTTGAGACCAAATGAGATATTTGAATAACGTATCCCTTTATATATTTGTTATCTTTATATCTCATTGAAATCGAAGTCGTCAAAAAAAACTTGTTGGTTTCAGCTTTATTATTCTTTGTAAAATGTTTCTCTTGAATTGCCCCAATGTATCTTTTAGTCGTAGTCACTTCATCGGGTACAGTAGCATTAAAAGCAGAATCCACAGTGATGGGACAAGTTATTCTTAATGAAAGGAATAGATTAAGGCAAGCAAGGACGATCATAACATTCTTCTACCGACCCTTAAAATTAGTTCCATTCAGCATTGGGATAGAATTGACATTGATAGAGATTGAACAAATAAGCACATGTATACATGAAATAAATGAACATGATATGGTATTAAAAATCAAGTCGTTGTCCATTCCATCAAAAGAATGCAGCCTATAATTTTTATATTTAGTCTCTGGACTAAACAATTACCTTGTTATTGATAATTTCTTTTTGTAATTATGAGCAAATATTAACAAGAATGCATGTTAATAAGAAACTTGCGTACTTCTTATCTTCTTGGAGACCATAGTCACTACTTACTATAAATGGTATTCAATTTGTATTTTCATCCGTTAAATATTGTATATTATAATTAGGTATTTGCATAAGGGTTTAATGCGACTGCTCCCTTGGGTCAGCCAACATGACTGCCCTCGCATTTTTTTCGATATTTTTTTCATTTTTTTTGAAAAATACCATCACGTATATTCATCTATATATTCCTCTTATATGCCATTCGAATTTCATCATAAACAGAGATTCACATGCCCTCCATCTAAAACAGATCGATTGAGTAATGTTTAGACCATTAAAATTACATGTTCTGGATGGAGGGTACGCGAGTCTCTGTTTCTGACAAAATTCGAATGACATATTGAAGGGATATATAGATGAATATACATGATTTTATTTTGTAAAAAAATAAAAAAAAAATACGGAAAATAAGATAAGGGTAGTCCCATTTTTCCCCTTGTATAATATTGCGCCGTACATTAACTAATATATGCAAACCCTTTTGTTGTATTCGTATCTAATCACCTGATTTTGCTTTTGATGTGGTAATATTAATCGTATGTTAATACAAAAATATTTGTGACCCATTTATCTCTCGGCATTTAATGAACTATTCAGGTTTTTGTTCTTTAAATTCGGTTCGGGAATAAGTGAGAAGAGTGAGGAATAAGCTTGAATAAGACAATATTTATGTTCTGTTGGAATGATAAAGTTGAATAAGTTGGAATAATGGTAGGTAAGATGAAATAAAGATAAGAATAAGGGTGGAATAATAAGGAATAAGAGGGGAGGGAGGGGAATAGCCGTAAGATGAAGGAGGTGGGAGGGAAAAGGAATAATGCTCTTATTCTTGGAGTTATTCCCCAAACGAACACACCCCAGCCAGAGTAAGCTCTGATTGTCATAACTTTTAAAAAAGAAATATTTACAACCATAACCCTGAGTAATTTCGTAATTACAATCATAACCCAGTGTAATAAAAAATTACAACCAAGACCTTGAATAGTACTTAACTCTTACACCCATAACCCCACGTTTACTTCCATCTGATTCCTGGTAATTATGACGGTATCTGTCAAATATTTTACATTTATACGCTTTAAGTTCCCATTATTTATGAGGGAGACCACTTCCCTTCCCCCTCTAGCATGCCGACATTCTCCTCTAGCCAGCACCCCCCACCCCCGTCGAGTGCCTCCTCCACCTCT
Organism: Ottelia alismoides; assembly: GCA_037367405.1. NCBI lineage: Eukaryota > Viridiplantae > Streptophyta > Magnoliopsida > Alismatales > Hydrocharitaceae > Ottelia > Ottelia alismoides. The sequence goes on along the minus strand of JAZKJV010007989.1, from coordinate 143,136 downwards.
GCATCCTCCAGCATCCACCTCCTCCCCCCTTGCCAGCTTGCGTGTCTGGAAGCTCCCCGTCGAAGCCCCTTTCCCCCGCTTGGAAGCCCCCTCGTTGACCTCACCCTCCTTCCCTCGCATGGAAGCTCCCTCCCATCACCTCCTCTCGACTGGAAGCTCCACGTCGAAGCCCTCCCTTCCACAGTCGCCTGGCGTCGAAGCCCTTCATGGCATGGCATCAAAGCCTCCCCTTCCACCATCGTTTAGAAGCCCTCCCCCCTTGGAAGCTCCGTGCCGAAGCTCTTCAACCCCCCACCCTCCAACCCCCCTTCCTCCTCCAGTTCATCGCGACTCTCGCCCGCCCCTCTGCTGTCATCGCCAAGGTTTTAAAAATCGAACCAAACCGACCGGTTGAACCAGCTAAATAAAGAATCGGAGGAAAAAACGATCCAACCACCCAATTTTTATTAAGAAAATAAAAATCGATCAAAATCCAGTTAAGCCACTTAAACCTGGTTGAACCAATTGATCCAAATCATCGGTTCTACTATCCATTTTTTAACAAAAAATAATTACCAATAAATCAATAAAATATAAACTTTTTTAGAAATATGCATTGTCTAATTTCATTCTAACCCATATTATAGTACCCCCTTATCTCTTCTCCTTCGCATGTACCAATGACTCATTATCGCTTGTCCCTTCATGCCATATGAGCACTGCCTCTCTCTCTCTCCTCATTGTGTATGAGGTTGTCCACTTATAACAATAACAAATGAAGAAGATGCTATCATAGTCATACAACGAGAAACAATAATTTAACAACACTTATCGTTAATTAAAGTTTAAATAGTTTTAAAATTATTAATTTTTTACATCACATATATTTATTTTATATCAATTTTATGAAATATGATTATTATGCACTCTCGAGTTTTTTAATAACATTTATACCCCTAACTTTTAAGCAATTTCACTTGCGTTCCTATATTTTCTTAAAAAATTCACAATATCATCCTTATGTTGACATAAAATGAGAACACAAGTATACTAATAAAATATCACTACTATTGATTTTGTAAAAATATAGGAGACACATGCAATTGTATTGAAAATAAGGGTATAAGTGTTATTGGAAAACCTTGGAAGAACAAGAGTAAACAAAATTCTCGAAAAATATGATGTAGCATTTTTCGTATTTATTTGTATGATATATTGGTCAAACTTGATTTAACACTGTTGAACCGTATGAACCCAACCAACAATACAATGGTTTGATCTTTTCCGATCTCTTTGAACTGCTGATGTCATCACCAGTTCGACTGGTCAGTCCTATTGGCCCGACCATAAAAATCAAAAATCGATACATGTCCAATTTGATGTCCGGTTTGATTTTCAAAACCTTGGTCATCGTCACCTTCCTCTTGCTCGAGATGGCACGTCGTCCTTATAGGTTCCCGCGATCTTCGCCACCACAGCCATCGAGGTCGTTGTGCACGCGTGCAGGTTCCTCAACGACGTTGGGTTGTGGCAAGGACGCTGGGGGAGATGGTCGGCGACGGGAGGAGGGGTGGGAGGAGGTGGTCGGCGTGAGGGGAGGGGGGTCGAGCTGGAGGAGGAAGTGGTGGGATTTTTTACATTTGGTTAATCCTAGTCATTAGATCGTGGATTGGTTCGATTAATCCATTCACATGATTGAGTTAATGAACTAAACTAACATAAAGTTATGAGTGTAAAACGGATCATTTATTCAAGATTATGAGTGTAATTTGTAATTATACGAGGTTATGATTGTAATTACAAAACTGAAAACTTAGAAAGGACGACTGCGAAAAGCTCATTTAAAAAAAACAAAAAGCCCTCTACGTGTGACTTTGAAATTAGGTGCAAGGAGTCTTATAAAACCATTACTTGTGTAATTGCGAATTTACAAGAGTATTTATACAAAACCCCTCTAAAAAACATTTAACGTTTGGTGCACATCCAAAACCGATCTATATTATCACGTTTCAAGAAAAAAGATCTTTTGAACTTGTGCCCCTCCGAAATTCTACAATGACAATTATGCCTCCACACATTTTGCAATAACAGTACTTGTGTCCCTATACTTTTAACAAAATTCACAGTTCTATCATTTTTAAATTTTAATCTATGCTCTTATTTACCTTAACGGAAGAGTATATCTGTGAATCCAGTAAGAATACACGGGCATAAGTGTTATTGAAAAAAGATATAATTGTGATTGCAGAATCTCATACGGATAAAAGTGTAAAAAAATCCAAAAGACGAGACTCCAAAACGAGTAGTTCAAGTGTCATAATCCATTGATCATGTGAAGGCAACTATCAGCTTTCATTAAGCATCAAATGTCCACATCCGCTTACTCTCCATTTTCCCACTCTTCACATACGTAAACTTTATAACGTCTCAAATTATTTTCCATGCATTTGCATCAACCAACGAGAAAGACGAAATTAGAAGAAAAATTTACGCCATGACCCCTAAAATCACGGTCAATTGCACTTTGATGGGAGACGGGCACAACTTGTTGCCCGTCTCCCATCAATCGCTCTGTAATAGTTTTTAACCCAGAATAAAACATTATGGTAATCTATGTAATTATCAGGGATGTTAATCCGGATATACTCATTGAGTACCCGATCCATGCCCGTCCAATTTAAGGACCCGAGATGCATCCCATGTACTTTTGATACAGGGTTGGATTTTAAATTTACTACTCATACGGATATGGGTATAAGTTCAGGATTGTTAAAACCGGAACTTACCCCAAATCTGAAAAAAATATAAATATAGATATGGTGTATTGCATGTTAATCAAATTTGTCAAATCTATTTCATATTAAATAATTGATTTGTATATATCAAAATCAACTCAATTGTCTCCTTTCCATCTATTTATTTATATGCAATTGCTTCTTTCTATCTTCAATAAATAAAAAGTATCAACTCAAAAGAGTTAAATAACTAATATATAAACCACTAATATTCCTTACACATTGCATATATTTGTGCACCACCATATTACATGATCTTCTTCTGTGTAATATATATATATATATATATAGAGAGAGAGAGAGAGAGAGGAGTGATCTTATGAGATGAGATTTTGTGAGATGGTGAGATGGAAGATTCTGGACCACCAGCTTCTGTCTTCTCTCTCCTGACTGTCTCTCTCCTGGTAGAAACTAGTGGTCCAGAAGATCCCATCTCACCATCTCACGAAAATCCCATCTCATAGAATCGACTCTCTCTCTCTCTCTACACCCATGTGTAGGTAACTTTCCTACACCCACCTCTTTTTCCTTCAAAATTTTTATATTTTTGAGATAATTTCTTAGATAATTTAGATCACAATATAACATCATATCGTCACTCAAATTTCAACTTATTTCGAGGCTTCTAATTTATCCATCATGACAGTCAAATTTTAACGATCTGAGATTTGCTAAAATCGACCCTTTCCGATGGAACTGTTATGAATGTTTGCTTTACATGAAATTTGAAATGCATATTTCATTTAATATTCTAAGCAAATCCCTTAATGATCCATTTCAAAAAAATCAAAAGAATTAGGAAACAAGAGGTGCGTGTAGGAAAGTTACCTACACATGTGTATAAACTTCTCAATCCATATATATATATATATATATATATAGAGAGAGAGAGAGAGAGAGTGAATCATGATTCTGGACCACATGATTCTGTTTTCTCTCTCCAACTCTTCTCTCTCCTGGGTGAATCATGTAGTACAGAATCATCTCTCCCATGCTCTCACAACTTTTTGCTCATAAGATCACTCATCTTTTTCTCTCTCTCTATATATATATAAATCTTATATGCATTTATGAATAACTTAAGATTTTTCTATGTCGAATATTTAAATATCCATTGGATGCACGTGTATCCGTTGAGTATATGATACCGCTAGAAATTACCCATTTAATAAATAAACGGATTGAGTGGTAATTTTATCAATAGGTGCACGTTTAGAAATATTGATACTTGCTCCAAATCCAACATGCTGATATCCCTTGTACTTATTCGTGACCATGTACACCCCAATTTGCATTAAATATTGTGGGGTTACCAAGGTCTATGATGCAATTTGAAGCTCTATAGGGATCGTGACGTAAAAATCCCAAAATACATTATAGTTTCCCGACCAAATCCCCTGCAGTGAAACAACTTTCACCGTTTTCACAAAATCGATTGTTTTTAAAATACTTCACTTCAATCTCCGTCTATCATAATCCCTTTTTAAATTACGCAATTAACGAAGGATGATTAATCATGTTTATTAACAGGAGAATGTTTATTAACAAAAGAAAGCTAAATTAGCTAATGACTTTAGGTTGGATTCCTATGTATAAAATTCCTCGTCTGTTTCGACACTTCGACAAATTATTGTAATTATTATTGTTACCTATATTATTATCATTATTATTAAAAAAAATGGGTCCACAGGAAAGTGAATGTAACACTCGTACTCACATCTAAAACTCAAAAAATGTGAGAATGTGTTATAAGTGATAGGATTACGATTTGATAAATTGATCTTAAGCATTTTGGGTGGTTGACAACGGGTCTATTTGAGTCTGAACTCAACTTGTTGTCAGGGTCAGTATTCCTCGATAGCGGACCGAGGATCTAAACTCGGGACGTTAGAAATGGTATCAGATGTAATTTCTCTATGATAGTGGAAAGTGATACTCGAGAGGTAGAGTCACCCCTACAAAGAAATATGAAGAAATACCTACCCGGAGAGGCAGCCACCACTGTCACTGTGAATAAGGGCTTGTTCGGTACAAGCATAAGGGGCCGGAATAGAGGAGAATAAGGAGCTATTTTCCTTCCGACACGATTTCCCGCAGTACGACTATTCCCCATTATTTCATCTTATTTCACTCTTATTCCTATCTTAATCCCACCTTAGTTACCTTTATTTCACATTATTCTCCTTATTCCTATCTTCCAGCCGAACAAAGAATAGACTCTTATTCTCCTCATTCCCAATCCCTATTCTTGCTTATTCTTGAACTGAACGAGCCCTAAGTGATGGACCATGTTGTGATGAAGACGTTGCGAGTATAAGAGGAAGAGGCTATAACACCCATACCCTTAAATATAGTTCCACATCTAAAACTCACAAAGTGTGAGAGTGTGTTATAAGTGATGAGGATTACTACCTGATAACTTGAACTTAAGCATTTTGAATGGTTGACAGTGGATACATTTGGTTCGAACCCAACAAATTATCATGACCAATTTTCCTCGACAATGGATTGGGTTCCAAGCTCGGGACGTTAGGGTGGAAGCCCGATTAAGTCCTCTCTCGACCTACACCGTAAAAAATCGATTTTCTTCTCTTCTTAAATAATAAATAAATTCACGATTAGGTCAACTAATGTCCATTGAATTGGTCATCATAATTAGGCAGCAAGCAGATGGGCACTTACTTTCCTCTTCGAGTAATAAATTTTAGGGATTTTATCACTTGTGCCCCTCCGAGATATCGCAATATCAGTTATGTCCCTATCTTTTTGGTAATATCAGTTGTGCCCCTCACTTCTTGCTCCGTCATCAGTTGTGCCCTTCCGTCAGATTAACCGTCAAAAAATTAAAATAATCATGGTTTATTCAAACTATGGTGTGGTTAAGAAGGGTATTATGGTCAAAACAAAATTAAGGGCGGAGGAGGAACTCGAGGGAGGAGCTCGGGACGGACCGTGACGGAAGGAGGGGGAGGCCCAGAGGAGGGAGAGCAGAGTGCTGCGCCGGGGAGGGGAGGGAGCGGCCCAGGGGAGGGAGCACGGCGCCAGGGATGGGTAGGGGCGGGGCCGACGGGCTGGGAGGCGATGCGGGGCTGGGAGGAGGTGCAGCGCCGGGGAGGAGGTGTGACGCAGGGGAGGAGGTGCGGGGGGGAGGAGGTGAGGCGCCGGGGAGGGGAGGTGGTGCGGGGGGAGGAGGCGCGGCGTCGGGGGGGAGGTGTGGGCAGAGCCAACACGCGGTTGATGGCCGCGGGCGGTGGGACGTTTGGAGGCGCCGCAACCTATGGCGCGTGCACAGCAGGTCGGCGAGGCAGAGAAGGCAGGTCGGGGCGCGGCGTGCGCCGCTGGGTTGCTCGGAGGAAGGGGGTCGGGAAGAGGAACGCCACACGCGGCGTTGTTCTGGAGCGGAAGGACATGACCGAGAATTCCTCTCACTTTTTCGATTTATTGCTTTTGTTCCCAAATCAGTTCTTTGTTATCTAATTTCAATCACAACAGATGTGTTTTCATCTGGCGCACAAGTGATGGAAAGACAAGCCCATTTCAGTGCATTTTGTTTCCGCCACCACGTCATCTCCACACGTCCTCTATCCACTTTAATTCTGTTGCACAGCAATAGCAATCGATTTCATCTTATTCTATAGGTTTGTAAGGAACATGTTCTTGATGCTATTTGTTGAAGGGGAAGGGAGGCCCAGGGGAGAGAGCACGGCGCCGGGGAGGGGGCAGGGGCAAGGGCGGAGGCGGGGGGCTGGGAGGAGATGCGAACTGGGAGGGAGTGCGGGGCTGGGCGGCGCAGGGCAGGGACTGCGGCGACGGGCTGGGAGGAGGTGCAGGGAGCTCGAGGCGGAGCTGGGCGGTGCGGGGGGTGGAGAGGGAGGAGGAGGAGGTTGGAGGAGGAGGAAGAGGATGGGGAAGAGGAGGAAGAAGAAGAGGATGAGGAAGAGGGTGTAAAATGACCACATAACCTTTTTTAAAAAAATTAATTCCGCTTATGTCCTCAAAGTTAACGTCCGTTTGCACCGTAGATGGGCGGTAACTAACCCGAGGGGAACAAGTGATAAAATAACAAGAAGTGAGGGGCACAACTGATATTACCAAAAAGATAGGGGCATAACTGATATTGCGATATCTCGGAGGGGCACAAGTGATAAAATCCCTAAATTTTATCTTCGGACGTCATTATCACATTGAAAAATTCGGTCTATCATTTCCGTTGACTGGAGTCAGTCAATATGGAAATTCCTAATAAATAATAATTATATATTCTATAAAAATAGAAACAAAATAAAATATTTTATAAGATTATTTATTTTTAAATAAAAACACATGCGTGTTCTGACAAAGTTGAGAATAATATCTATCATATATTTAGATTTTACACATTTTTACCAAAATATACTGCTTCAATATTTTTGTACATTAATATGAACAAAAAACCAACTAACTAAATTATTGGTAAAAATAGATTCTCTTTATAAAAGAATATATGTTTGTCATAAAAAAACAATGCAAGTTTGGTAATGGAAAGACACCATAAAGGACATTACAACTCAGCTATTTATTGAACCTCTACCTTCCTCACCCTCTCCCCTCCTCCTCGTCCCCCACAATGTCTCCTCTCCTCCTCCTCGCCCTCCTCCTCGGCCTCCGTGCCGACGCCATCGACATCGGCATAGGCATCGGCATCGGCATCGGGGGTGCCCCGGGCCCGAGCGGCGGAGGCGCCGGCCAGTACTATCCCCCCGACCCCTCCGAGCCGCAACCGTGCGACTTCGTAAACGAGAAGCAATACAAAGCCTACCTCGTCATCCAGCGCTTCAAGCGCACCATTACGTGCGATCCCTTCGGGAAGACGGCGACGTGGGTCGGCCCTCGCATCTGCCAATACGAGGGGTTCGCCTGCGAGAGCCCGCCCAACGCCCCCGACACCCCCACCATCGCCGCCGTCGACTTCAACGGCTTCCAACTAGCCGCGCCGACCGTGCGCGGCTTCGCCGACCAGCTCCCCGACCTCGCCTTCTTCCACGCGAACACGAACAACTTCTCCGACACCGTGCCCGACCTCTCCTGCCTCCCGTTCATCTACGAAGTCGATTTTAGCAACAACAAGCTCAGCGGAGCCTACCCGGCCGCCACCGCGAACATCCCGAAGCTCCTCTTCCTCGATATCCGCTACAATTTCTTCTCGGGATGTGTGCCACCGTCGGTTTTTGACGTCCGGCTCGACGTTCTCTTCCTCAACAACAACGGTTTGAGCGGAACCATACCCGACAACCTGGGATCGACGACGGCGAAGTACCTCACCCTTGCGAACAACAAGTTTACGGGCCCGATACCCCGATCAATCGGGCGCGCGGCCGGGACCCTCGTCGAAGCCGTGCTACTCAACAACCAGCTCTCCGGCTGCCTGCCGTACGAGATCGGTCTCCTATCCAAGGCCACCGTCTTCGATGTCGGCACCAATCAGCTCTCCGGCGAGATACCCTACTCCTTCGCGTGCCTCGGAAAGATCGAACAGCTCAACTTGGCAAGCAACAAGCTCTTCGGCGAGGTGCCCGACGTCGTCTGCCGGCTTCCTAACATACTCAATCTATCGCTCTCTGACAACTACTTCACTTCCCTCGGGCCGTCGTGCTACCGGCTCCTCAAGAAGGGGGTTCTCGACGTGAGGAACAACTGCATCCCGGGGTGCCCGGGGCAGCCACAGCGGTCACCGGAGGCGTGCGAGAAGTTCGCGTGCGAGCCGAAGTCGTGCCCCGAAACGCCCAACCACAAAACGATACCGTGCAAGGCTCCTTGGTGCGGCGGCGGCGTCGGCGGGTCCCCTCCGCCGTACCCAAGGCGCAAGGGCCTCTCTGTGACGCCGTCGGCTGCGTACACCGCCGTGCGCAAGCCGGAGTCCTGAGGTCTCCGGCCACTCCCCGGTAATTAAAACTGTTCCGCATCTGCGTCAGCACGGTCAAATTTGATTGGCTAAATCTTAGATTTTGTCTGGATAAAGGTCTTACTTGCCAAGGATTTATGTTCCTGTATGTGATTCCAAATATATTTATTTCCATGGGGTTATAAGTAAAATAAGAAAGGGTTTTTTTACTCACCAAAATGTATTTTTTTCCCTCGTGTAAAAATGTCGAAAGACACAGTTCCGTGTAATAAGTGTAATTTATTTCGTGTAAGTGATATATATATATGCAATATCTTCTTGTTTTTTTTGGCAAATTGTTCACCATCTTTTTGATGTTCTTATTATTTATTTGAAGATAATATTCTATATGAATAAAGACCACATCTTATCTATCTATCTAATCCAAAAGCTCCAAAAAGGTGAGAATCCGGTGTTTCTTTTGTCAGCAATAATTGACATACATTTTGGAGTATTCTTTTGTCCATAATTTATTTTACCGTCAATAATTGATATCCATATTGGAATATTCTTTTGTCTATGAAGCTTAAATTTGAAGTTAAGAATGTCTTGGACTCCCATCGGATCCTCTGATTGTCCACAACAGATGGTTAACTCGAGATCTCGGAGTCGGCGGCTCCACTTGCCGCCGATTTGGTGATCCGACGGCTGGAATCTGAGCTGTTGGATAGATTCAAAAACAGATGACTGAAAAGCATAGTCACATGCATCCACTTTAGTTTTTGTATCCATTCGAAAGGAGATGATTGATGCGTATTTGTATCGTATAAGATACATCGAAAATATTGTTCAATCAGACCAGACCAGTCAAGTGGATTGAATCAAATTCACACACAGTTGAATATCTGATTCGGATTGTTTTCACACTGCTCAACCATCGGATCATTTAGACAAAAACGTCTCAATTTATCGACGGCACCTCCTGTTGTATCGAATGTCGAGGAATATGAGTTGGGGGATTAAGAAGGTCCGGCAGCTCATCGAGAAAGGTCCAGAGCGTCAGAGCGCATACATTATATCAACACTGCAAAACTATTTCAAAATATTGTGATAGGAATATTGTGATAGGAGATAAACAAATATCAAGTTAAGCCGCTAGTCTTTTTTGGATTGCAAAACCCTCATGGCAAATGATCTTCCACTAAGCCTGTAACGTCCCGGGTTTAGGTTCTCGGTCCGTTATCAACGAAAACTGGCAATGACAACTTGTTGAATTCAGACCCGAATGGACCCGTTGACAACCACCCAAAATGCTTAAGCCCAAGTTGTCAAGTAGTAATCTCCACCACTTATAAACCACACCCACACTTTGTGTGTTTTCCATGTGGTACTATTTTTGGGTTGGGGTGTTACAAAGCATCTATGCAACCAAAACCATCAAAAGTTTCATCGAGGAATTAAATGTGAATGTGATTGTTAAGATCCTATAAACATGATATTGTTTCACAAATAAAGAGCGTCACCTTGACTTCGAATTTCAAAGGCTAAAACATGATGAAAATGCAAGACTTCCTTAGAGTTGTATATTATATAAATATATTTCTACCACTTCGAAAATATTGAGATTTCAATAAGAAATGCGTCGGGGATCAATCTCAGAATGTTGCACAGTTTTCCTGTACAACAACATAAATAAAAACAAAATTATCAACTTTGAGCTCATGGATCCCGGCGAATTCAGTTTCTCAGAATTTTAGAGGGCATGTTTGGTTACTGGTACGAGGTGGGTTGGGACAACCTCCTGTGAACAGTAGTTGTTCGGATGGTTATGAAGATTGGAGAGGGTTGGAATAATGAATGTAATGTGATGTCAATTTGATTTGTGATGAAATTCCAACCAATGAATAGAGGAAGATAAGCCAAGTTACCTCAGGATAACCCGGTAACTAAACAACCCCTATAACATCCATCAGGAGAATCTAATTTTCATCTTTCATCCTTTCATATTCGAAAAAACCCTCTTCCTTCATATTAATTTCCCTATCCCTGCTTTTCATAGGGTCGGTTTGGTTGCTAGGGTTTATCGGGGTACCCCGGCATACCCCTATCTCCAATCCTCCATTTGTGGGTTGGGATTACTTGTATTGCCTTTTATAATTTCTTTGATATAATGGTTTTTAACCATGTTCGAATACACTTGTTAACATAAAAAACATATTATAATCATTAAAAAGTTAATATAACACATAATCAATGTCACATCACATCACAATTATAATTCCAACCCTCCCAACCCAGCCCAACCCAATAACCAAACATGCCCATAGAGGGTGGAACTCGAATGCATGATCGGACGTCTACACGCAATTCTATAATCATGTCTTCTTTCAAATCAGATTCCAAGCACGATATAAGATTCTGATAAATTAGATTCAACATTTTAAGGTCAAAATTGATAATATACTACAAAAGGTAATACATGCAGCTCAATTTGTGTCATTTCAATTTCATGCAAGATCATTCACTACCAGAATATGATCTTTTGCCGACGTTTATAAACGTCGAGTTAGATCTGATTAAACGTCGTTCTAGCCTAAACCGACGTTTATATAATGTCGGCAAGATATGTTGTGCTAGCCTCGTCGTCCTAGGATAACTCGACAATTAAGAACAAACGTCGGCATTTCCCTCTTATCAAATTCGACGTTTGAACGTCGATCTAAAATATCTAAAAAACCGTTTCAACACGCCGTTAAACTTTTCCCCAACGTTTGAATGTCGACCTTAGCAATCATGGGCGACATCTGAACATCGTGCTTGACGAATATTTTTTATTTTATCATTGGTATCATTTCTGAATTGATTTAGTATATACAGTTTATTTATATCATTCGTGCCATTCAATATATACATACATACACATATCCACACATTGTCACATACCAATGGAAAAATATATTGAACACTTTATAAAATAATTCAAAGACAGAATATTCTAATTACATATACTGAGAAAATAACTCAATATTACAAACTCTCGTTACAAAGTTCATATTTAAATTCTTGTTTGAGAAGGTGCCGACGTTGCCCTCCTCGTAACGATGCCACCATCTTCACATCTGTAACTTCACCATCCTGACGGAGATCTTGTACCACAGAGCAATCGAGAAGAAACTGAGTCTCGTTCCCATCTGGACTGAACCGAATCGGACACATGGGACAAGAATCCACGACGGTGGAAACAAACACGAAGGAAGGAAGATGCACCAGAGGCTGGACCATGAGAGAGACATATGTGAGAAGAATCTATGGAGGTGGATACACATAAGAAGAACCAATGGTGGCCTACCTCTGTTACTGTTGCAACGTCTCTGCCATCATCTTCTCACAGCACAACTCTCCTTCGCCTGGAGGCTTATTTGGAGTGAGAGATCGGAGACGGAGTTCCCTAAGAGAAAGGAAACGATGTGGGTAGAGCAAATGAAAAGGGATAGACATGAGAAGGTTTATGCTTGAAAAGAGGGAGGTGAAGAGTCGCTGAGCATTGGAAATGTCAGAATCAAACCCAACATTTATTATCTAAATGTTGGTATATAATGGAATTTACCGACATTAAAAAATAACTGTCGACCACTGTTTACATTTAACAACATTAATATTAACGTCGACTTTATTCTGATCAAGACCGACATTCATGATAATGGAACGTTGGCTTAGATTGAAATTGTTGTAGTGATTCAGATTGGTTAAGAAATGTAACATGAATCGAATTTTGAAGTTGATTTCTCGTAATGGCATTGTGTTTAGCAGTGCAAAAGATGACATATGATTTAGTTCTATACTGTCCAAGGAAAAGAAATATATGCTCCTTACATAGGTATAAATTAACTTTATGTTATTCAAAAGAGTTCACTGAGAAAAGGGTTTCGTACTAGCTAGGGTGGAGCATTGGGCCGAGCCAGCCCGAACTTTACTCTGACCCGACCCTCAAAAGCCCGAGCCCGGCCCGAACCCGGCCCGAACCCGATGTACAAGTGGGCCGGACCCGGGTCTTCATTTTTGAAAAATATTATGCTCGGGTCGGGCCCGAACCTGAAGTACAAATGGGCCGGGGGCCCGAGACCCCATATTTCAAAAAATCATATTAGAACTAAATTAGGGGACACAGGTTTATAGTCAAGATACATCCAATATTTCCTTCATCCATCAATACTAATATTATATAGTAACAATACACACAATATCCATGTGTTATGGATGAATTATATCAATAAAAATAAATTGGAATCAAAGTGCAACTTCATGGAATTAAAGTAAGTGCGGGTTGAGCCCAATTCGAGCCCGAACCCGAGCCCGATCTCGCGGGCCTTGGGCCGGGCCCGAGTCCTCAGTTTGCTGAAAAAGAGGGCCTCGACCCGATCCAAGGTCCACGGAAAATTGACGGGCTCGGGTCGGGCTTTCCTGAGTTGGACCGGGTCGAGCCCAATGCTCCACCCCAGTACTAAGTGCATAAAGTGACATTTAATAGTAGTTTTGGGATTATGTAGGAGGCCTTAAATTTTGAGTTTGGTTTTTAAATAGTGTTATTAGTGTTTAGACATAGAATTGGGGTGTTGTTGAGTTTAGTCTGAATTTAGGCTATGTGAAAATCGTTGAGGTTGTTGTATAGATCTTTCTTTCTTTCTTGGTCACATGTGGATTAGGTATAAGATTAGGTCATGGACTTTGGTAAAGGTTCGGGGTAGGATGAGATGAACCCTAGAAACTTACGCATAACGTGAAGTGTATGATACCGATCCTCGATAATCATGACACTTGGAAAGAAATTTAAATGGGTAATATTAGGAATACAAGACTTCGATCCGTTCAGAACAAGAATTGTGAAATACCATAGAAATCATGTAAAACTAGACAAAAATTGCTTAAAACAGATAATATTCAAGCAGAAATCACGATGAATAGGAGATTCATCACATGAGGAAGCAACAATCACAACATGTAGCTAGAACTTAAAGAAAAAAGAACGTATCATTGTCAAATGCATCAGATCATATGGTGCTCTTCAGCTTTGGAAGCGGAGGCATCTTGTCGAAACTACTCTCGGTTCCTTCGATAAGTGTTTGTCATGCATGTAAACATAGAGATTGCTAGAGATGCATGCAGTTAGGGGTGTAAGTAAATTCTCAAGTTCAATATTCTCGCTCAAGTTCGGCTCGCTAAAAGTTCGATTCATATTCGGTTCGGAAATAAACGAATCTAACATGAACATTAGGCTCGATTAACTAAATAAATCGAACCGAAAACTCGTAGTTTCGCTCAGGTTCGATTCGTTAAAAGCTTGGTACACACACATTTACATACCATAATTCGCATAAGTGAACCTTATTTTGAGATAAGTGGATTTTGTCTCAAGATAAGTGAACTTTCTTTAAAGATAACTGAATATTTACGGAATAAGTAGGTGTTATCTCGAACTAAATTATCTCAAAATAACTAGTCACATCGCAGATACATCATCCGTCATACCTTCTTTATCCTCAAATCAACAGAACATGTATAAACCTTACTTATCGCATTTTATTCCTTATCCTTATTTGGACATATATAAAAATATATTATAATTATATTTTTTTTCAAAGAGACGAATTCTTATTAATCTAACTTTTTAATAGATGAAGAAGAGCTGGAAAAAAATAAATGAATGTTTATTCTAATTATAGACACGCACACACATATTTCCATTTTTTTTCTTTTCACTCTCTCTTATTAGAGAATTCTCAAGTTCGGCATTCATTTAGGATTGATTCGATTAAAAAGAGATTCGACTCATATTCGATTTGAAAATAAATGAAATGAACCTGAACACAAATTTAGACTCGATTAAATAAACGAACCGAATTTAGAAAATATATGTTCACTCAAATTCGGTCTGTTTATAACCCTACACACAATCTTGCCAATAAAAGAGAGATATTGTAACTCCATGTACGGAGAACGGAACGAACAAAATACACCCCATTAAATATGATTTTAAGAAGATTGGTGAGGGCTCATCTGAAAGAGATTTAATTTTGAGGAGTCCTGAAAAAAAATTGATATAAATAACTTCCTGAAAATTACATCAGCAAATCCATTCAAATGACCATTTATCCAATTGATATTAATATTATTATCCTCGCATTTCCTATAAAAAATTGGTTAACCATTATTTCTCTCTTTTAAATTATATATATTAAAATTAGAAAAAAAAATATTACGATTTTTGCACCATAACACTTACAATTTTTGTAATCACACACATTGTAACCATTTGCCGGGGGGAATATATGTTAATATGTTGTAAAATTATATTAGACTCGTATAGTTGCAATATCACATGAGTTAGTGTAGAATTTTATTTAAAAAAGTTGAGATCCAATTTCTTTACTTTACCTTTAATGGGCCTTTTGGACTTTTAGATTTGGGCCTATGGGATATATAATAGCATTGGGCCTTTTATAATGCCAACAGTGCAAGTAGATAAAAACATATATAATTATTAGTTAGTTGGTAAGCACCCATCTTAAGATCATCAGTGATCTAATGCTATCTTGTAGTTAAATGGCATTTGATGTGAACGCAAAATAAAGCTGCTCGTAACTCATTGATATACCTCTTCGTTGTTTTCATATCCGTCAATATATGTATTCACGTCCGGTAGAAATATTTTAAATCGTAAAAAAATAGGTTGAGAGCCCCTACCAGTTTCTATAAATACTGCTAACCTCCTAATCGGATTGTAACTAGCATACCTATGTTCATGTTCGAGTTTGGTTCCATAATTAAGAAAGGGATTTTTACACTTGTGTTATCAAGTTTCTGCAATTATAATTAGCCCCCTATCATTTTTTGCAACAACACTTGTTTCCCCGCATTCTTACAAAATCCGTAGTACCTTCCTTCTATTATTATACTCATGCCCCTATGTTATATTGACATAAGGGCAATACTGTTGATTTTGTAAGAATACATGGGCATAAGCGTTATCGTAAAAAAAGTAGAGGCTGTGATTGCAGAATCTCAGAGGGGCACAAATGTGAAAAACCCCGTTAAGAAAGTTTAGAACTTCTAAGTCCATGATGTCAAGTTGTTGGGAACAACTGATTTCTTTGTTTTCTATCTCTTATGAGATATCCGGTTCGACTCGATACATTGTAGAGCTTGTATTTTATGACCTCCTTCGCATCGTTACCGGACAAAGCTCGTTGTCTCAAAATGAATTCCGATAATGCGAACCTCGTACATATGTTTGTTGTCATTGTCTTGCTTGATTGTTCGATTTCTCGTCATGCGGTCGGTTCGAGTCTCGATTACATGTGAAATACAGAAAGAAGACGTCATTGGTTATAGAGCAGATCCGATCCAATTCGTAATCCAATCGATTTAAGGAAAGGTTGCAAGAGTGAAGGATGGTTAATCGACAGCTTGATAAACGAATATCTTGAAATAATTGCATTACTCTGGTAGAGACTGGATTCGATAAGTTGTCAAGATCAATTTTCCACGAAAAATGTGTTGGAAACTGTTTCAATCAACAATGCACGAGCAGAATGGTCAGACAATAGACACGATGCACAATCGCACGACATAACGATTTATAGTGTTTCGTCATTGTGCGTGCTCCATTTGCTCGCATCGAACTCTCTCTTTTTGTATTCTCATGAATTTGTTTCCAAGTATAACAACTAAACAATGCGGGATCGGAGTTAGGGTTACATGAAGGTGCATGACACAGTTCGTTACACATGGTATCAGACGCGGAGCTTTCTACAATGACTAATATTAAAGTAGTTTTCATGTTTTTTTGATATGTCTTGAATCATAACCATATGTTATGTCGACCCCAATTAAAAAACTACATTATAAACTTCACTTATCCATTATCTAACATTATTCAGTATCTATCATCCGAACGAACCGAAATCGGACAAGATAAATATCCGCATTTATTTATATTTGTTTAGATGTGTAATCAATAATTAAGGATAGCTGTAGATATATTCACAACCAAAAGCAACGATTATTCTAATCATTTTTACGCATATTTAATATGATTATCAATTAAAACAAGTACTATTAACGTACTTGCACCAGTTTATTGCGTCGCAATTAACATCCACGTCTACCATAATTTTCACATTAATTGAGTCAACAACGAAAATGAACAGGAACATAAATATTTTAATAAAATCTATGTTCTAAAGTTCCATCCTCGTCACGGACAGACATATCATATTTTTTCGGTAAACTACAGAAAAATCCCTGAGCTATACGCTAAATTTCAAACTTGAAATCATAACGATATGAGCCAATGTTGCGATGTAGATCGTAGTATATTGAAGTGTCGGTATTATACGTCGGAATTAACTTTGTTAGGATGTTTTGATGCAATTTGATAGTCAATATTAAGTCGGATTAATGTATCTCAATTCCTGTAATTCAATGTTTCAACCATGTGGGATGTTATTTTGTCCCACATCGTGGACTGTCAAAACTGGCATTTTATATGAGAAATCCCGAAACCAGTCTGAAAACATCGTGAAATAAAGACCGGATCTGTTTCGTGTAACTGCGTTTGAATTTCAAAGGACGTGTCCTTCAATCCTTTCACGTTGTGTAACCGTCTTGACGGCTTTAAATATCACTCTCAAAATCGTGGACTCGTGTTACGAACACTTACAGTTATCATTCGCACTTCCTCTCTTCTCCCTCTCACGATCTCGGACTTCGTGTACGGAGGTGACTTTCGAGGACGTTCATGCACGGTGCGCACCGTCGACGTTGATGAGTATAGAATCGCCGCACCCTGATAGCAGCACGTCAAGATCCTTTGCGCTGGTAAAGTGGGGGCGTTGTCTCTCTAAGGGAAGTCCTACAACACGTTGTTTCGGTTGTGATCTCTAACTCTTTTTCTTTGTCGTATTTTTTGTCATAATGTTTATTTCCAGATTTTCTCCTTACTCTAATATGTATACATTCTTAAAACAGATATGTTTCTTGTCAATAATGATATGGATGCATACACACACTAATGTAAACTGAAAGCACGATGAAAAACTAATTCTTTTATGTATGTTGATGTCGTATTTTTCTACATTATATATATATATATTTTTACGTATGACTGAAATTGACAGGAGTTGGTTAGAAAAACAGCGATGATTTCTTTTCTAAAACTTATTGTGGATAAAATGCAAAAAAAAATTCAAGTTTGGGGTAATATCAAAGACAGGTCCCATAAAAAGCATTTTGTACGGACTTCATTTATTCCGGTACTTTGTCAAGTAGATTATATTCTTCCACCAAAATGGCAAAAAAAGGTAATTTTCTTAATTAATATTCGTTTTATTTTGAAGTCCTATATACACAATATAGAAGAGAACAATCCAAACAACGGTTATAGATATCTAATGCATGACCACAACCTAGGCACTTGTTTGCTTAGTTGTGCCCATGTATTTAAGGTCCATGATTAATCATTATGATTAATCATATAATAATTATTATGAGTAATTCTCCTCGGTTTGATTAAATAGAAAAAGAAGACGAAATAGAAAGGGAGACATAAAGACACACGGACAGCACTGCCATCACATTCCCACATGCCCTTCCCATATCATGCACATTCCATCGGTATATAGATTTGGTGTTTTTACATTAATACTCTTGTAAATTTATGTATTTGCGAAACCCCTGTGGGTGCATTTGGTTCGTAGGTTATCTGAGGGAGGATAACCCGTTTTTGTGCTTTGGTTTTTGGTTGGTGGGTTTAGAGTTGATATGACTTGTGTGATGTGATTGTATTGAAATTTGAAAAAGCGGGTAGTTATTATGATATGATTGTATTGAAATTTGAAAAACTAGATAGTTGTGATGTGATTGTATTGAAGATTGGAATACTAGATAGAAATTGATTATTTTATGATCTTTTGATTATATGGTGGTATAATATATATTTTTTATGGGAAAGAGAGTGGAACCCACTAGTGAGTTAGAAATATGGATTTCGAGAGGTAACCTTTAAAGTGGGGGGGGGGGGGGGGGGGCAACCCCCAACAGAACGCTCTTTGTGAGTTTCTCAATTGTACATACTGCCCTTTTGTTAGGGCACTACCAAGGATATTTTTTTGCAAAATCGAGAGGTTTATATAAGCCTTTCTTAGTAATAAATAGTGGATAAGAACATTAAGTTGGATTTATATCTTGACTTATATGACACTATTTTGAAAGCTTTTTCGTTGAATTGTGTTCCTCGCTTCCACCGTTGATTATATACATGGGCGTCGATACGCTTTTCTTCCATCGAAAGTGTTAGATCTCACAAAGATACGGAAGGGGGCAAAATCGATGTTTTATTAGCACTAGTGGCTACTATGCTATATTAGGGCTTCTTTACTACTTTATATCCGGAAATCGATAGTTGTTAAAGATCACTGAAAGGACTGCGTTCGAAGAGAAAATAAGATATTTCTAGGGACACTTATGTAGGGATATATAATGGGCATGTTTGACTTCAATCTGGATTAATAAAAATTTAGTATTATTGACATGATCAAATGTCTTGACTTTTATATTACAACCCATTCTAATCACAATTTTAACAGCATATTGGATACGGATATATATGTTCTAAATGTGGTTAGACAACAATCATCTCACCATAAGTGAGTTATAGTTTGAGGATTACATGGAAATCGGATCTCTGAGTATGTTAGTTGAAGTTTGAATACTACATCAAAATCATCAGAGAAGTTGCCAAATTTTTCTAGAAACATCACTCATATTTAATTAAACTTAATTAAACTAAATTTATGGCATGATCATGGATGAAGAATCTCACTTACTTTAAAAAGGATACGGGTTTCTCAATCATTCAGATTTAATAGGGAAAAAGAAATATCCAAATATACAAAAATTCATGTCTGCCCTAGGAGTGGAACTCATGATGCTTCTTTACTTAGATAAGATCACCCCAAATAGATTCTTTCACTTGATAATTACGCAAATTAATCAGATTTTACTTTTATCACTCTGGTTTATACGTTACATTATTTTTTTAATTTTTTAAGTTATAAAAAGCATCATATTGGCCGTCGATTTATTAATCATCTTATAAAAAATGAATTACACTGAGTAGCAATAAAATAAATTGTAAATAATGCATACTTAGTAAATTAAAAATATAGAGGCTTGGCATAGAATTATCAGTTGACATTTTCATTTAAAAGTTTGGATTAAAGCAAATGAATAGATAACCATCATTATATCATGATTTGTCAATATGATATTTGTAGAAAATTTAAAGAATCACCTAACTAATAGTTTTCATTGCTATACATTTTGCTATTTTTACGAATAATAAAGCTACATGTAATAAATTATTCGTTCTAAAAAGCCAATTTCCTTGTAGCGAATGGATCGTATAACAATGGTTAGATGTTATGTTTTTTTAGCTTTCTTTGTAATCTAAATAAACTAAGCAACGGTTAATAATGATTTTAACGAAAAAATAAACAAATAATCGTCATTAAAGAAATCATATGCATCAAATAAGAAATTATTTGCAATTTCAATTTTACAATGAATAATATTCATTTTTAATGAATAATATTAATTTTTTATATATTTAACAACATAAGATATGACGACTGCAACAACGAATTTGGCGTGTGACATGGAACATTTTGAACATTCAATGTTATATCTTCCAATATTAAATTCATAACAACGAGTATTAGTCATTGTAAAATTATCTTTTGTTTATGCAATTCATGGCGAATATCATTTTTGTTGCTGAAGTTTTGTATAACAACATTAATTCTTCTGTGGCTTTTTCGTTAGACTTTCCAGTAATTTAGCAACGATGTTTTTTTAAGAAAATCTCTAGCGATATGGTAATATGGAGAAGACAAAATTGTTTGAAGCACAAACATAACCAGAAGCGATTCTTGTTTCAAAGAGAGGAAGACGAGTTATTCACATTTAATTTGATGGTCAGAGACGAATTAAAAGCTAAGTCGTGTATAAGTGACCCCCCATGGAAAAATAAAGATGTCTCCTACGTTACCCATAAGTAAAAGTATCGACGTAATTCAATAGTGTCATTTGGTCTGAATGCTACATGATCACATAAGCCAGATGACGGAACGAGGAGACCTAAGATATAGAAGATCATAACATGAGCGATTCGACAAATTTAGATTCCTATATATCCACTCATACGGTACTTCATCATATAATCCATATAAGATCTATCTGCCTTGACATTACCATATACATCTAGAAAGGCGTAGTATGCTTTGAAAGGAGCTTGTATAATTTGGGATTTTTCCATCATTTTCTTTACCAAAAATAAAAAACAAAGTAGCAAATAATCGTCCTTGCTATAATGTCAACGATAAAAGATACGACAATGAATATATGCATGTATACGTTGTACGCATGTAAATACATACACATACGTCAGCATCCTTGCATGCATGCACATGTGTGGGTATAAAAAGGGCATATGATGCGAAGATGGGGGGTCCTATTTGTTTGGGTAAAGTTTGGAATGCACATCAGCTGGCATAGCTATACTCTCATGTATATAAAAATACACATATTCGTATCTTAGTTCATATATTGCAGCTGTCTCACATGGATCCAATGAAAGCTATGGGAAAGTCCCCCAATTTGGTTCCCACCACTCAATGCACATGGCATGCCCTTCCATTCCCATAACTTTGTTCCTTTCCTTTCCAATCACTAGCACTATTAGTAGTTGCCATCTCCAATGCTTCAACTTGAAGGTACACCATCTCCCTACTCACTCATATTATTTATTTGGGTCTTTTTGCAATTTACATTGGGTTTTTTTTGCACTAGTGCCCTTTTTCATATTATGCAATCGCATCTACGCCTCTGCATTTTTGTAATAACACTCGTGCCCTTATGTACTTGCAGAATTCACAGTATTGCCCAGTTTTTATTACATCGATGCTCCTGTTTTACCTTAATGGAAGGACAGTACTGTGAATTTTGTAAGAATACATGTGTCGTATAAGTATTATTCATGTCTCCACTTATATGTCTAACAATTTTCTTTTACATGCGCTTACATTTTTGCCTCTTTATTTTGTATAGATACGAAACACTGTAGAATTCTACAGAGAGAAAGAGAGATGTCTTGAATACTAACCCATCGTATCATGTCCATCCTACGCAAATATACTGGGTTAAATGCTCTAGTGAGTCATCTGAGATCCTTTCTAGGACCTTAAATCGTGTTGAAGAAGGGATATAGTGGTTGTAGTGCACAATTGTTTTTTTATTGTATTGATATGTAGTATTAGCTTGGATTATATTTGTTAGGATGGATTAGAAAAGGATCCTAACTATACATCGATTCAAATTAAGGGACTTATTTTTGAAATATTAAGACATGATGAACCTTCAACTTTACGGTTTAGCGTCGGCGTAGAAGGGTCACGAAAGCTTACAATAAGGCCTCTTATTGTTAGGTTTCGAAAATGAAGACTCTAATTGCGAATCGATCATAGTTGGGACCTTTTTTCTGATTTACCTTATATGTTATACTAACATCAATCAATGGTACATGCACATATTGTTGTTTCTATGGATCGAGGAGAAAGAATGTTCAATTGGAAGAAGATTGTACACGAGCGAGAGTAGATGCAAACAACGCATTCAGATTCCTTATTACGAGTGAAAGCACACCATATATTGTTGTGATTATCACAATTGTCCATTGAAGATAAAAAAACGGAGGTTGGACAAGAAATAATTGTGCTTTTACACTTGTACCCCTATATTCATGAGAAGTTCTCAATTGTGCGCCTTCATTGAGGTAAAATAGGGGCATACATGTCATAAAAGAAGACAGAACAGTGAATTTTGCAAGAATATAAGGACACAAGTGCAAGGACTATTCGATCATTGTAAAAAATCCTAAGATGGTGTTCAGTTGGGGGGTTACCTCCCAAAACTCATATTTCTAACCCACTAGAAGGGTTCATTCTCTTTCCATAAAAAAATATATATTATACGGTCATATCATCTAAAAATCACAAAATACTCAACTAACTTTTGACTTTCGCCACTATCTCCACATCCCTTATGGGAATTGGTCAATGTCTGACTATACCAATCTTTAATACAATCGCATCACAACAACTACTCACTTTTTCAAACTTCAATACAATCATATCATAATAACTACCTGCGCTTTCACATTTCATTACAATCGGGTCACACAAACCCTCTCAACTCTAAATACACCAATCAAACACCAAAGCATAAAAATAGGTTATCCTCTCCCAGCTAACCCACGAACCAAACACAACCTAAGAGTGCATTTGGTTGTCGGATTATCCCGGGGTAAACTGGTGGAGGGTAACATGTTTTGTGTTTTGGTATTTGGATAGAAGATTTTGTGTTGAGTGGGTTTGTTGTGATGTGATTGTATTGGAGATTGAAAAAATGAGTAGTTACTATGATGTGATTGTATTGAAGTTTGAAAAAATGAGTAGAACTTACTTAATTTATAATTTGTAGATGATATGTCAGGTATAATATATTATTTTTTGATGAAATAGATGAAAGAGAAATGATTTATACAATTTATTGAAAATCGAGGAAGGATGGACCCAGAAATGAGAGAAGGGATGGATTCCCCAAAGGAAAGATTAACCCTAAATCTAAACATAACCTAAGAAATTTCCTATCATTTCAAAGTGCACGAGTTGGTAAAAGCTCGTACATCTAATTGGATAAAAATCGATAAGAATGAGTATCACATGGAAAGTATGCGCACCCAATGGTAAAATGATGCATCTAATGGTAACACATGAAATTACCCGGTTTATTGGTCTGTGTAAATCTCCAAAGGCTCCTCCTTTGGATTTTCCATGGACGGCTGAGATGAACACAACAGCTCCTTTCTCTCTCTACCGTCAGAAGAATCCACGGCATGGAAGGAGATTCTCCCTCTTTCTCTCTCTCTCTCTCTCTCTCTACTTTTACAGAAGAAAAACCAAACCAACGGTAACAGCTGAAGAACAATGACCACAACAACTTCATGTCAATGATCATTACAATGCAACAGTCTGTACTGCTCCTTTCCTCTCTCTCTCTCTCTCTCTCTATCCCCCACACATGTGCTGATGTGCACTGCTCTATCTCTCTCTCTCTCTCTACCCATCTCTCTATAGTGGAACGTAGACAAGTAGGAAGGCAGAACACCGAGGTGGGCATTTGGGCAGGAGTGACCCCCAAGTCTCCCTCCACCTCCCCCTCCTCCTCCCGTCAAAAAAGCTCCAATCTTTTGCACCCAAATCCCAATCCCCAACCGCAGCAGTGACCTGCAAGGAAAGCGATAGCGGTTGTTATCCGTTGCTGCTGCTGCTGCTGGTGTCGGTAGCACCTGCCCCCGTCGTCCTCACCTTCCAAAACCTGTTCTTGATGCCCACACCCCACCAGAATCCGTACCCTTCTCGTATTCCGGTGGGTTCGCTCGAAATTCGAGGTTGGCAGTTGGAATTCTGAGGCTTTCCGGCAAAGGGAAGCTGAAAGATTGGATTTTTCGCGGGATTTGGTTTGTGGGTAGCGTGGATCGCGGGTGCCCGAGATGGAGAATGGCGGGGAGGATTGCTGCGTGAAGGTTGCTGTTCATGTGAGGCCACTTGTTGGGGAGGAGAGGCTCCAGGGATGCAAGGATTGTGTCACCGTTGTTCATGGGAAGCCTCAGGTGAGAGATGATGCTCGTTTTCTTGGGGATTTTACCCTTTTTAAAAGAATTACGTGTGTTCTTCCAGTGGAATTTGTAATTGTTGGGGTGTGACCTTTTTTTTCTGGTTGGGATCTGGCTGTTTGGAATTTGCTGCTTGAGGATCCTCCTCGTGAATTGCGATAGGAATCGAGTGAGCCACATCGGAATCGTTACCGTGTCTCTCGGATTGATCGAGTTTCTCTCGGATTGTTTCTAAGATGGTGATAGTTGCATGAGAAGTAGGTAGGGGGGAGAAGGTTGATTGCAGTTGGATATGAATGAGACATGATGCTGGAGGATCATGTCAGTTTTTTTCGGGGCGTTCAGAGGTTTTATGTGCTCATTAAGATCGAAGCATCTCGACCGGTTCCATCTTTCCATATATGCAGCACATTACAGAACTACAGCTGCTTTACTTCCTTCTGTAGAACTTGTTGATCATCTGAATCTGCGCTCCTACTAATCCATCTTTATCGCTCGCATTTATATTTTTGTGCTCCTTTCTTGTTCGGCTCTCGTTGTATCACAAAGAATTTCACCTCAATTTTATAAAAATATCACCAAAATATAGTTCATTCTATGTCAGTGTCATTCCTGCGAGGATCTTGTGTTCCTGATGAGAACTTTCTATGATAACTTTAGCTTAATCTTTTGACCTTACAGAATTAACGCCTTTTTTAGTATTAAGAGTTTGCTCATATGATTGATCCATTCACTTGAGTAATATCATACAGGTACAAATTGGGACTCATTCGTTCACATTCGATCACATCTATGGAAGCACTGGCTCTCCTTCCTCGTCGATGTTTGAGGAATGCGTAGCTCCACTTGTAGACGGCCTGTTCCAAGGGTATAACGCAACCGTTCTTGCGTATGGCCAGGTTGGTAGCATGCTCCTTCTATACTACATTTCCATTTGATCAGCTAATGATGTACCGTGTTTTTTTGACGTGATGGAAATTTGATCATTCGGAGCTAATGCAGACCGGTTCAGGTAAAACCTACACTATGGGTACAGGAGGTAAAGACGGTGGCCAGGTCGGGCTAATTCCTCAAGTGATGGATGCGCTATTCAACAAGATCGAGAACCTAAAGCACCAAGCTGACTTCCAGTTGCGTGTTTCATTCATCGAGGTATACCATTTTTTTACGATGTACAATATAAGAAAACTGAAGGTACATTGTTAGCGGCTCAGCTTGCTGCCTGCTTGTCTCCTATTTCGATGTAATCCCTCTTTGTTGATTGAAATTTTGGACAGACATTGTTATAAACCGTTTATTTATTCGTACTTTCTTTAACCATGAAGATCCTAAAGGAAGAAGTGAGAGATTTGCTTGATATGTCAGTCGGGGTTGCTGCTGCGAATGGGAATTCTGGAAGAGTAGCGATACCAGGAAAGGCACCGGTTCAAATTCGCGAGGCATCTAACGGTGCGATAACGCTCACTGGCTCGACGGAGATCGACGTTCTGTCTCAGAAGGAGATGACCGCTTGTCTCGAACAAGGCTCGTTGAATCGTGCAACTGGAAGCACCAATATGAACAGCCAATCCAGGTCAAACTCTGCTCGTAACAGTATCTAGACAGGGATGATAGAAATAAAATTTTGATCATATATTCCCTTTTTTCCTGAAAGAATATTGACCATTCTATAGTCAACGTATCCACAATTACTTGGTCTTATTTTATTGCTTAATGTTGAAAATTTTGTGATTGATAAAGTATGCAAAGAATTTCTGTTTTTTTTGACAATCAACATCTCTGCAATTCTGGTAAAACTAGATATTTTTGTATTGCCAAGGTATAATTGCTATAAAATTTGCAGCATTGATCCTACTGTTTCAAGGAAAACAAATGCAAGAAGATCCATTCCTTATTCTTCTGTCACTAAAAAACAAATCTTTTCCATTTTGGTGCGCGATGTACATCAGAACTATTGATGTAAGGCCGGATTGTAATAACACTTCCATCACTGCTGTGATTTGCAAAAGCTTATGGTATATGCATGAATCAACCGCGTCGATCCAACAGTTACTGCCCTGAAGTCACATACTTTATATGCCGCTTTCACTTTCCATTACAAGATCATGACAAGTACATGATCTTCTATACACTGGAGTCATTATTTGTTGATCTTGATATCCGTAAAAACTCAATTTGCTTATGCGCACCATTGTGTTTACATTTTTTTTTCTTTGATGTCAGTCGTTCCCATGCCATCTTTACAATCACACTAGAGCAGATGCGCAAGCTTGACTCGATTTCCAACTCCGACAGCAGCAGCCAGAGTGATGACATGATCGAAGATTTCTTGAGCGCTAAACTCCATTTGGTAGATCTCGCAGGATCGGAAAGGGCGAAAAGAACGGGGTCCAACGGAATGCGTTTCAAGGAAGGTAGCTTCCATGCAATCTTGTAGCTTGGAAGTCAACATGTTTTTCTATTTGCTAATGTTGTTCGACGTATAAATCCGAGCACCTTCCAGGGGTCCATATCAACAAGGGCCTTCTTGCTCTCGGTAATGTCATCAGCGCACTTGGCGATGAAAAGAAGCGTAAAGAAGGGGCTCATGTTCCTTATCGCGACAGCAAACTCACAAGGCTCTTACAGGTTCAATGTGTTCTTTTCCTTTTTCAGATCATTACTTAAATCAGACATAGTGAGATAATTTAGAGGACATATTTGTTCTTTGATAAACATCAACCAAATATATGTGGAACTTCAATCATGATCGTTGTTTATCATGGTTCTTTTTACATTGGATTTAAAAAAAAGCACATCCATTTATCAAGAAAATTTACATGCTATGTGGATTCTCTTGTTATGAACATAAAGCTTAAAAGTTAATGATAATGTCTTTGCAGGATTCACTTGGAGGAAACAGCAGGACAGTAATGATAGGTAAAAATAACGGTAGTTTTCATTCTTCAAAATCGGTTAGCAGCTTATCATGTTCTTCAGATACCCACAAAAGTTATTCCTCTCAAGATCTTATATGATGCAAAGTTGTTGGTTTCATTCCTACCAAACTATGCTTTTTATATTTTTATGGTTTCGTATTTTTGACACAATTTTCAAATACCCTGATCTTGATTCCAGCCTGCATCAGTCCAGCGGATATTAATGCTGAAGAAACTCTAAACACGCTCAAATATGCTAATCGCGCTCGCAACATCCAGAACAAGCCCATTGTATGAAATCTCTTTTCTGGCATATCGCTCATTGTGCTCGTAACCTTTCAGTTTCTCGACTTTTGACTGTTTGGTTAATTGACTGTTATAGGTGAACAGAAGTCCCTTGGCAGCTGAGATGCAAAAACTGCGACAACAAATTGAATACCTGCAAGCTGAGCTACTTTGTGCTCGTGGAGGGGATTGTTCCTCTGACGAGACACGGGTAAAAAAACTTTCTTTTTTTGATGAAATATTTCTTCTCGTGTTGCATAGTGTAAAAACATCGATGTTTGTTTCTCTGTAGGTGCTCAAGGACAGGATCTCTTGGCTTGAAGTTACAAACGAAAATCTACGTAGGGAACTAAACGTATATCATGGTCAAACACCCTATGCTAATGGCCACAATATTTATGTATGTCAAGTATATAGTGCCTACGCGATGTCTACTAGTTTTTTCTTCAAAGTTGTGATTTTCTCAAATATGAACCTAGTCATTACTCCTCAATGGTTACACTTCCGTATTGGTGGGATTGCAGGAAGATGGTGTCTTCACAAAGGGAGATGGGATGAAAGAGAACTTGAGTAATTGCGAGCCATTTGACTACTTGATGAATGGAAGCATAGGATGTAAATTCCCCGATCTTGTTATCTTGTTTTCTTTCGGTATCTTCAAATGGTTGTTGAAAAATTCTGAACTTGTATCTGAATGGACCATTCAATAATTTGCGTTTGTGTCAGAAAAACGCTCATTTTTCTTCTCAAACTTTGAAGGATAGATTTGTGTCACAAACATGTGTCATTGGTCCTCAGTGCCAAATTGTGCCAAAGACGGCCATATAAAATTCAAGTCCAAGTCGTCGCAGTGTTCATCAACTATTGTATTCAATTTCCACTTTTTACGAGTTTTCTATGCTTGATCATTTTTGCATGCATGGAGGCATTGTATGTGTCACGGGGGTCATTGCGTTTGGGGTGAGTATTAGATGATCATCTTTTGGCTTCTATTGGATAAATATTTATGGATGACATAACACGGTGGGTGGTCATCCTGTCGGTTTACAAATGACAAGGGAAAGATTTAGTCGAAGTTCCTTTTTCGTGCGATCTTATGTCAGTTCTCTTTTACGCTACACTTGAAAGTTAAACCGCATCAGGGTTCATGTTGCTATAGGCATAAAGGTAGATGTGATTTGACATTTGTCTTCCCTTAATTATGTTGGTCATTATTCATAGGTAATGATTCGAAGGAAGTTGATGAGGAGGTGGCGAAAGAATGGGAGCATAATATCTTGCAAAACAGTATGGGAAAGGAGTTGAATGAGTTAAACAAACGTCTAGAACAGAAAGAGGTAGACTATCTATTATCCTGCATGAGAAGTCACTATATTCCCAATCTGCCTTCAGTGTTATATTTTAAATGAACTTGTGTGTGTGTGTGTGTGTGTGTGTTTCAATTAGTGAAAGATTTTGAGAAAAAAATAGAATAGAGTGGAGTGTGAGCTGAACTTATTTCGATGGATTTAGTGTGTTACTTAAGGTTTATAAAGCATTTTTTACGACCAAATATAATATCAATTTTGCAGTCGGAAATGAAATTGTTTGGGGGTCTTGACATGATGGCCATCAAGCACCATTTTGGAAAGAAACTCATGGAACTCGAGGACGAAAAACGGGTTGTCCAGGTTTGCTACCATGCTGAGTAGTTCTTCTGCATTGTTAGTTGCATCATATCCTGTGTGGGGAACAAGTTTCTTATATCTCGTGATACCTCAGCAAGAGAGGGACCGGCTATTAGCCGAAGTTGAAAGCCTAGCTCACTCTACTGACGAACAATCACAAAAGATTCCTGATATTCATGCACAAAAATTGAAGTCTCTTGAGGCACAGGTAAATGGGGAAACAGCTCGAGTTTATATCCATATCGATAAGTTTTCGAGCTAATGTTGCACATCTCTCGATGTAGATTCTGGACCTCAAGAAAAAGCAAGAAAACCAAGTCACGCTTTTGAAGCAGAAGCAAAAGAGCGAGGAGGCTGCGAAAAAGCTGCAAGAAGAGATTCAATTTATCAAGGCTCAGAAGGTCACTACCTCGACGGTTCTTCTTTGCATGATGGTGTTCACATGATAGCTTTGTTTAGTTAGTCCACTGTTATGAACTTTCAGGTTCAGCTGCAGCACAAGATAAAGCAGGAGGCAGAACAATTTCGACAATGGAAAGCATCTCGAGAAAAAGAACTATTGCAGGTATGATCTCGGTTGCTTGGAGTATATAATTTTCTTCTACCAATTTTATGTTAAGTCATGACCCATTGGCTCCCGAACATTTTTGCCCAACAGGAGATTTTCTCTACAATTAATGTTCGATAATCATAGTTTTTTTTATTTTTGTAGTTGAAGAAAGAAGGAAGGAGGAACGAATACGAGAGACTCAAGCTTCAAGCTTTGAATCAAAGGCAAAAACTGGTAGAGTGTGATTTTATGTTTTCTAGGAAATCTCCTAATGATGTGAAAGAGAATATGTAAGTAAAACTGACAGAGGAAAAACTATCTGCCAATAGGTTCTTCAGAGAAAGACCGAAGAGGCTGCAATGGCTACAAAGCGGTTGAAAGAACTACTGGAGGCTCGCAAGTCCTCCCGCGAGAACTCCAGTAAGTCATCGGTTATCTAGAGTATATGATCTTGTCATTTTTTTACAAGTATCGTTCATTCACATTATCCATTTTTTTCCAGTGATCGCAAATGGAAACTCCCCTGGTGGGCAGGTAATTGTTATATCATATATTTGCCCATTTTTTACTGTTGTGGTGTTTGCATATGAAAACTGCTTTGTAACCAAAATCAAAAACCAGATCAACGAGAAATCGTTACAGAAATGGCTAGAACATGAACTTGAAGTCATGGTCAATGTGCACGAAGTTCGTTCCGAATACGAGAAACAGAGTAAAGTGTGAGTAATATTCTTGGCTGATAGAATGGCGTGTGTCATTTTGTTGACAAAATTGGTTTTTCGCTCTTCAGTCGAGCAGCCATAGCGGAAGAATTGACTATCTTGAAGCAAAGCGAGGAGATGATTTCGAAGGGCCAGAGTCCCCCGAGGGGGAAGAATGGATTTTCCAGGTCTTTTACCTGATCGTTTTATATTAAGTTGCATATATCTTTTCTTTTCCATGCTTGAATTCATTTAATATATCTCTTGTTCACATGTCTCTTGGGGGAAAAAATCATGCATGAGATACGAAAAAGCTTCAAAAAACTTGTCGAAATGGACATTTAGCGCGAGTTTTGTTTTTGTTGGTTGGAACGAATCAATGGTCGCTTTGGTTTTCGTTCGAATATCATTTTCAAGAATCTACTATATAAGATCTTTTATTCCATTTTTTAGGAGAATATGAAATGACATAAATTTATTGTAGCGGTATCGCTATTTCCACGCAAAATCGAGCTTTTCTTATTGGGGGTCTTTCCTTTAATAATTTACATCACTTCAGGATTTTATCAATGCCACCAAACACAAGATTGGCAAGAATATCATCGTTGGAAAACATGGTTAGCATCTCTTCAAACACTCTCGTGGCCATGGTATCTCAACTTTCAGAAGCGGAGGAGCGAGAACGTGCATTCACCGGTCGTGGTCAATGGAACCAATTGCGATCAATGGCAGATGCGAAGAGTTTGCTGCAGCATATATTCAATGTCTCAGTTGATGCTAGGTAAGACACGAGCATAAGTTTTGGCGCCTTTTGTTTTCTCCGTTTTATCTTTGAAAATTTTCAAAAGTAAAAAACTAATTATGCTTGGCAAGTGATCAAGCAAATTCCATTCATGTAACCTCTTGTATTTTCTTCCACGTTCCTCGATCTCGAACGTCGAGCAAGATACGATATTTAGTATTTCAAAAGGTATATATACGGAGTAAATACAGTGCCATTATTTTCATTTTTGTGGGCGCTCGCTTTATCAACAGATGCCAACTACGGGAGAAAGAAATCGAGACGAAGGAGCTGAAAGAACAACTGAATGAGCTGGTTGTTTTGTTGCAACTGAGTGAAGCCCGGAGGAAAGAAATCGAGAAGCAGCAAAAGGCGAGAGACCAAGTTTCTCCTGAAGTGGTGACTCCTCCGTCGACCCCGGTAAGTACATAACTATATGACTTAAGAATTTGGTTAAGATTTGGTTTAGTTAGGACTTCTATAATAGATTATATGGCTATCTTTTGATCCTACAGGTGAACACAAATGGCTCACTGAAACACGGTGCGGACGACTCCAATCCTCCGTTGTCACCCGTGTTGCTGCCTGCGCAGAAGCAACTCAAGTACACTCCGGGCATCGCCAACAGCCCAAGCACAGGGACAGCAACCTTCCTAAACCAGCAGAGAAAGGTTGGTAACTCCTTATCCAATGATTTGTATACCATACACTAGTTATAATCCGCATTGTTTGCAGATGGTGCCCGTTTCGCAGATCTCGATGGGCAGGAAGAATGCTGCGATTGGCCATTCAGGAAGGTTGTGGAGATGGAAGAGGAGCCACCACCAGTGGCTTTTGCAGTTCAAGTGGAAGTGGCAGAAGCCGTGGAAATTATCAGAATGGATTAGGCGCAGCGATGCGATGGTAATGAGGCCAAGGCCTAGACCATTGCCCCTCCGTCGTGCGACGTGACTGACTACCTTCCCCAACAGTTTGATACATATAGCTTCTGGCCAACATTACTAATTATTTCCAGGAATGGTGGCAATAAAATTTCTGACTGAGGTAACTGTAGTTTATACATTCGATTGCGAAGTGTTCGTTGGTAATGCAGGATATAACTTCTTGTCGCTATTTTCTGCAGGCACGAGAAGTTCATAGGTAGGATGAACCACTTCGGATTCGCGTATCTCGTGGCCGGATTTCAAAACACGTGAATCTAATTTTGTTTGTTCCTCTATTCATTGTGTTCATATGAGTACATGAAAAAAAAATGTCTTCTTTTGTTTGTTTTTGGCTTTGTGAGAAAAAAGAGTGTTTCTTTCCTCCTCTTGTAATTGCCTTTGTGTACAACTTCTGTTTGATCATTTGGAGTTTGTTTTGTGTGGCCTGTTTCAAGAGTTTGTATTGATTAGAGAGATAATCCTTCGTGCATTTGATTGTCGTCGTAATTGTTCAGATGCATTTCCTTTTATTGAATTGCATTCTCGAGCAGATAGATTGAGCATACCCAGGTGTCCTTCCCTAGTTTGCAATAGATTTGGGTTGTCGACGTCGTCATAGGGAGTAAAGTGAGATCGCCACTTTGTTCGAGTCAACAAATGGGGTTGATTCAAAGTCCACTCTTTCGTTCCAATCATGCGAAGGAGTCGAGGGAATATGGATATTGTTGATGGATCGTTAATATTGAAGAAAAGATAAACGAAGTGATAAACGCAAAGAAAAATCCAAAGAAACAATCACCAAGAGACGGAGATTTTACATGGAAAATTCTTCCGATATAGAGCAGGAGAAATGGGAGGGGGTTTATTTCGCACATAAACACATGGATTCAAGGTTCGCTACAATTAGGTTACGTCCTTGGATGATGGCGATCTTTTTCAATGTGTGAAAAAACAAAGAGGGATACAAAGAAATTAGAAACGAAGTACGAACCCGAGTCCCGTGTTGAGGAAGTTTATACGGCTACTGGTACAAATGTATACATGTATAAATCGGACAGTGCATCTTACCTTGCTTTTTGAAGAGGAGGTTGTCAAACATCTTTGGACTTAGCAGGCTAGTATTTAGGGCATGTATGCAGTTGTATGTGGACCAATACATCTTCTTTGTCGACCTATTATCCTTTAAACACAAATTCACTAATGGATTAATTATTATCTTTATAGCTTATCCCCAATCCTTATCCTACAACCTAACCAACCATAGAGATCAACTCATGTATTTTTTTGGTGGTTTCATTTGCATATGTAGAAAAATGCTTTGTTACCTTGTAGAAAACAACAATACGGAAGCGTAATCAAAGATAAATAATAAAGAACACAAAAATACCAGGATTTTACGTAGAACCCTACTGCATAAGGAGCGGGATGAAATCATGAGAGAACCGCCTCAAATGGTTGATATGTATAATGAACTTTCTTTATTAATACAGGTGATGTGGGGCTTCTTACGTAGTCTTGTCGGTATGACCAAGTCATACCAATAGATGATGTGGGACTAATCTGTGTGGATGTGATAAATTGGACAATGGAGGGATCTGGTTACACATCTATGCATGCATACTCTAACACCCCTCCCCCCAAGCTAGAGCATGCAATTCTCAGCTTCAACAATAAAAAGAAAACATTCACTCGCAGAACACGATAGACAATATCAACTCAATGCACACTCTACTCAATGTGTGGTGAGGATATTTATTCTCATGTCATACTAGTGAGGAGGAATTGAAGGGTCGGAATGTAATGAGTTTCCACGTCAGAGAACGTGCGTTATGTATTGTGCAAAGTCACCTGAACTGGAATGAGTCTACTTTATCAGAGAAGATGTGCTCCTTATTGTGCATAGTCACATGAATTGGAATGAGACTCCTCATTGGATAATGCGTGCTCTATACAGTGCAATGCCACTTAAACGGAAGGAGACTCCTCGTCGGAGAAAGTGCATTTTGTACACAGAGTCACATGAACTAGAACTAATCTCCTTGTCTGAGAACGTGTGCTATACCCTACGCAAAGTCACCAGAACATGTATCCTCATCGGAGAACTCAAAAAAACTAGGTCACTCAAACATAAAGTGCCTCAAATGTGGACTTTAACAATATGAAGGTAGAGTCTGAATTTGGATGGGAGAACTCTGTATATTATCCCCCTTTCTCGCACACTTATCAAAAAAGGATGACATCAACCAAGTTGGGAGAAGAGCTGAAGTGAATAAACAAAACCTTCACCTTTTTTTCTTCAAATGAGTCGTTCTCTCTCTACTTTTTATGGCTTTTATCTCTTCTCAATTCATTTTTTGATATGCCTCTTCTCCCTTTTATTTTCTTGGCGTTCTATAATTTTTCAACACAACCCAATTATCATAAGATGAATCCCTAGTTGAGCTCAAAATACACACTCCTTTCTTTCTTTTCCGTCATGTGTAGCAACAGCCTAAAACAACTGCCTTGTGAATTTAAAGCCCCCAACGTGAGGAGACATCTCTTCTCTTCTTGGCATAGGATTAGGGTTCTCATCAGGGGAACCAGACGTCAGCCTCATGGACTTGGGAAGCGATATTGTGCAAGGAGATGCGACGTGGCTGGAGGTTGTCAACTATGGTTGTAAGTACGTCATGACTCGATGTGTGGCTAGAGATGCAACCGTCATTGGGAGGTTGCATCGATGGCTTCTTCTTCGAAAATTAGGGTTGGATGGAGATATGAATAGAAGGTGCACTGGACTTCGTGAAAGGTGTGCCTAAAGATTTGCATCGAATCGTACTAGGATGAGGGAGGGCTTTCGGGCGTTGAGTGCCAAGCATGCCAATATGATTGTTGAAGCACGGAGAAAGGGCTTGGAAGAGGGCCATACTGTGGTTTCTTCTTCTTTTTCTTCTTCTTCTTATTCGAACTATGGAGGGGCACCACCTATCTTAAGGGCTAATGTCGGCTTCTTCTTCTTCTTCTTCCACGTTGATCCTATAGGGTTCACAAAAAAGAACCCATGGGTCTTGGAGATCAACCTCCATGCGGAGACGGTTGATTGCAGTGCTCTTCTTTGGCTACACGATGTGGTCGTGGTTCCATGTGGGATACCAACATGCGAATAGTTGATCTTGGCGCTCCATATTGTTGGCGGTGATGGCTTCTTGCTCGCTCAAGTTCCGTCAATTTGGGGCAAGAACCCTATAAATTTCCTTGCTTCTCCAGAACTTCATCAATTATGAAGATGGCTATAAAGCTGCCGGTGGGAGGTGCTCACGCATGGAACAATCACAAAATTGATGATCTCTTGTGGGTTGCTCTTTGCATGGACATATCGGTTCCCCCGTGATTATCTCCAGCCACAACACATCTAGTTTGGAGTTAGGTTTCCATCAAATACCCTAGATTGTTGAAAGCAGTGATCGTCAGAACTTTGAACTGATCACGAACATGAACAACAAAAAAATCCCAAATCCAGAATTGAACCTACTTCGATACGATGTAAAAAGACACTCTGATACCATGTAGAAAATGACAATGCATAAACGCCATTAGATATAAAGAACAAAGAACATAAAGGACACATGGATCTCGGATGGAATCATACTTCATAAGGAGTGTGATGAAACAACAGAGAACTGCCTTAGAGGGATGATGCGTATAATGTATTCTCTCAATGAACACATGTGGTATGGGGATTCTTATATTGCCCACCAGTATGAACAAGCCCCACTAATAGGCGATGAGCGACTAACCTATGTGGATGTGGTGATTGGAACCTGGAGGGCTCCCGTTGCCCATCTATGGATGCATACTCTAACAACATATATCTGTATATTACTCTTCTTTGATCATTTTTTAGATTTTTGAGACGATTATAGGGAGATGCTAGCAATATTATCATTCCTATGTTTCATTTTAAATTGTAACGAGGAGGCTTAAAATACTACATCATCCCATGAGTAAGAATAATAATAGTAGATTTAAGAGTGGCAATTGACAAAAGACTACAATTAATATATTTGATTTAGACCCCAAATATTGCAAGTGGTTCTAAGTAAGTGCTAGTGAGAAAACATGAATGTTGAGTACAATTTACTTACGCCGCATAAACATGATTGTAGATGTATCCTCCTCATGTATAACTTCATAATTACACCACATTTCTTGCGTGTTCATATTTACGCTAGAACCCTTGAAAAATACACTCGTCTCACATTATATGTTCATGTTATATTTAGGAGACAATCCTTCGCATTTGCAATATTGAAACCCCTTTTAACCTTCTTCTCGTATGATCGATTCCTCTTCCTCTCATTCTCGATAGTCAGTCCTCCTCCACCCCCACGCATCCTCCTCCCTCCACACCTGTCCTGGATGATCAAAATGTGAGGAGGACATGAAATAAGGGGACGTCGGAGGAAGGACAAGAATGCCATTTTATTCTCTAAAGTTTTCAAGAGTTGGTTATTAAATATTGTAATTACATCTTAGTCCTTGTGAATGGCATAGACATGCTGTATAAGATGGACATACATTTCAACCATCCCAGTGAAAATACGTACTACGCATAGATCAAGACATAATTATGAGATTTTAGAAGGGTGCATATGCAAATATCCTTTACAATAATAAAGGACACTTGTTGAACTCTATGGGTGTGTTCGGCTACAAGGTTAAACCACCCCCGGGGTGGTTTAACTCCCATAACACATGTTTTCTCCCTCCTCGTGGGCCCCACTTTATTCCCTTTTTAAAAAATTTAAAAAATAAATTTTACACCATCAATCCTATCAAAAAATAATATATAATACCATCATCTCATCTAAAAAATATAAACTACTCCACTTCTACTCACTTTTTCAAACTCCAATACAATCACAACATAATAACTACTCACTTTTTCAAACTCCAATACAATCATATCATAATAAACCCACTTCTAACCCACCTCCAGTTTAACCCTCTATCCAAACACCAAAACCCAAAAATAGGTTACCTGCAACCAGTTTAACCCACCTAAACCCACTATCCAAACACCCCTGTAGATGTGTTTCACACAACATTCATTAAAATATGTTTGTCCGCATATATTCTAAACCTACAAACTTCCTCGAGTTATTGACCAAGTTTTCCAAAACCTCCCCTGAATTAAAAGAAACAAACCGATGGCCATGCATCCTCCAATCTCCTATTTACCTATTCAAACCATGGATCCGGGATCCGACGGTTCTGCTAGAACCACGTCACCAGCATCCGGCGGCGTAGAACTCCCGATCCCAAATCTAGGGTTTCGCAGCCCACATATATAATTTCCACTCCCCGCCCCCTCCGATCGGCGTGGCGCAGTCCCGTCTGCTCCCCCAAATCCGTTCTATAGTTCCCCTTTTTTACACCAAAAAACCACAAAAAATCGGAAAAAACCCTAAAAAACCTCAGATTTGAGCTCGTTCTACCGTCAGAATCGTATATTGTCCTATCTAGAATCACGTTTTAGGGTTTCTATCGGCGGAAAATCCAAAAAAAAGGGGGCTTTTTGCTTAGCGATGGCGCAGGCTCAGGGACCGCCGGCGAGCAACGGGGGAGGTGCGGCAGCGGGTACTGGAGCGGGAGCCTTCCCGATGACGTCGCTGTACGTGGGGGA
This sequence comes from Ottelia alismoides, assembly GCA_037367405.1. NCBI lineage: Eukaryota > Viridiplantae > Streptophyta > Magnoliopsida > Alismatales > Hydrocharitaceae > Ottelia > Ottelia alismoides. The sequence continues at coordinate 105,219 of JAZKJV010007989.1, read as the reverse complement.
TCTGGAGGTGAACGTGACGGACTCGCAGCTGTACGATCTCTTCAGCCAGATCGGGCAGGTGGTGTCGGTTAGGGTTTGTAGGGACATCAGCACCAGGAGATCGCTTGGGTACGCCTATGTCAACTTCGGGAATCCTCCGGAAGGTGAGGGTTTCTCTATTTTTTCTGCTTTGAGATAATTTGACTCGTTTTTTGGAGTTTGATGTTTGTTGGATTGATGGATTTGGCGATAGGTCTTCAATTATTTGAACCGAGATTAATTTCACTACTGTTTGGGTGTTCGTCTGCGTGTATTGTTGACAACTGTTTGAGTTATGTTGGAAAGTCTAGATTTTGGGCACGGATATGCGTTTATATATATATATATATATATTGTAGAATCCCAGATGGTATTGTTGAATACTATTTGAATACTTCGGTGTTTGTTGTGATTGATTTGTTTGCGATTGATGGCTGGAATTGAAGGTTTGATATTCTTTCATGGAAATGATGTATATGAACAACCCGATCACATAATTTGTGAGAAATTAGTATTTTGGACTGGTTCTTGGGGTTGTCGAGGGGCATTTTGGATCAGGCGAGTAAGAGATAATCTGCAAAGTTGAGGTTTCCTCTGTAGGATTCTGTGGTTTTAAGTGGATATTGATCTTGATTACAAGTTGCCAATCTTAATCCTCCTTTTTCTATGGAAGGTTCTTTTGTCTTAGGAGTAACTTATGAATGATATAGGTAGATGGTCTAGAAGCCCTGCCCTCACTGGAAGTCCGGAACTATGGTTTACTGTATAATCATCAATTATCACATTGAAAAGATAATTTGTTATTCTGGATTTTACACATATTAGGCTGAACCTGGTGTGCTTGTTAGTCTGCATAGCCGGTTGTTAGTATACGTTTCTCTGATTATTTATTGGTTCCACAATTCCATCAGTGTTACATTTGGGTCCCTGATTAGACATCTAGGATTCGCCGATGTGAATGGATGGTATCCCTTTTCAAGGCTGTGGTTGTGTTCTTGTCAAGTGTAAACATATTTGACCTCATTGTATAAAATTCATTTATTAATAGCAAGTGGTTTGGAGTTTGTTCTTCTAGTCTGAGATGGAGTGAGCTTCTATTTCTGAAAAAAAGTTGTTAAGCTATGTTCATCATGGTGATCTAAAAGTCCGTGCCACTCTTTAAGTACTCATTTAGCAGATAGCAAGGCCCTAAATGTCGGTTTCGGTCACCATTTCGGTATCGACCAAAACATAATTTCGGTGGAATATCAACCGGAATTTTGGTCATTTCGGTCATTTTTTGTACTAGGACCCCCATATTTCGGTCATTTTGGTCATTTCAGTCGAATTTCAATTTCGACTGGATATCGATATTCGACAGAAATTTGACTAAATTTCGCTGAATTTGAGACCATGGCAGATAGTTTAGTTAATGTGTAATATTTGTTGATGCCAATAGTAATGAGTAAATGGAATATAAGGCTGCGATCCCTTCATTTTACCACCTGAGATCGTTAAACTTTCTTGAAATAATCTGGATTTGTTTCTTATATTTTTGTCTAAGAGGTTGTAGTTTGAGGTGATTTTAAAGCGGGTTAGTTGCACTTAGATTGATGGAACCCTGTTTTCTGTTGTAAGACCGGTTGCCAACTATATTAATCATCTATCTAAAAATATTAGGTATGTAATTCATATGGGGTTCTCTAGAAAAAAAATATAAGGACACAATTGTTGTTGAAAATTATTTCTATACCAACGTATACAATCCATAATGGGACAATGGAAATATGCCATAGACCTACCGACAAAAGAGTATTTTTAGTTGATGAGATATGCACCGCTGATTCCAAAAACTCGTTGTACAAGGATTGTCATATGACATGGGTTTGAGATGCAAATAGATACGGATATATCCGTATCCGATCCGTCATTGTATCTGTTTTATACAGATTTTGACATCCGTATCCGTATCTGTTTTAAAATGGATACGGATATGGATATCGTTTTAATATCTGCAAAAACTTGTATCCGTAGCCGTATATCCGTTTTCGTATGTAAATATAGTTATTGATTTATTTTTAACCATATATAACATAATTCTCTACCTCCTTTTACCATATCTATATTATTTTTATGATACAAACACATTTAGTAAATTAATATCATGTGTTTTCCATCCAATTCGTATATATTTAAGTCGATTTTATAGAGTATTTCTAACATTACTCATGTGCGATCAATACTTGTTTTACATCCATATCTGATGCGGATTGGAAATCGGCGTGGCGATAGAAAAATATTTGAAAGGTGGATTTTTGGTGGAGAAGAATGGAAGGGTTGAGAAGAAGAAAAACTCGTCGGTAACGAGGGGTTGAAGAAGAAGAACCGTGAAGACCACGTGGGGAAAGGGAGAAGAGAGAGGGATAGAGAATAGATCTCAAATTTTCTTAATACTGGACTGCTTAAAACATTGGACCCTCATCCCTTTATATAAGAGGGATGATTTTACAAAAATAGAAACTAAATTTAAATTGAAAACAAACTTATCCTAATTTGACTCTGACAAATTTAAAATTCAAATTGACTTCTAATTACCCTAATTAGACTCTAACTAATTAATTGGCCAAAATTGCAATTAAAATCTACGAAATAAATGTTGAGATCACATGCGACCTCAATTATTCAATTAGACCATTACGACCACTAAAAATGTAAATAAAATTGACTACTAATTAATTAAATAAATGTGGCCCTATAATTTGGGGTCATGCTGCATCAACTCTCCGCCTGCTTTAAAAATTTCGTCTCCTGACGAATTGCTCGATGTAGGCTTGGAGGACGAATCTGCAGATTCCGCTGTCTTCTGGAAGAACTGGTGCGGGGCGAATGGCGGAATCCATACGCGGGCGTAGATGCCGTGGTTGTCGTGGTCGAAGAACATGTGCGGCGCGAACGGCGGCGTCTTCTTGAATGCGGTTTCTTCCTTGTGGTGACCGAAGAATTGATGGGGCATGAAAAACATGGCCCTCGGGGCATCCATAGTGAAGTAATAGCACAAAGAGAGGAGATGGGAGATGTGTCTAAGGAATGAAGCCATGGGGTCCTTTTATAGGGAAAGCCCAAGGCCCTAGTCCTATTGGGGTAAGGAGGGTCCCCAAATCTCTGATTTCCAGCCTCTTTTCTTAAATATTTCGGCCGCCAGGGATGTTGGTGCAATTTTCGTACCCCTTCATTCTTCTCTCCTTTCATAATGCTTTGGACCTATCTGTAAATAGAGAACTTAGCCAATTTGATTTTGCAATTTTTCCCATAAACCATCCAATCCCCAAATCTCAGGGATTCGATTCCTGGAGATGTCGATAGGGTTCTCTTCATCCACAAAAGGCGGCGGTGTGGCTTCGGATCCCAAGGGCGGCGCCGACCTGGGCAACGCGGGCTGGAGATCGTGGTTGCGGGCCTCCGCGCGCGGGGCCGAGGACTATTACGCAGGGTTTCATGCTGAAGGCGGCGTGCGGTGCCGTGGTGGTCGTGGGGGGGGGGCGAGCTGAGGGCGTTCGATGGGCGGGTCAGGTGATGTCGGGGGCTTTGGCGGGTGGGTTGCGAAGGCGCGGGGCGAGGGAAGGGAATGCGCTGGCGGCGCAGTGGAGGCGCAGGCAGATGGCTGAAGGGTAGAGGGTGGGCGTTGGGCGCAGTTGGGAGAGGAGATGCGGAATGGGCGGTTGGGGTCCAGCGAAGGGGAGTTTCAGGGGATGACAGGGAATGGTGGTTGGCGGCGGCGAGGCTGGGGGTGTCGGGGAAAGAAGGAGGGCTTGGGGAAAGGTATGGGGAAGGAGGGGAGTAGGGGAGGGGCGTAGCTGTGGTTTGATGGCGCCGTGCGGTGTGCGCGGTGGAGATCGGGTGGAGGGGGGCGGCGGCTGGAGGTGCCGCAGAGGGCCAATCACGCTCGGGGAGGCGGGAGGGTTCGCCGGAGTGGCGGGAGGGACCGCGGCTAGTGCGGTGGTGGGCTGGATGGCCCGAGGAACTGTCGTGGGGGTTGGGACTGCCCTCGGGAACGCCGTTGGTGACGGGGACTGATCGGGAAACTCCGGGACAGCCCCTGTTTCTTCATTTTTTTCTTTTAAAACGATCTGGACAGCAGCCGGTTCGTCTTCCACAGCGGTGTTTTCTTCGTCAAACTTTGCGGCAACGGCTTCGACGGGTGGAGGGTTTGATTGGGCGTTGCAGAAGGCTTCAATGTTGGCCATTATATCTCGAAACATGGACTGGACGTTGTTCTGCAAATCACGTACCATGTGCTCCGTCTCTTTGAAGGAGGCGTCGATGGTGGAGATGGTTCGGCGTGTTTGTTCGGATGAACGATGATGCCGACGCAAGCGCCTGGACGGATCGTTAGATCGTGGGGACGACCTAAAAGGCATGCTCTGATACCAAATGATGCGGATTGGAAATCGGCGTGGCGATAGAAAAATATTTGAAAGGTGGATTTTTGGTGGAGAAGAATGGAAGGGTTGAGAAGAAGAAAAACTCGTCGGTAACGAGGGGTTGAAGAAGAAGAACCGTGAAGACCACGTGGGGAAAGGGAGAAGAGAGAGGGATAGAGAAATCTCAAATTTTCTTAATACTGGACTGCTTAAAACATTGGACCCTCATCCCTTTATATAAGAGGGATGATTTTACAAAAATTGAAACTAAATTCAAATTGAAAACAAACTTATCCTAATTTGACTCAGACAAATTTAAAATTCAAATTGATCTCTAATTACCCTAATTAAACTCTAACTAATTAATTGACCAAAATTGCAATTAAAATCTACGAAATAAATGTTGAGATCACATGCGACCTCAATTATTCAATTAGACCATTACGACCACTAAAAATGTAAATAAAATTGACTACTAATTAATTAAATAAATGTGGCCCTATAATTTGGGGTCACGCTGCATCAATATCCGTTTTTTATGGATATTGTAAGATAGTTTTAATATCTGTCAATATCTGCATCCGCATTCGTATTCGTATTAAAAATGGATAAGGATATGGTAATACCTATATCTGTATCCGGCCGTTTGCTTCCCTTGACTTTGAGAACTAAACTTGGTGATTTTATTTTAAAGAGCTTTCATGAAGATATGATTGGCTGTGTTATGTCAACTTTCTTGCAATCTTACTCAGTGAAACCTGAACTGTGTATCTCTTAGACAAATATAATGTCTTGAAAGGACTGATTTTCTAATATGTCCTTATTTAGCCACGAAGTCTTCTCTTCTATGTCCTATTTAACTATGTTTGTGGGAATGCATGCATGCAAGGTATTTATTCAGAGATTGAAGGACCTTGCTTGTACTGTTCTTGGAAAAGATCTTATTGAGAAAGATAGTTTGGTTTTTGCAATTTTTGCTACATTGTTAGGCAGTGCCTGAATTGTTATTTTTGTTTGTCACTGCGAACGCATGTTATATTTGTCCACTGGCTACATCACTTTACAGTGATCTTATAGAGACTTTGCTATTTTTTATTAAGACATATAGCTCGCTTTTTGCAACTTTTGCTGCTTTGTTAGACAGTGTCTGAAGAGTCATTTTTGTTTGTCATAGCGAACACATGTTATTTGTTCGCCGGCTCTTTACAATGGTCATAAAGAGGCTTTGCTATTTGCAATTTCTCTACTCTGTTGGACATTAGCTGTACAATCAGTGATTATTCGTCATGTTGAAAAAACAAACATTGTCATGCTCTTTTGCTACACCTTTGTATGAAGCTCCTAATGATACCATTTCAGGCAACTCTTGAGCTTAACATGCCATCGATTTAAACTGGATGTAATTATATTTTAGTTTGTGAAAACTCTCTTGCAAGACCTTTATACAACAGTTCTACTGTTTTGTCAGTGACACATACAGGAATTATTCATTTTTTCGGATTATGGACAATAATTTCTCACTCTTGGTGAAAGTGGCAATAGGTTCTTGCCTTGAAAGCTGATCCAGCGTAATCTAGCTTCACTGGACCCTATTACTTTGTTTGGATGGGTTCATTTGACAGTTGGTAGATAATGATTTATCAAACTATGGTTGAGTCTTCATGATGGCATTTGATTCTTTTCAATATAATGGGTTTTCTACTTGTAATGCCTCGTAAGATCCCAGTTTGGTTAACTAACATCAATAAACATTCTTTGATTAACTGGTCCCTTTTGATTTGTGTTGAGGTTGTGCCCATTATTGTGTTATCTATTTGTTTGTCATCGCTTTGATCTATGCCCGTGTACGTCAAATGGTTTGAACTTGTCATGTTTTTGCTATTTCATATTTTTATGGACAGTGATTGTACTTTACTACCATTAAATGGGTGGATGAATTATATTACGCGTGGAATATACCAGATTGCTTGGTATCATTGTCATAGATTTTTCTACTTTAAGTATTTATACTGTGCTAGTTCATGGCAGTGCAATTGTTCTGTGTTGATGTTTTGACTAGTAATGTTGCTTGGTTTAATGGAACATGTAAAAGGTTGTGTTGGAGTGATTCTTGATTTTTCGAATCGTATATTATATATTCTTTAGCATAGTGGTCTTTTTTATTAGGTTGCATGCTAAGCTATGGTGTTTGCAAGTAATGATTTGCTATGCTTATCTGGTTTACTTGACTGGCAATATCTTTGACTGCAGTAGGTGACATGTTGGCCCACATTATTGTTTCAAATTATCTTTATTTGTTGATATTGTTAGAGGCACTTGCATCGTAAAATTTGTACCAACTTGGTTGGTTCAGATCTTTTGACATTGTTATTGTAAAAATTGGAAATTGTTCTGTTTTTAATTATCTATATTGTTTTGATGTTTTTTGTCCTACATTTCTTACTCCAATTTTTTACTTCCTCTTATAATTTTTTTTACTTCCTCTTATATATATTCAGCGGCAAGAGCGTTGGAAGTTCTCAACTTCACCCCTCTTAATGGGAAGCCTATCAGGATAATGTACTCAAACCGCGATCCCAGTACTCGTAAAAGTGGTGCTGCAAACATCTTTATCAAGGTGTGCAACCTCTTTCACTCTGTCTCAGTAATGGTATTTATTAGGATTTTATTGTGATTTTCGTGCATAATTGTCTTGTTTTCTTGTAGAATCTCGACAAGGCAATTGACAACAAAGCACTTTATGATACATTTTCGGCTTTTGGTAGCATTCTCTCTTGCAAGATTGCTATTGATGGTTCTGGACAGTCAAAAGGTTATGGTTTTGTTCAGTTTGACCAAGAGGAAGCTGCCCAAACTGCAATCGATAAGCTCAATGGCATGCTTCTTAATGATAAGCAAGTTTTTGTCGGACCATTTATCCGCAAACAGGAGAGAGACAACTCTGTTGGAAGGTCGAGGTTCAATAATGTTTTTGTAAAAAATCTGTCAGAGTCTACAACTGATGAGGATTTGAAGGATGTTTTTGGTGAGTTTGGAACTATCACTAGTGCTGTAGTCATGAGGGGGGAGGATGGCAAATCAAAGTGTTTTGGGTTTGTGAACTTCGAGAATCCTGATGCTGCGGCTCTAGCTGTTGAATCTCTCAATGGGAAGAAATTTGATGACAAGGAGTGGTATGTTGGGAAAGCTCAGAAGAAATCTGAAAGGGAGAAGGAACTGAAAAGCAAGTTTGAGCAAAATATGAAGGAGATTCCTGACAAATTTCAGGGAGTCAACTTGTATCTGAAGAACTTGGATGACAGCATTGGAGATGACAGTCTCAGAGAGTTGTTTTCTGATTTTGGCACCATTACTTCTTGCAAGGTCCGAGCATAAATTGACTTGTGTCATTTTTATCGGCAATTAACTTGTGTCATTTTGTCTACAAATGCAGGTCATGCGTGATTCTAATGGAATTAGCAAAGGTTCTGGATTTGTTGCCTTTTCGGCACCAGAAGAAGCCTCTCGAGCTGTAAGATTCCTTTGACTTCTGTAACAATTTTGTTAGCAGGGACGGGATTGTCTATGATTTCCTTGTTACAGCAATTGTGTGAAATCTGGGTCTTTTTCATATTTTACCAACTTTTCTAGCTTGCTGAGATGAATGGAAAGATGATTGTTAGCAAGCCCCTTTATGTAGCACTTGCACAACGCAAAGAAGATAGAAGAGCTAGGTTGCAGGTAATTTACATTGTTATTTTTGTTAATTTTTCCTATATTTCTTAGTGGTTTAATAATTGCCAGTTTTATGCTCATTCCACTCGATTACTTTCACTGGTCTTCATTTTTTTGTCACTAGGAATGAATTGGCCCTTCACCAATATGCCATATATTTTTGTATTTCAATAACCACTTTTATTTAACTTGAAAAGATATGTAGATGAAAGCTTGTTATGACCAAAATTGCCTGGACAGAAATTACAGAAAAGTTTTAGCTTTCTAGAAATTTCAATAATCCATCCACGGCCCCTCTTTGAAAGAAATGAACTTGAAAAAATTGGGGTTCTTTGAGCTACTGGAATCCGTTAATACAAATTAGTCATGTCCAGTCAGAAGTACAGTTCCGTCCATCCTTTTGTATCTTATGCAGAAGATGTCATGCTTCTACCTTCAACTTCCAAGTTGGTCTCTATTCCCTTCACAGAATCACCTCTTCAAAATGTCTTTCTTGCATCTGATTTTCTAGTCCTCTCTTATCAAAAAATCAGTGTTCATATTGATGGGAAACTTTTTTTGTTTGTGAGTTGTGTAGTTCCATTATTATTTATGATTGTAGCAATTAGAATCAGAAAAGGAATTATATTTCTATCTTATCAAACTCTACTTAAAGTTCTTGTAAATCCTTTGTTGTTTTGTTGTTTTCTATTCATTGTGAAGCTAGATTACATCGATTTGTTCATTAATTCTATTTTACAGGCTCAATTTTCTCAGATGCAGCCTGTTAGCATGCAACCTACTGTAGCTCCTCGCATGCCTATGTATCCACCGGGCAATCCTGGTCTTGGACAGCAGATATTTTATGGTCAAGCACCTCCAACCCTTATTCCTGCTCAGGTTAGTCTCGTGTGAACAGTCATTCTTACCATCCTTCTATTTCTCCATGCAAAATTCCTAGAACTTATTATTTTGTAAAGATGAACTCATAATCTATAGTGCTGATAATGGTAGCGGGGAATCTGGCTCGCTTGGCGTCTTCCTGTACTCCTTGAGCGAAGTTCACAAGCTTAGTTAACTAGTCAAGCTCGATCTCTGCCTATTGCGCGTGTTATTTCACTCCTAGATGTCCTTTTTTTCTTGGAGAAGTAACTGTTTCTGCTATAAACTGTAAACCTTTCTTTTGCTTTCTTTTGTCATTTTTTTTTTCATTTGAGAGATATTCAAATTTTTTATGTGAGTAGTTGGAGTGTTTAAAGTAAATTAGCGTTTGCGCACTGTTTTGCTTATATATATAATACACTAGGTTTTCTTTTCCATCTAATCTGGAATCACATCTTTTTGACCTGCATTTATACCTCAACTTGCAGCCTGGGTTCGGCTTTCAGCAACCTCTTGTTCCTGGCATGCGTCCTGGTGGTGCTCCAATGCCCTTCTTCTCTGTACCTTTTGTCCAACAGGGTCAGCAGGGGCCGCGTCCCAGGCGTGGTGGTGGAGGGCCCATGCAGCAAAACCAGCAACCAGTGGCAATGCTTCAGCAGCAGGTTTGCATTATGATGCCATCACATGGCAGCCGTTAAACACTGTTTTATCTTTCACTTGCTTACTTCTCCAATCTCGTATTCTGTCAGATGATTCCAAGGGGTGGACGTGCCTATCGCTTCCCTCCTGGTAGAAACATGCCCGAAGTGCCCATGCCTGGTGTTAATGCAGCCATGCTCTCCGGCCCCTACAACTTGGGCGGGTTCCCCATGAGGGATGCAGCTGTTCCTCAGCCTGTACCCATCGGTTCCCTCGCCAAGGCACTTGCCAATGCTCCTCCTGAACAGCAGAGAATCGTACACACCTTCATTACCTATTCCGTGATGTCTGTTTATCGTTGTTTCGTTGCTCATCTCTTGTTGATTTGCCGCAGATGCTGGGTGAGAGTCTCTACCCCCTTGTGGATCAGCTGGAGCATGACATGGCAGCCAAAGTGACTGGCATGCTCTTGGAAATGGACCAGACTGAAGTCCTCCACTTGTTGGAGTCACCCGACGCTCTTAAGGCGAAGGTTGCTGAAGCCATGGAGGTACTCCGGACTGTCGCCCAGCAGCAGAAGCAGCAGCCCGGTGCACCAACTGACCAACTTGCCAGCCTCTCCCTTGAATGACGGCCTTCCATGAGAGACTGCTCCATTGATTAAGCTATAGCAACTTAGAACCTCTCGAGTTAAGTTATTGGACATATGTCGTTCGTTGCCTTCTTTTCTCTTTGCGTTATTACTAGGATAACTATCGTAGCTGCAGACAGCTCTATAGTTTATGCTATTTAGGGTCTAGCTTGTTTGGATTCTGGTTACCTTGTTAAAGTTTGTCTTGAGGATTTCTGCCATATTTGTTTTTATTTGTGATGCGTTTTTTTTCTGCTGGATTTGCTCCTTTGACGTGACTTCATTGCCGTGTGATCCATCTTATCGATGAATGTTCTTGTTTCCGTGTTTGTTTTTTTTTTCTGCAAACCAGATTCGCTAAATTTTTGGTTTTATGGAAGACAAGCTACCCCTCTTGAGCTTTTGGTGAACTGCCAGGAAGACGACACATTGGATTGATGTCCCAACTTAGGATTGATTATTATATATTTATGAGCATGAATGTGGTCTTATCCACTTGGGAATATATGGCTTTTTGACTGTTCAGAAGACGGCGGATTTGATTGTTTGCTTTCAAGATGCCAACTTGGCTTTACTGTCAAATTCTCAGTGGAGATTTTGGGACTAGTGTATAAGAGAAAGAATCCTGTTTTTTGTTGGCCTTACTGCGAATTTTGAAGAATAATAATGTCAAAACTATATTTTTATTTAGAGGAAAGGAAGCCTATTTTGTGAAGTAGGTAACTTACCTACCTCACATTTCTATCTTTGCAATTTTTTATTTTTCCGGAAAAATGTCACCGTGGATTTTCATAATTATATCCCTCTAATATGTAATTCAAATTTCATTAGAAACAGAGACTCTTACGGTCTTCATCTGGAAAATGTAAAATATAGCAAATCTGTGACTATTAAAAAATGATTGTCTGGATGGAGGTTATATGAGTTTCTATTTTTGATGAAATTTGATTTACTTATTAGAGGAATATAATTATGAAAACTCAAACTCGCATTTTTGAAAAAAAATTAAAAAATTTGCAAAAGAATGAAATGTGAAGTAGGTAAAGTTACCTACTTCACAAAGTAAGCTCCCTTTCCTCTTTTATTTATTTTAATTTAGTTTCTGAAACACACAACGATTGGGTTTCCTGATTTCCCCTTTTAAAGTTGTATTTACGGTAACATACAAAAATCGTCTACAATTATGCCATAATTCTCAATTAGATGTTTAAATCATCTAAAACTTTTATTTATTGTTTTATACTTTAGAAGGGCACAAGTGATATAAATCTTTTTTAGCATTTCTGTTAATATTACTCACATGTAACGTAATATCTGCTGTTATATTGGAAAAAATAGGGCTGTCAGGGCCTTATTTTCCGGTGCTTTTTTGTTTTTTTTCAAAATAGTCATGTATTTTCATTATTATATATATGGCATTCCAATTTTAGCAGAAACAAAGACTTCTGTACCATATATCTAGAATAGGTAATTTTAACGGTTTTAGTATTACTATAATCGTTTTGTTATTTTGTTTTCGATGAAATTGGAATGATGTATATTAGAGAGATATACCGTTGAAATTTTTATTAAAAAAAATAAAAAAATATCGAAAAATGGGATGAGAGCAACTTCATTGAACCCTAATATATTATAAGAGAGGAAAAAGGGTATTCTTTATAGATTGCATGTATCAACTCCTTAGCTGTTAATCTATCACGGGATTAGTGAGTACACGTGTGGTCGAGAATACGTGCAGTTTCAGTTTAGGAGGTGATGATTATGTAAGTACCATGCAGGTAAACTGCATACTCTTTAATGATACACATTTTTTGTACATATTTTGTATTAGGGCTGCTCGTCCCATTTTTCGTCGAAATTTTTCATTTTTTTTGAAATATATCGTCATGTATATTCTTCCTTATATCCTTCCTATATGCTACTCGAATTTTGTCAGAAACGGAGACTTCTACGGCTTCCATTCAGATTTGGTCGATTTAAAAAATAATGTGATCGTTAAAAAACGACTGTCTGACTCAAGGGCGTAGGAGTCTATATTTCTGATGAAATTCAAATGGCATATATAAGAGAAAATAGAAATTAATATACATGGTAATATTTTTCAAAAAAATAAATATTTTGCAAAAAATATGGTCGCCCCATTTTTTCCTTTGTATTATTACACATATACTTCGTATGTACGTCTGTTCATATACAATCTCGGATGACATCCTAATCTTAATCACGAGGGAACACATTCCTATTTGTCAACAAAGATAGCATTCAGCTTGCGAGAAAATAACGGCCGTCTTTTTCCTATAGTTTCGTGTGAGGACACCTTTCTTCATCATATATTCCAAACCCTTCAATAATTTTATTGGATAAATTAATGAAGTCAAATTACGTAAATTGTCTTTTTCGCTTCAGAATTCTCGTAATTATCTTTCTTCTCATCGACAAAAGAATTCAATCAAGTTTTTCATTTTTTTTGTATTTCCCTTATTCTCGATAATATTTTCACCAAAAAAACTAAATTGTCTTCACGTTAATCTTCTAGAACCCTAGATCGTCACCAGGGACGTTAGGATATAATAATTAGTCTACTAATCATAGCCTTAAACACCCGATATTTAGCTCCTAACATATGATCGTTATCCAAATAAGCATTTATTAGCTTCCTCCCAAAGTGATGGAGACGTCGACCAAACAGCATTTAACGGCCTAAATACGACACCTGTCCAATAATTATCAGGGTTTTTTTACCACCATAACCCCTGTAGTATTTATTAAACTTCCTCCCAGCTCTCTCACTAAGGACATTTGTTGAGTAGAGTGAAATTATAGAGGTTGTTATGGAAAAAAAACACTAGTTATATTTTATAATCACGATCCGAACCTCTGTCAACCACATAGTTATCCCTAATACCCAAAACGTTAATTACTCTTAAGTAAACAAAAACCTATTAAACACATTACTTTAACTAAAGACAAACAAGAATTCATCAACAATTATTCAAAATTCAAATGCGTCAAACTTCCGATGCATTTTGAGAACAAATAGGATTATATACACAAAGATAGATTACATCTCAGTCTTCTTTGCTGTCATCATCGTCTTCCTCGTCGTCGGTCGGTTGTAGATTCAAATCTGGCTTCTTGGACTCCCGGATGGGAGGAGGAGGTGGAGGATTCGATGCGGTCTCCAAGAGGGCCACGTCGACCCTGGTCCCAACCTCGATCGCCTTCTGGCGTATCGAGGCGGAGTTACGCTCACACTCAATATCCCCGAGGGATATCTCCTCGGGGAAGTTGAGCTTTGCGGTGCTACCCCGCAGGCAGTAGACGGCAGTGTCGTATGCCCGGGCAGCGGCGACGGGGGAGGCGTAGGAGCCGAGCCAGATACGGGAGCGCTTGTTGGGCTCCCGTATCTCGGCCACCCACTTCCCCCACTTCCTCATGCGAACCCCTCTGTACTTCCTCTTCTTCTTCTCGTCTTCGCCTCCCGCGAGGACCTCCGTGGCTGCTTCTTTTTCCTCTTCTTGCTTCGGCGTAGTTCTCCTCCTCCGCCCCTGCTGCGAGCGGGAGGAAGAGGAGGAGCCTCCGCTCGTGGAGCAGCACTCCTCCATGGCTGTGGCTTCGGCTTCTTATTCCTCTCCCTCTCCTCTTTCTTTCTAAGTATGGGTGTGATGTGGTATTCTTATATATGTGTGTGTGTAAAGATGGACTCGTGTCCGTTGGTTTGGTGATGCTTTGGATGCGGCCTTTATCGTCTCGGATGTGCTTAATTATTATTTTACGGATTAGGGTGAGGAATTAAGTATGATTAGTAGCCTAATCGTGTTTGAGATTTCAGTTGGGATGCTGTTCACCAGCATTTCTCGGTGGATAATGGATTCCTCAGCTGTAACAACATGACTTACTGCTGTTTCCACCGCGTATTTCGAATGTTGGACATAAGAAGGTGATCATTAAGATGTGATTAAGGAAATAGATTGCATCAAGGTTTTAAAAATCAAATCGGACATTGAATCGGTTAGTCTTCGGTTTGGTCCAATCGGATCGGACTGTCGATTCAAACCGGTCGGACGGTGATGACGTCAGCATGACGTCATCATTCCTATCGACTCGGAAAAAACCGGGTCGGGCTTAATTATTGGTCCGACAGGTCGAACCGGTTTTTTGAACCGATAAAATCAGAAATAATCATTTAAAACGTCATTTTTTTCAACAGAAAAATATGATTGTCTACTTCGAATAAAATTCGATAAAAAGTAGTCACATTTTCTAGCGTTATCTATGAATATAATATTGCAATAATTTATTTATACTTGCTCCCAGAAAATTACTCCAAGAAAATATTGGCACAAGTTATATTCCAAAAAAGAGTGGGATATAACTGAAATCACAGAAGTTAAGAAGGGTACAAGTAATAAAAACCCTATTATTTCATTATTTAAACTTTTATTTTTTAAAATATACTAAACCATCAAAATCGAGTCAACCCGGTTCAACCACCCAGGTCAACCCGGTCTGACCACCGATCTGGCTCGAGTTTTTATTTTCTTCTTTTTTTAAAAAATATCAATTATCTAGAACCGGCTAAACTGACCGAGTCAGGATCGATTCCCGATCCAATCGGTCAGACCTATCAGTCCGGTTCGATTTTTTAAACCCTGGATGGGAATACGGATACGATTTGGATCTGTATGATCATCAAAACCTCCACAAGTGGATAATTATGTGAGGGGCATTCCACTTTCTCTCTCTATCTCTTCCGCTTTCTCCCTCTAGATTAGCCGTACAGTATGCAGCAACTTGTCCGCTCTGGCGGCCGCCAACTGGCGGGCCCCCACGCAGGATCTAATCCCCCTGCCGTGGGTCCCACCATTTACGTGTCGATCTCTCAGCGCTCGGTGGTGCTGACGTGGCAGGCGCTCTTTAAGTCCTAGCTAAAGAGCTTCACGTCTCTCCTTAATCTCTCGCTCTTTCTTTCTTTTTTTTGTCTCTTTCTTAGTCCCTAATTAATTAATTAATTAACGTCCGCGCCGACTTTGTTTTTTTTTCTTCCGAAGTCCATGCACGCATTAAATGGAAATATTAATTTTAATTGGCACGGTGCAAAATGGCCACATGGATTTGCTTCCATTTATATATATCTCTATTAAAAAGCTACGCCGACTTGGGTTCGAGGTCGGCGAGTCGTCGCAAGTCCTTTTTTGTTAAATTTGTATAAACCTATCTTAATAAAGAAGTGATTAGATTACTTGAGCTGTATCATGCACAGTTCATTGACCATAGATGAAGTTATAATTTCAAAAGAGCATGCACATGCCTCATGGCTATTTGCCATTTGGATCCTGTTGATTGCTACGATGGGATTCGACTAAGATTGCTTCCTATTGCAACGCTGTGATGTAGAACTATGCATACCAATATACCATGAGAACTGATGAATCCACATTTCATCATCTTTATTCTGTCATTTTGGCACCAAAAACCCTAGCAAATGCTTGAAAATAGCATTAAAATCATCATCTTAGCATTCATGCATATGCATCTATCTAGTGCATAAATCACTGTAATTAAGGCCAAAATTATAGAATAAATAAAAGAAAAGAAAAAGAATAAAATATTGTAAATATTTTATGACCCGAAACCCCGAGACCTAGGCATCTTGATGAATAGTTCGACAAGGAATAAAATAGGAGGAGATAAGGTCAGAAATACAGATAAAATACCTATTCATTCTATTTATTCTTTATTCATTCTGGAACCTATTTTTAGTTCTACTTTTTATACATCAAATAAAGAAACTTTGTACATGAAAGTTGTAGATAATTTAATAAAGAAAAATACAAAATTTATTTCACTCAAAAATACTGTATAGATAAAAAGTTCTGGTCTTAATAAAAATCCAGAATCCCAACTTCCCAGACCCGTATCTCACAAATGACAACTCCAAATGCAGCAAACTCACCTTTAATTGTATATAGAATAAAATAAGCTATTTAATGGCGGTGGTTTCGCATTTGGCGGAGCTACGGTTTGAAAGTTGAGTTTTGGACCCTCATTGTACAACTGTACAGATTAAAATATTCAATTTATTATTTATTCATTATTTTTATAATTTTATATTTTTATAATGTTGTAAATATTATTTATAATATATTTGTATATTAAAATCAGAATAAAAATGCAAAAGAAACACAAATAAAATACTTGTATATTCTATACATAGGTATTATACCTATACTCATACCTATATAAACTACACTTCTATCTTATTAAATATACAAAACACATCAGAAAAATAAAATAAAAATATACTCACATATATAAAAGTATTTTATAATTTTAGAAAATAATAAATAAAAATAATAAAATTAAAATCAAGCCTTGCGGCTTTTTGGTTTGTTGTTTGGCCCAGAAGTTAATCAATTCAGTAGTATTTTTGTGCGAAAATTGCAGATGTTCCCCCATAATTTTATTTATTTGCAATTTAGTCCCTGCCAGGCCTATCACTTGTGCTGACTTGCTCTATTTATTTAGACCTTCATTTGGCCTCTAAAAATTCTCAAATTTTGAACTTAAGCTCCTGGGTACTTGTATTTTGACGCCCTAATTTTAGTTTTTGATTTTATTTTATTTTTATATTTATTAAAAATAAAAAACATACAGTTTATTCACTGTTTAGCTTAGAAAATGCCAAAAAATATTAAAACACTTCGAAAAATTCCAAAAAAAAATTTCCCTAGTGTCTATTTTACTATATTTTAGTGTCACTCCAAAAATCATTAAAAATCTCAAAAGAAAAACACCAAAAATTTGAAAACTCTCAAAAACTTCAAAAAAATATATAAAATCAAAGAAAAGTCCAAAAATCACAAACTCAGTTTCCGTTTGTTCTATATTTTGTTCTATTTATTTGAAAATTAGTGTGAAATTTTTACTTGCTGTTTGCTATTTTTAACTCCCATTTTACTCACAGCCAGCACAATTTTCACTGTTTTCTCCTATTTCAGTATTTAAAAATACCAAAAACATTTGAAAAATACCCAAAAAATCACAAAAACAGTAAAAAATCCTAAAAATATCAAAAATATTTTATTTCTGAATTTTTGGTGATTTTTGCATATTTTTATAAACACTTTGTCTTGTCTTTTATTACATTGTTATAAATTCCAATATTGAAAAAAATAAAATATAATATAAAATTATAGAAATCAGAAAATTAAAAATCAAACTACAAAATTTAAAAAAATTAAAATAAAAAAAATAAAGATTAAAAACCCACAAAAATTTCTTTGCTTGCTTGCTTAGTGTAGACACTTCATTCACCTTCACTTGCGCACACTTGTTTGAATTACCCTGCTTGCTCCCTGTGTTCGAACTCCCTGCATACTTGCCCTTTACATCATTTGTGCAGAGTTAAAAATAAATTTTAACACCACATTTATTTCTAATTATTGATCTTTAGTGTGGGTTAATTGTTGATTAATTTCAAGAGTTGATTGGTCAACACTTCGACTGTGTTCCCGCGATCGATTTTCGAGATTATCAAATGGCGCCGTTGCCGGTCAATTCTGCGTTTATCAATTCTGCGTTTGATTTAATACTGTGCCGGTCAATTTTGATAAACGCAGACACTAAGGTCAATTTAATACTGTGCCGACGCCAGGGTTCCACACAACGGTCAATTCTGCGCCGGTCAACTCTCGGACCATCCTGGTTGGTCCACGTGGACCAACCAGGAAAAACCCTGGAAAAATGCCTTATTAAATGAATTAAAAATAGTAAATGATTTAATTAATTTTATGTTATTTAATGAAAAATGTTTATTATTTTATAAAGTATTTTATTCCGATTTTTATTTATTTTTATGCGGTATATTTTTACAAGTTGCTTTTATACCCCTATATAGGTATATTATCTATATACTTATTACTTTATTTTTATTTTGTGTATTTTAATTTTATTATTTTTATTTATTATTTTCTAAAATTATAAAATACTTTTATATATGTGAGTATATTTTTATTTTATTTTTCTGATGTGTTTTGTATATTTAATAAGATAGAAGTGTAGTTTATATAGGTGTGAGTATAGGTATAATACCTATGTATAGAATATACAAGTATTTTATTTTGTGTTTCTTTTACATTTTTATTCTGATTTTAATATACAAATATATTATAAATAATATTTACAACATTATAAAAATATAAAATTATAAAAATAATGAATAAATAATAAATTGAATATTTTAATCTGTACAGTTGTACAATGAGGGTCCAAAACTCAACTTTCAAACTGTAGCTCCGCCAAATGCGAAACTACCGCCATTAAATAGCTTATTTTATTCTATATACAATTAAAGTGAGTTTGCTGCATTTGGAGTTGTCATTTGTGAGATACGGGTCTGGGAAGTTGGGATTCTGGATTTTTATTAAGACCAGAACTTTTTATCTATACAGTATTTTTGAGCGAAATAAATTTTGTATTTTTCTTTGTTAAATTATCTACAACTTTCATGTACAAAGTTTCTTTATTTGATGTATAAAAAGTGGAACCAAAAATAGGTTCCAGAATGAATAAAGAATGAATAGAATGAATAGGTATTTTATCTGTATTTCTGACAAGATGCCTAGGTCTCGGGGTTTCGGGTCATAAAATATTTACAATATTTTATTCCTTTTCTTTTCTTTTATTTATTCTATAATTTTGGCCTTAATTACAGTGACTTATGCACTAGATAGATGCATATGCATGAATGCTAAGATGATGATTTTAATGCTATTTTCAAGCATTTGCTAGGGTTTTTGGTGCCAAAATGATAGAATAAAGATGATGAAATGTGGATTCATCAAGAACCTTCCCCGATTCCCCTGGAAGATATTTTATGAATTCCATGGCCGTGGATGTCATAATTTCGAGCCTTATCGAGTCCGAGCTGGATCGAAAAAGGCTCGAGCTCATCAAGTTCGAGGCTGAACCAACTCGGCTGTGCTTGAATGAGCTTGAACCCGAGTCCGAGTCCAGTTGGGCTTGTCGAGCCCAAGCCAGGGCCTGGCTGGACTCATTGGGCTCGATAGCCAGCCCTAATTATATCCTCAACACCTTGAACTCGCTCCTTTAGTCGCATACCTGGAGTAAGACACCTAGATAACATCTTCCACATGAAGAGTTTTATCCCAGGGGAATTTCCCCTATAGGCCCAAAGTTTCTTTGTGCAACTTGTGGTATCAGGAACATAAACATCTTTGTTCATGACTAACTGATGGTGTGTGGATTTTCCAAGAACGATACAAATGGATGGGGCATAGATCATGGTGTCATCTCATCTTGCATACAATTAGGAATGATTTTGATAATGTGCTGATGCTATCACTTGACAGATATTGTTGAATTAAATGCATGTTCAATATCCACTAGGGGTCCAGTTGGTAACCGAGTTATCTTGGGATAACCCGATTTACCCCTCTATATTCTTGGATTAGAATTCTATCACAAATCATAATGACATCACATTACATTCTTTATTCTATTCCTCTCCAACCCTTACAACCATCCCAAACAACTACTATTCACATCGGGTTACCCCAAACCACTCCAACCCAACAACTAAACAAACCCTAGAGCTTCGTTCGGTTGTTGGTGTACACCGGCATACCCCTCATTCCAATCCTCTCAACTTGGATTGGAATTCCATTACAAATCAATGTGACATCACACCACATTCCTTATTCCAACCCTCTACCAACCCTTATAACCCTCCAAACAATTACTATTCACAAGAGGTTACCCCAACCCAACACAACTCGGTAACCAAACTATCCCCTAGGAGTGAGAAGCACACATACCACGTTGGGGTTGAATCCTCTAATGCTTTTGGGATATGCATCTGTCTTGAGTGATCCAAAAACCATTGATCTCTCCATATGTTTGCTATTTTTCCATTGCCTACTAGTGTCACCGAGTTTGCAAATAGGAATTGTTTGGAATCAAGGATAGCTTTCCCCATAAGTCATATTTTTTCTTGAAGAATTCCCTTTCATAGTAATGGTTGGGGTTTAGTCAGCCTCCATGCAAGCTTGAGAATGAAGGACATGTTCAACATTTGCACATGTCTAATACATCCTCCAAAATACTTCAGAAGGGAGATAGTTATGCTTCTCCAAAAATGATAGTGTCATCCACATTCATGAGATATGTAATAGGCACCATTATCTTTATAAAGGTAGTACCCCTTCAATGAGTCGCAATTGCGATGCAGAAGTAAGCAATCTCGAGAGAAATTGTGCTCCAAGTACAAATAGGAAAGGAGAAAGAGGACAACCTTTTTTGATGCCTCTTATTATTAATGGTTTTTGAAGGTATGCCATTGATCGGTAGAGAAAATGTAGAGGTGGATATACATGACTGAATTAGACTGAAGAACTTGCTTGTAGTTGAAGCAGAGAATTCATTATATACTTCCATTACACATGGCTTAATTCCTTTTCCATATCCACTTTAATTGCCATCTTTGACCCTTCTCGACCTCATATTGTGAAGAAATTTAGAGGTCGCGGTAATGTTGTCAGAATTTTGCCTTCCTTTGAGGAATTCACATTGATTAGGTGAGGTGGTCCTTAGAAGGATGGGATTTAACCTACTTACAATTAGATTCACAACAACCTTGTATATAATGTTGGTAAGGTTGATAGGGCGATAGTCCTTACGACAATCAACGAGGGTGGTTTTTGGGATCATTGTAATGAAAGTCTTGTTGATGTTTTAGGATCAATGTGATGAAAGTCTCGTTGATGTAATCATAAACGATCGCAATCATGAAACTTTCGTTCCTAGGGAGTGATGGAACATGTTTGGATCTTAATGACTCCTCTAAATAGAAAAGTAGTCTAATTTTGCTCCAAATGTTGGACAATGATATGAATGCGATCTAGATGCAATGAGAAAATTAGATTTACGGCTTTGATTCAATCAAATATCTTTTGAGAGGCCCCCTTGATGTGGATTTGATATGTGATCTCAACATCATCATACGTGGAACGTACAATCGTCATGTCCTTATCTCCAAGTATCTGCCGAGAAAGATAATTATTCTTGAAAGAGTTCAAGAATAATTCCATTGATGTATTGCATATCTAAGCATCAAGAAATTGATAATTCAATGTAATTCAATTATCGTCAATAACATGAATATGATTCATATTATTTAGATGCATCAGAATGATGATCTAAGATAATTAAACTTGATTTAATTATCATGGATATAAATAATATGGATAACACTATCCATATCTATCACACATATATTATAAATAGAAATATAATATATTAGATATAACTATTTATAAATACATTTACAATTTAATATATTGTTGTGAATTGATTTCATATTGGATTATTAATTGAAAATGCATTTTACATTTTATTCTGAGTGTGTGAGTATGATTCACAAATTTTCAATGGCATAATTGAAATTTCACAAAATAATTCGGAATTATTTTTGTGAAGTTATATACAATAAAAGTTGTTATATATAATGAAGGATTATATGAGACATAAGATCTCATATAATATGAATGAGGAGTCCCCTTTCCATAATAGGAGGGTAGACGACCACTCTTGATTTAGGAGTCAAGGTGGCCATTCCCCCTTAATTGGAAGGAGGCTTTCTTCCTTCCCAATCCTTCATGGTATATTGATTTCATTGAATTAATTTTTATTGATGATTTATTCAATATATAATCAATTAATTAATTATTGTTGTGTTTTTACAACATAATCATAATCATTGAAAGAAACGCAAATCAATCTCAACCATTGGATTGGTGTTGTGCATGCATTGAGATCCATGGACTTCAAAAATATTAAAAGAAGAGGCAACCCTAGCTCTTCTTTGATACAACATAGAATTCACAAGCTCTCTCTCTCTCTCTCCCTCTCTCTCTCCCTCCCTCCCTCTCTCTCTCTCTCTTTCTCATCATCATACACGCCCCCCTCTCTCTCTCAAGTGGCCTTCCACTTTGTGACCTATAGAGGATCACTATTGTCGTTGCACCATCGTGCTTGAGCGATCCTCATCGCTTTAATTTTTTAATTTTCTTTGCCTAGAATAACTTGCGTGACTAGTCGCTCTCGATCGCATATGATGTGACTTTCACGCTTCCATGACGCGCTTAAGGTTTTTTCCATAACCTTTAAACACATGATGAATTAAATTAAATTGAACGATCTTTCACCAACTCCTCCCCCTCCCACCCCTCCACCCCCTCCTCCTCTGCCTCGACCTCTTCGTCCTCCTCCTTCTCTTTCCCCTCCTCCCCAAACTTTTTTGCCCCAGATTCTACCCACTCCTCCCCTCCAACCTCCTCCTCATCCTTCTCCTCTCACTCCTCCTTCGCCTCAGCATTCTCCTCCTCCTCCTCCCCAGCCTCGATCGCACCCAACTGCCTCCTCCTCTCCAGCCTCCTCTGCCCCAATCACCTCCTCCTCCTCCCCAGCCTCGATCACACCCAACTGCCTCCTCCTCTCCCTCCTCCTCCCTCTCCTCTACCCCGGTTGCATCCTCCTCCTCCCCTCCTCCCCAACATTCTTTGCCCCCTGCTTCCTCCTCCCTACCCTTTCCTCCACCCCAGCCTCCTCCTCCTACCCCTCCACTAACCCCAGTCATCTCCCCCTTCTCTACTCCCAGCTTAATCCTCCCCCTCCTTTCCTCCACCCCAACCTCCTCCTCCTCTCCCTCCACCCCCTAGACACATCCCCTCCTCCACCCCTAGCCTCCTCCCCTCCCCCTCCTCTCCTCCACCCCTGCCTCCTCCTCCTTCCCCTCCACCGCCCAGCCTCCTTCCCCTTCTCCACTTGCAAAACTTGAGTTCTCCATCGACTATCCCTCATCCGTGGATCCTCGATGATGCATTGAAAAGAATCAAACCAACCGGGGTTTTACCTTATCCAGCCTCAAATTTTGAGTTCTCTATCGGTTGTCCCCTATCTGTGGATCCTCGACGATGCAGCAATAAGAATCAAACCCAACCAGGGTTTCACCTTCTCCACCATTAGATCTTGAGTTCTCCATCGATTGTCCCTATCCGTGGATCCTCCTCCCCCTTCCCACCCATCTCGACCCTAGCACCCCCTACCACCTATTTCTTCTACATCTACACCCAACCAAGGTTCCACCTCTGTAAAGTCTTGAAGTTGGTCCCTCTCGGAGCCTATATTATAAGATCTGGATCGTTAAGAGGAAACCGACGAAATTTGTTTCGTATGAATCAGACTTCATTTGGAATTGTTATGATTTTCGGAAGAAAGAGAAATAAAGAGATTTAAGATGTCATTAACCCGTACTAACCATCATTAAGACTAATTAAACACGTTTAAAGAAACTAATGATGGATTGTGAATCATTAATGACCATTAGCAAATACTAATCAATGAGGTAAAAGTTAAGCATAGGCCATAAAGGTTAAAACATGATTAGTAAAAGTTAACCGTGATTAACGCTAATTAAATGTTATTAGCGAATCTAGAAACTTCTGGAATATTCTAACTTAAGATCTAAGTTTATGATAAGTTTTGGCCCAAACCATGGGATGATAATTGCGGTTAAGGTCTAAGCCATGATTTTCTAACCATGGTTAGCGGTTTTCCGAAGCCTATAAATACCTCCCTATACATTCATTCTCTATGATTTCCACTACCACCGCCACCCCAAAAGCTAGGGTTGAGAGGTCGGGAGGAGGTTTGGGAGACGAGGAAAGAGCGCTAGTGAAGTGCTGTCGGGAGAACGAGGAGAAGAAAGGTACGATCCTCTTCTACTAGGCTTCATTTCGATTCTTGTTCTTTTTTTCCAGTTTGGTTTTCGATTCGTTTTCTATTGTGGCCCGAGGAGAAATTTGTGTAATACCCTACTTAGGTGCAAATGACTTTGCACATTAGTGAACCCTGTGATTTGTCACACCTTCACTCACCTAAGACGCGTGATGTCTACCAGTTCTCTATTTCTTATGATTCAATTCTTTATCTTCCGCTTTTATAGTTGTTTTGATGAAGAAATCTGTGTAATACCCTGCTTAGGTGTGGACGACAGTGCACATCAGTGAATCCTGTGATTCGTCACACATTCACTCACCTAAGACACGTGGTGTCTACTGATTCTTCATCTCTTATTGTTTGAGTATATTCTTTCAGTTTCGTTATTGTTTTTCTCTCGATGATTTTATAGAGGAAACTCTTTCCATTTTTCTAAAATATGTCCTGATATAAGGGGAAACTCTGCCGAAATTTTTCTAGAAATATGTCCCTATATAAAGGGAAACTCTGCCAAGATTTTCCTAGAAATATGTCCTGATATAAGGGGAAACTCTATCAAAATTTTCCTATAAATATGTATAAGGGGAAATTATGCCGAAATTTTAAGAGAAAATATGTTCTTCGTGTTCTTCATGTATTCTTCGCGTTCTTCATGTTCTTCGTTTGTTCTTTGCGTTCTTGACATGTTTTTAGCATTTTTGATACGAAAATGAAATTCAATCATTTCAGAAGCTATAAATCTTTCTTTTTGAAAAAGAATCACGATAAAACACTGTATACGTGCGAGAGAGCTCGATTCGGTAACGAATTCCTTCCTTTTGATGTTGGGTTTTCATATAAGATCGTTGAAATTTCTGATTTTATGTTCTTTACAACGAAGAACCCTAATTTGGCTATTTTTTTAAGAAATATGAAAAATTACTTTGTGATTCAACTAAAATAAGGTCTAAGCATCGAAGTAGATTTGGAAAATTTGGGTTGGAAGTTAAAATGAGCATAATTATGATTATATAAATATATGAGTTAATATATACGTAAGTTCATACTCAGTGTTGATGATTATACAAATCAAAGACTTAACGAAAGAATTACATCATGGGATTTGATGTGTGTTGAGTTAGATCCTGAAAAGGATCGTGTTTTACATTAGGAATGACTTGGAGTGGAACTACAGGCCGGGCATGCAACTTGTAGGTTTGTCAGACGGAACTCATATTGGTGTTGCCCTACCTAGGTGGTATACAGTTTCCTGCTATGATAAGTGTGCTCGAAATGAATGATTTGCAATGCATGGTACCGGGAGCCAATATATTCGGGTTGAATGACGAAAGATGTAGTCGTTCCATGTGGAGGCATGGGTGGTTGGATAGCGGCTGGTTCAGATAACATGTATTTAAAGCCGCTAGGTTATATGATTAAATTTTAGCTTGATGTTTTAAGCAACCGAGTCCTTAAGGATAGTATGCTCCTTTATTTTCCAGGCTAAGGGTTTGAGACCCGATTAATAAAAGAAAAAGAAAATTGTCAGGGTAGTATTGGAGGATTGATTGAGGCGACGTGCGACAGCATAAGCTCACCAGATCAACGCAATCTCCAATCCCTAAGTATCCACAGCTTCGGAGTCCAAGAATGGTGGGGTTCCCTTGGACTAAGCCTTGATGTGGAGTAAAGAAATAAGGCTTAAACTAATAAGGAATGTAGCTTTTCATATTGTTTACTTTTCTTTTTTTCAT
Source organism: Ottelia alismoides (assembly GCA_037367405.1). Lineage (NCBI taxonomy): Eukaryota > Viridiplantae > Streptophyta > Magnoliopsida > Alismatales > Hydrocharitaceae > Ottelia > Ottelia alismoides. The sequence goes on along the minus strand of JAZKJV010007989.1, from coordinate 79,423 downwards.
TACTTAGCACTCGCTAATTGTTATCCTATGATTTATGGAAAACCCAATAGGTATCGGTGAGTCATCGCAAGGACTTTAATAATCCATGCAGTTAACATAGTCATCCAACCAGACACAATAGCTTTTCTCTATAATGTAGTTAGTAATCTTTTGTGTATTTTCCTTTCAAGCTGATGTACATGTAAATGGTTATAGTGGGATAATGTATTATGTGAACTTATTTTGTGAATGGAAAAGCGTTAAAATATTTTTCTGAGTATTTTATTTGCAGTATGTTTCTGAATGTTAGTTGTGATTCCTGAATAAATTATTGCCGAGTAACCAGATCCAGCTATGGGAGGATCCGACGGTCCGAAATCGGGGTCATGACAACCTCCACCGCCAAGTTCACATTGCTTGAGTTGGGGAAGACACGGGAACTCCTATGCCTTATCTAGACGAAGCTCGACGCTCCTTCCTCTGATCTAACTCCTCCTTCGGCATCTAGACGAATTCAGGTGGAGGGGTTGGAGGAGGAGGAGAGGATTGGATAATAATACCCCTCTTAATCGCACCATGGTTTGAAAAAAATCATGGTTAAGTTCAACTCATTGACGACTAAAATAAAGGAAGGGCGCAAGTGATAGAATGACAAGAAGTCAGGGGCACAACTGATATTCCAAAAAAGGGAGGAGTATTATTGATATTGGAATATCTCAGGAGGTACAACTAATAAAAACCCTATACATTTAATATATGCTCTCTCTCTCTCTCGTTATCTATTTTAAAATTTCAAAATTTGGCTTGATTTTTGTTATAGGAAATCAAGCAATCTTAAGACCATAAGAAAAATCTTGCAAAACCACCTATGCTAGATTTATAATAGGAAATGATATTCTTTGTGAATATTTGCAGCTACATGAAATACTAGTATGAATATAATAATTTTTTGTCAGTTCCAAGGATTTATGATAATTTTACAACAAATAATATTTAAGAATAAACAAAAATTCCTTGAACCATGTATCCGACTTCAATGTCACATATGAACTTTGAAAAGTAACAGTATGGTACTCGATCTTTGACATTTGTCTTAATGTGGTCCTTGATTATTAAAAGTTAGTTGATTGTTTTGTCTTTATAAACTTAATCACAACAACTCAAAATCACAGTAAGATAAAATATTAAAGATCAGATGCCACATTGTTACCTTTTGAAGCTCATGTATGACATTGAAATCAGGTTTATAGTTCAAGAATCTTGGTATAATTTGCTCTAAATTTAATGTTATATCTTTAACATTAGATGATATAGCAATGAATACTCAAATTGTTTGATAATGCATGCCAAATTTGTTAGGTATTTTTACCCGCAAATCATAAAATATTTGTAAACTACCTTCTCGACATTGTAAGCATCGTTATTATCCCCTCGACCTTGTAAACTTGTTAACTTTTACCCCATAGATACCCTGATTAGCTCCCATCTATTTATTCGTCTTTCATGTAAAATCCAAAATCAAATATATCACATATACATAGTATTATTTTTGTAAGTACTTTTATGAATATAAAATAATAATTTTATTTATTTTGTATATTTTTTATTTTTTGAACAATAATTAATATACAATATAATTTTTTATAGGATTTTTAAGTATAAAGAAAACACATTACATTAGATACATAAATATAATAATTAGAGACTATTTAATTACAATAACAAACCTTAATTATTTACGATGTATATAATATTAATTATATTTAGTTTATTATATAAACCAATTAATTATGCTCAGATAGAGGGTTAAATAATCAATATAATGATGATGAATCTGAGATTCATCACACACCAAAAACCCCTTCCGCCCCTTCCTTCACCCACACCCCGCTAACCACCTCCCTCCTCTTCCTCCTCCAGCCCCTTCCCCTTTCTCCTCCCACAGCCCATCGATCACCTCTCCCCTCTTCCTCCTCTGCCCACTGCTCCTCTGCCCACTGCTCGCCGACCACATCCCCCTCTTCCTCCTCCACCCCGCTCCTCCACCCACAATTCTACACCACCTCCACTTTCTTCCTTCTCCAACCATTCTATTCACCTTCGACTAGGGAGCTCCGAGAGGGATGCATCAGGTGACACCCGCTGCTCCATTGTCATCGAGCAAGGTTCATAAGCGAGGTTCCCACCGAGATTACGAGATCATCAGTGTTGAAGATTCGAGCTCCACCATTCTCGAGTCTCCTCCTCCGTTATGAATTGAGGAGAAGATATCGGAGCGCAGAGCTCCCCGGAAGAACACATCTGCAGTTCCAGATTAGATTTTCGATTTATCCTCCTCTTCCTTCTCTTCTCCTCTCAATCCCTTTGTCCTATTGTCAATATCTCTCTTCTCCTCAAAATTCCGTTCAAATTCGATCCGATTCTTCTTCACCCCCATCAAAGTGCATCCGCTTCTCCACGATTTCCTTTAATCTATGTCACCTCCGATGAATTCGCATTGGAGTTTAGATTCTGAACATCCACCTTTGCAAGAACCTCTTCCATACACCTCAATTCCTACGTACTTAACGATTGGTTGTGATACACAATCTCAAGCCCTACCTTAACTTGCAGGATTTGGAGCATTCAATCGATAAAACAGCTACCACCACCATCGAGTTTGACCTGAATCACATACATCCTTAATCAAGTGGAGCACTTGCGCAACATGGAGCAATTTATGCTACTATTTGAGAAGTTATAGCAATGATCGAGATTTGACAGGAGGGAGATCCAGATATACATGCAGACAACATTGAAATGCATCATTACCTTCAATCAAAGACCATCTGGACTGATCGAAGCATCAAAACCACCTCATCATGGATAGAGCTGTAAATTAGGTGAACTTAAAAGGTGAATTATTTAAATACTTGACAGATTCTGTTATATTTAACAGAGAAACGAATGGAGGCTAATACAAGATTATGTCATGTAAGAGTTAAACACTATTTATGGTCATGGGTGTAGTTATGAATTATCAAGGATTCTAGGTGTAATTGTGAAACTACTTAGGATTATGGATTTAAATATCCTTTTGCTAAACTTGAATTGGGAATACAGATGAAGAATTTAAGATGATATTAGTATACATGTCCATTTCAAATAGGCGTGAATATCAAAATATGAATATAATAGATATGGTAGTGTATTAGATACATATATATCAGAACTATTTTACATCCCGAGATCCTATGCAAAATTGATTGTTTAAGAAAACACAATTTTTCATCACAATTTATAGCTCGTGTACTCATCATTTTTGGTGCGAGATAGCATCCATGTGCCTCTTAATAAAGACTTTGTCAATGGGTATGTGGTCAGACCGTGACTGCATCTCTAACTGTGTCTTCATCTACAATATTTATCTCGTTATTATCTCTTCAAAACAATTTAACAAAAAAAGGAGAGAACAAAATTACTTGTAGTTAGATCGACGAGGTTGACTCATATATGCACATTGCCAACCTGTATTCATGATTGAAAACGTAATAACATATGCCCATGGGTCATTATATTATTTTTTAACTAATTTTATGGTCGAATTTCTTATTGTAATGATTTTACAACATGCGATGCTAACGAATAGATCAACATTTAGGGCCTGTTTGGTTACAGGGTTGGGCAGGGTTGGCCCAACCCTGGTTACTATTCACAAGGGTACTTCCTCCTCACAGATTACTATTCACCCATCCCAACCCAGCCCAACCCAACCCAGTCCAACCCAGCAACCAAACAGGCCCCTAGGTCTTATTTGGATGTGGGATAACATTGAAATATCTCGATATATCCGAGAAATCACATCATGATTATAATTTGTTACATCTCAATCCACAATACTTATCTTTTTCATTATTCCTCAAATTAACCGAAAAAGAATGATATAATAAACCATATAGAGAGAGGTAGAGAGAACAACCTCAATTATTCCTGATCTTTCTAGAGAGGGGTAGTGAGAGAAATCTCACTTTTCCTGATCTTTTTAGAGAGATGTAGAGAGAGAACCCTTGTTTATTCATAATCTTTTGAGAGGGAGAGAGCTAGAGAGATGAACCTCACTTATCCCTAATCTTTCTAAAGAGAGGGGATAAAGAGAAACCTCACTTATCCTAATCTTTCCAAAGAGAGACGTAGAGAGAGAAACCACACTCATCTCTAATCTTTTTAGAGAGAGAAGTAGAGAGAGAAACCCTCACTTATTTCTAATATTTTTAGAGTGAAAGGCATATAGAGAAACCCCATTTATCCCCTAATCTTTTTAGAGAGGCAATAAGAGAAACCTCACTTATTGCGAGAGGTAGAGAGAGAAACATCCCTTATCCCTGATATTTAGAGAGAGAAATAGAGAGAAATCTTACCTATACGTAATATTTCTAGAGAGAGAGAGAGGTGATATAGGAACCATACTTATCCCTAATATCTTTAGAGAGAGAAGTAGAGAAACAAAATTTCCTTATCTCCTAATCTTTCTAGAGAGAGAGAGAAACCATGGTCATGAACTCACCCCCTAAAACTAGGGATGCAAACGGTTACGGATATATTCGTATCCGATCCGTCACCGTATCCGTTTTATACAAATTTTGACATCCGTATTCGTATCCGTTTTAAAATGGATACGGATATATGGATATCGTTTTGATATCTGCAAACATCCGTATCCATATCCGTATATCCGTTTTTGTATATAATTATAGTCATAGATTTATTTTTGATCATATATAACATAATTCTATACCTTCTTTTACCATATTTATATAGTTTTTATGATATAAATACATTTAATAAATTTAGATCATGTGTTTTCTATCTAAGTTGTATATATTAAGTCAATTCTATAGAGTATTTCTAACATTATTGTTATACGATCAATATTCATTTTACATTCGTATCCGTTTTTAAGGATACAATAAGCTAGTTTTAATATCCGTCAATATCTCTATCCGCATAATACATATTAAAAAGCAGATACGTATTAAAAAGCAGATAAGTATACAAAGGATTCATTAATACCTATATCCATGTACGAGAACTTTTGCATCCCTACCCAAAACCCCTAAAAAAGGAGAAAACTGTGCTTCACTTCGGCTCATCTCCTCTCCCGCCCGCGGGAACCCTCCCATGGCCACCGCCGCCTCACTTCCGAGGCTACTGCGCGGTGGCGGCACCGCTGCTCTCCTCCGACTCCTCTGCTCTGCCGATCTCCACCGACTCCGCTGCTCTGCGGCCCACCACCTCCCCCCTTCCTCCACACTCGCCGACCTCCAGCCCTCCTCCCGCCTCCCGTCTTTCCTCCGGACGCTCGCCTCCGCCTCTGCAGCTTCCTTCGGCGACGATGCCAACGATGGGCGTTTCGAATCCTCGGCGGCGGCAGAGGAGGGTCAACTGCCGCGGTACCCAGAGATGAAGCAAGGGGACTGGATTTGCTCCGAGTAGGTGAAGTGTTTTTTACTTCTTGGCTTTCGTAGTAAATCGACATATTTTAGATTTTCGAGGAGGTTCGGGAATGGGGTTGTGTGAAGCAAACATCTGGTTTTGGACTGGTAATAAGCGGCAAGGGATCGGTTTGCTAAAAACGGGCGAATTTAGCATTGGGTTTGATTGGAAGTTGGTCTTCTTAGGACTAAAGCTGTGAAAGAAGGCCTCTTTTTCGAAATTCTTGAATGGATTTAGGTGGAAAATCTGAGTTGGATTGTTGATGAGAGAAAAAGGATGATTTCACATTTACAACGCAAAGTCTGATTGGAATCTTTTTAAGGTAGAAAAAAAAGGTGACGTAAAAAATGTTTCCTGTTGCGGGGATTCTAGATCTAGATATCCACTTGTATTGTGCCATCTGGAAGGGATTCATGTGAAAAATCCGAACTTTGGTTGTTATGCATAAAGGGGACATGATTTGCTCCAAGTAGCTGGATTTTCTCAATTTGTGCTTGTTTTGAAACAATGAAGAGTGATTTTTGAAAGAACATGGGAGTATACCCAAAATGATGTGCACATTAGTATATATTAATAATCACAAGGTCTGGATTAAAAGGCCCAGGAATCGAAGAGAATCTCAGAACGCTAAACTACATTTTCCCATATACAAGCTCTCAACGACTGCAACGAACACGATTCTTTATGCACGATTCAACGAGCCCGTAAGAAATCCAAGGATTTTATCCGATCGCTACACAATCTGAAGCACATGAAGTCGAGATATGACTAAATTTCCGCCCACAATCGGTGTCTACCCAATTCATAGTCGCCCCAAGCTGACCCATTGTAGTTGAATCATGGGATATAAAGAGATGCTTCACATCTTGCGGGCTGTCCGAACACATTGAACATGCCACAATGGTCCTAGACACGATCTTCACTCTGAAGTTTGCAACTTGATTCCAATGTCAAAAAAAGCTTGGAATCATATTTGTTTAATGGTGTCCAGAAGCCATATATCTCAATTGCGTTGATGTGTGTCTACTTCTATCTCTGAGGCAATTTGTGTCTTTGGTGTTCGACCTTATTACACACAAGAACACCATTATCATCCGTCCATCTCTGCAAGACGTCTTCATCTTCTTTATCTGAATTTTGAAGCTTGAAGCTGCAGGTAAGATTAATAAGGTATATGTAGTCGGGCCTAAAATGTCCCTTCCTAGCATACTTTATCTTCAAATTGAGATTGAAATGTATGTAGACCAGATCATTCAACTTGTCTTTCTGCAAAGAATTTTATCTCTTAGAGTGGTTGATGTTGAATGTACTCTAGTTTTTATCACATCCTCCAGCTCATGCTATATGTGACAATATCTCGACAACCACTTCTCGTAAGTTGGGAGCATCCTTTACATAAAAGATCTACCATTTAGTTGTAAAAAACACATTAAGTTGTTTTAGTTTTCCATTACAAATTTACAATAACATTATATAAGGTGTAATTATACATATCGAGAAAATTGTTGCTTCGTCGACTTATTGCAATTATTTTCCAAAAGAACCCAAAACCTCCCTAGAATTTTAATATCCAAAATGAAAATACCGATTTATATTAATGATCAAGTTAACGAACACATCTTAATAAACATAAAAGTTACATGAAGGTTTGTAACTAGTAAATAGAAAAAAAAATGATTAGCATGTTATACCTTGTTCATTGACTCAAAAAAATGTTCTGCCTTATTCGCGCAACTTGTTTGCCTGTCTCTTTATTTCCCTGACTTCTCCACCTCAACTTGGAGAACTGTTAAGGGCTTCGGGTGAGTGTCAAGGTTATGGTTGTAGTGATACATTGGATTGAGATAATACACTAAAAAACATGTCAATCTATTAGAAATGATGACGCTAGGTTTGAGAACGTGACACACGACACCATATAATTCATAATTTTTATTACACATAGCCTGATGAAGAGGGTGAGATAATATTTTTGTAACACCCCAACATAGTTCCACATCAGATACTCAAGAAGTGTGAGAATGAGTTATAAGAGTGGGTGACTACTACTTGAAAACTTGGGCTTAAACATTGTTGGTGGTTGTCAATGGATCCAATTGAGACGGAACCCAATAACTTGTTAGGTTCAGTTTTCCTCGATAATGATCTGGAACCTAAGCACGAGACCTTACATACTGGGTTAGCTCCTAGTGGATGACTTTACACATATGTGCGTGGAGGTTGATTTCTTAAGGCTAAAGCTATGTAAAAATTGCACCTTTTTTACGTTGTTTTTTTAAATTAAAATAGGAAGGATGACCTTCCAAGGTAGATGGTCATTTACTCACTCGACTAAAAACGTACTAACCATGATGCATGCCACTCATTACAAAAAAGGAACACACATGGCATATGCATGGTCCTTTCCTCCCATTATGCACTATATTTTTGTTGTCGTGAATTATGATTTGGTATTTGGTTTTGTTGGGGATGTATGCTGATGTGTTTTTGCTCATTTTTTAGAGATTCTTCTTTTCATTTGCTGAAAGGCTTGTGGAATGGGATTATTTGAAGAATTTTATATTAGATTGTTAATTGGAATTAATGGGAGTTTTTTCTGTGTTTGACCTCAATAGATGTGCAACCCAGCCATGATCGGTCCCAAGCCCATGTAACTTGAGAAGGGTTGCATTAGGTAGCCGACAACCATCGTAAATCAGTCGGAGACAAATTCCTAAATAGTATCTTTACAAATACTATTTAGGAATTTACCTCAAGATAGTCATATCTTTTCGACATAGATTTAAGCAAACATTTAGATTTTGTTGGAACATTCCTTACTAATGACGCATTGTATCGCCTGAATGCAATGGAAAATCGGCAAGGGTCGCTACATCGCTACCTGGATGTTGTTCAAAATTTACAAGGGTTCTCGCGCGAGGAACACGTGCGGGTAAGTAAACTAATTCCGTTGCATCACCGCCTGTATGCAGTCCAAAATTTGCAAGGGTTCTCGTATGATGGATGCATGCAAGTAAAGAAGTTGGTACAAAAAGGTTGCAAAAGAAGCTGAGGATAAGCAGTTGGAATATTGACTTTTTGACTGGCAAATTGATGGAGATAGTAGATACAATGGAAAGAAAGAAGATTCAGATACCATGTCTCCAAGAGATAAAATGGATTGGAGAGAAAACAAGAGAGATTGAGAAGACACACTTTAAATTATAGTATTCAGGTAAAGAGCGGTAGAAATGATATTGGAGTGGTTATTCATAAGGATTTGAAGGATAGTGTGCTTGAGTTGTAAAGATTTAGGGATCGGATTATTTTGCTAAAATTAGCTAGGAAGAAGTTATGAATATAATCTTAGTTTATGCGATGTAAGTTGGTTTAGAGGAAATGATTGAACAAGCTTTTTAGGAGGATTTGGATAATATTATGTAATGAATCCCACAAAGAGAGATAATTTGCTAGATGGAGATCTTAATGGACATGTGGAAAATGACGCTTCAGGGTGTGCTAGTGTTCATGGAGGCCATGCCTTCAGGAATATAAATGAAGAGGGAAAAGTCATCTTAAATTTTGTAACGGATAGCAAACATTCTCTTCAAGAAGAAGGATGTGCATTTAATTATTTATAAGAGTGTCTCGATTAGCGCTCAGATAGATTACTTTTTGATGAGGAGAAGAGATCGGTTGTGTTCCAGAAATTGCAAAGTAATCCTAGGAGAGGGTTTGACATCGCAACATCGCTTGCTAGTCATGGATGTGCAAATAAAAGGATCGATAAAGAAGAGGACGATTCCCAAGATCATTAGAACTAAGTGGTGGAATTCTCAATTGAAGCAATCTGATGCAAATGAAAATTTGCAATGGTGAAAAATTAAAATTTTAATTGTACAAAAATATTTGGTGGAAGAAATCAGAGGAGAAATGATAGAAGACTCATCGGATGCGAGAGATTTGGAGAAGAAATAAGTGCATAGATCGTGCGGAGGGAGAAGAAAATGTGTGAAAGAGATGAGATAATTCTCAAATTTTATAAACTCTAAATGACCCATTACATAACCCTTTGCTCCCTTTATACGGGAGGGAGGAGGAGATTACAATCAAACTTAAAAGGAAACAAATAAAATTAAAATCCTAACAAATCTTAATTATCCTATGACCTGCCTAACAAACTAATTAGTTAAACCTTAAATGGACTCTAACCAATTAACTAATTAATTTGAGATCACAAACGATCTCATTATTTCAATAAAATTACAACGGACTCAATTAGCTATAAAATATTTTGACTTAAATTAACAGACGAAAATTAAATACTATTTATTTTTTTCATGCTGTATCAGCTCTCAGATGCTTTGAAAAACTCATCTCTTGATGAGTGACTTGATCTTTAAGCTTGAGACTTGATGATCTGATTCTAACGTTCTCAATCCCCCTTGTTGGAAGAACATATGTGAAATAGACTGCGGAATCCAAGTGTCCTTGGTGCGGTGGTTGGAGCTGTCAACTTCTTTATGTAATCGTGCCTACTGTCGGTTGGCATCAGAAACAGACTAGAAAAGATCATACGCAGGTTTCTATGAGGAAAATCGGGGGAGGATGATGTTGGGATGCATTTGGTCGATTGGGCGACTATTACCCTGCCCATGATGGATGGTGGATTGGGAATCAAGAATCTTGAGGGCACGAATAAGACACTCCTTTTAAAATGGGTCAACAGACTGTACGGTAGAGACAAAGACATTTGTTGTAGGCTAATTCGTAGGATCTATAATATTGGGACCCTCATAGAGCACTCTAGCGATCGCATTTACACCGTTCAACGTTCTGGAAAGGAATCACTTCGGTTCTTCCCCAATTCCCTAAGCTTTTTCGGCATGTACTTGGTAATGGAAACACATTTTTGTTCTGGAAAGACAATTGGACATGCGATGGCTCTCTCTCCTCTAGATTTCCTTGGCTCTTTGCTTTGTCTGGCAACATGGATGCTCTTGTTTCAGATTGCTGGATTGACGGTAACTGGAGCCTTATTTCATGGCTAACTTCTCTGATCGACAACTTCAAGATTTCATCAATCTCCTAGAGTCTCTAAGATTTAATGACATGCCATCTACGTGTAGAGATCATTGGGTATGGAAGGACAATTCTTTCTCTGTAAAAAGGGCATATCATGCCATCTGCAGACCGCCACCACCTACAGTGGATTCCTTAATCCGTGATTGCAACCTCATTTGGGAACTCGTATTTTCGGGCAGAATAAGCTTCTTCATGTAGCTTTTGAGGAGGAGACGTATCATGACAAGGGACCATTGTGTAAGACTTCTCCATGATATTTCCAATAGATGTCCACTCTGTGAAATTAATATCAAAACAGTGGACCGCCTCTTCTTCCATTGCACAAATATCATCCCTATATGGAGAAATGATGACAGAAGTTGTCTTAACATTCAGAACCTTGAACTCTTATGGGACTCAATGTTTACTTCTAGACATCGGGCTAGAAAGTACATACTCCAACCCCTGGCGGCGATGCGGCCTATATAGTCAAGTAGAAATGGTGTACTTTTTTCTTCATAGTGTTTCTATTGTGGAAATATATTGTCATTCCAGATCTCTTCTCGAGTCCTGGACATTGTAAGTCCCTCTGTATCCATCTCTATTTTTATCTATATATATGGAGTGGACACTAAGCGTGTTTCCCCCATTTTTGGCTAAAAAAACTTCATCTTAGAAGAACATATGCGGTGCAAAAGGCATTGCGCCCGCAGATGTTGCTCCCTTAATTTGGTGCACTATGGAATTTGAAGAAGTCATATAGAGTGAATGGCACAAGTCTAGGATGAGAGGAGATGCATGTAATGTATTAGCCCATATGATCCTTATATCGGCAATTCCCGCATTCCTAGTCTTAATTGGAGTAGGTGGCTTCCTCAGTTTCTTTTTCTCAGCACCTTTAAATATTCTCGCTATAGGGGGTTGAAGTGCAAATTTTCTATTCCTTTAACTTTAACTAAGGAAATTCCAAGAAGTCGTAGAGAATGAATAACACAAATATAGCATAAGAGGAGATGCAGGTATTGTATTACCCCATATGATCCTTATATAGGTAATTCCCACATTCGTAGTCCTAATTGGAGAAGGTGGCAGGCTCAATTTCTTTTTCCCAGTACCTTTCGTTAGATATTCTCGCTCCAGGGGGTTGAAGCGCAAATTTTCTATCCCTTCAACTAAGGCAATTCCTCTTAAGTTCCTGCCAACTTTAACCTTTAGATAAAAGATTTTTGGTAGAGGTATCTTTCTGTAAAATCCTCAAATCAATCTCTAATCCCTAATTTTAAAGGATTCGAATTCCATTGGAGAGCTACCCTCATATTTGACTAGTGTTTCTCTCCCCTTTAAGTAATGACGACAACGACGTGAATATGGGAGCAGTTGGTTGCGGATGTGGCGATGGTGAGTGATGGTGGTGTTATGGAGAGTGGTGTGGCTGGTAGGAGGGTTGAAAGTGCTGGAAATGCCTTTGGAAGTGGTGGAGGCATGTCTGAATATACTTGGGCAACGACTTTGGGGATGATTTTGGGGGCGAAAAGGGGGTTGCGACATGACTGAGAGGGTCGTTAGCGGTGCAGGGGAGGTGTAGGGGACCCACGAGGGGGTTACGGACGTTGGTGGAATCATTTCTACCAGCATCGGTCGGACTCATGCTAGACAGCAAACATGAAGTTGTTGACGCCACTCTTTTCTTGTTTTTCTCCCTCAAAAACCTGGACAATAGCTTCAAGGATGTGAGATATTGATCCAACGTCGCTCAAGGTCTGAAAATCTGTAGCCAACTCTTGTAGACTTGATTGAAAGTCGAGTAATATGGACATCAACTCCTTGTTGTAAGCTTCTTCAACACATCGTTTGCGTTCCGCTGAACGAGATTCTTTCGTTAGGTGTCTGTGCGAACATTTGTACGGATCATCAGATCGTGAGGACGATATGTAAGTCATGATCTGATACCGAACAATGCAAATGAAAATTTACAACGATGAAAAATTAAAATTTTAACGGTAGAAAAATATATGGTGGAAGAAATCGGAGAGGAAGGGAGAGAAGACTCGCCAGATGCGAGAGATTTGAAGAAGAAAGAAGCGCATAGATCACGTGGAGGGAGAAGAAAATGGGAGAGAAAGATGAGATAATTCTCAAATTTTATAAACTCTGAATGACCCATTACATAACCCCTACTCCCTTTATATAGGAGAGATGAGGAGATTACAATCAAACTTAAAAGGAAACAAATAAAATTAAAATCCTAACAAATCTTAATTATCCCATGACCTGCCTAACAAACTAACTTATTAAATCTTAAATGGATTCTAACCAATTAACTAATTAATTTGAGATCACAAACGTTCTCATTATTTAAATAAAATTACAACAGACTCAATTAACCCTAAAATTAATCTGACTCCAATAACAGATGAAAATTAAGCCCTATATATTTATTTCACATTGCATCACAATCAAGCTTTGGGGAGAAGGTCCTAGAAGACTTATCTTGGGATTATAACAGAAGTGCAAATGAGATATGAGAGCAGTGGCATCTTATATTCGAAGGATAGCAACAGAGATGATAGGCGAGTTTAAGGGAGGAGTTTCAGCCAAAAGGAGGCTCGGTGATGGAGTGAAAGAGGGCAAGAGAAGCTTAAAATTAAAAGATCTTGTTTTAAAGCTATGTATAAGGATACTTAGGATAGAAAAGAGGAAATTGTCGGATAGTACAAAATAGCGAAGAAGGAAGCAAAGAAGTAAAGCCAAGTCAAAATCTTACGAATTTTTGTAAAAAAAACTTGACTTGAAGGAGGACCATAAGGATATATTCAGATTGACCAAAACAAGAGAAAGAAAGACTAAAGATCTTTATCAAGTGATATGCACTAAGGATGGGCAAGTACATGTGCTTGTTATACAAAAGGATATAGAGATTAGATGAAGCAGTATTTCCACAAGGTTTTCTTTGGGGAAGGGAATAAAGAGATTACTTTGAGAGATTTTGCTGATAGCATAGTTGTAAAAGTCGGCCCGATTAATCGAGCCGGTGGGGGGGGGGGGTAGCCGACTCGACTAGACCCGACTAGTTGGCCGACTTTTACATAGAGTTTTTTATATTTTTTAAAATTTTTGCTTTTGCAAAAGCAATTTTATTCTAATATGCTTAATGTTATATTTAAAAGTAATTACATCTTTTTTATATTATAAAAATAATTTATATATTTAAAATAATTAAAAAACTCAAAATCGACTAATAGCTGACTAAATCCGATTAATCACCCGACTCTCGATTAATCCCTAGTCAGTGACCCTGCCGACTGAGTACTGACTACCGATTTCTGGCTTTCTGCAACCTTGGTTGGTAGTGAATGTTACGTGAAGTATGCAAGTTATAGACAGATACAAAGGAAGGAAGTAGATGATGCTTTAAAGTTTATGAAACTTCGGAAAGGGTTAGAGCTTGATGACATTCCTGTCGAAGTTTGGTGAATCATACTATGAATGGGAACATGTGATCAAAAAAAGATCGAGGCAAGTTTCCAAAGTAAGTGAAAACCAATTTGGATTCATGCTAGATCGCTCAACTATTGAAGCTATCTATTTGTTGAGGAGAACAATGTGGATTTAGAGTTAAAAAAAGAGCCTCATGATTTTTATTGATTTGAAGAAGGCTTATGATTCAGTCTGATGCAAACAGAAATTCGGCGACGGCGAAAAATAAATTTGAACGGTGGAATTTTCGGTGGAGAAGAATTGGAAGGGTTGAGAGAAGAAACTCGTCGGAGAATGAGGGGATTGGAGGAGAGAAACGTGAAGATCACGTGGGAGAGAGAAAGAGAGAGTCGGAGATAGAGAATAAATCTCAATTTTTTATATCACTGAACTGACTATAACAATAGCCTCTCATCCCTTTATATAGGAGAGATGAGGTTACAAAAATAGAAACTCAAATTCAAATTGAAACTAATTATCCTAATTTGACTCTAACCGACTAACCAACTAATTTGAAATTCAAATCTTCAACTAATTAATTGAGATCATAGGCGATCTCGTTTATTTAATTTAAAAACACGACAACTCAAATAAACGTAAATAAAATTAACGGATAAAAATTAAATAAATGTAGCCCTATATTTCCTTTTCACGCTGCATCACAGTCCCAAGGAGATATTATGGAATTTTGGAGAAGAGACAAGTACATGTCCTCTGCATTAACCTTATAAAGGATATGTATGATGGGGCTTCATCTTGTGTAAGGATCCAATTTGAGAAGACTGAGTATTTTAACATTAGCATTGATCTGCATCAAGGTTCAGCTTTGAGTCCATTCATTTTTACTTTGATTATGGACGAACTGACTAGTTACATTTAGAATGAAATACCTTTGTGTATGTTGTTCGCCAATGATATGGTGCTGATTGATGAGATAAAAGATGGAGTAAATGAGAAGCTAGAGGTTTGCAGATGTGCCTTAGAGACTAAAAGATTTTGATATGGAGTTCACATTTGATGTAAACAATGGTGAATGACTCGAAGTGAAGATTGGAGACGATAGCATTCAGAAGAAAGATTTTGTTAGCTACTTGAGATTTATTTTGCAACATGATGAGAAAATTGATGGAGATGTTACTCATAAAATAAATGCTGGTTGGCTAAAATGGAGATGAGACTTTACTGGTCTTTGTGATAAGAAAAACCCATTGAAAGATAAAGGAAAGTATTACAAAACAGTCGTGAGACTTGCTATGCTCTATGGGTTAGAATATTGGCTTGTGAACCATAGACATGTGCATAGAAAGACAGTAGCAGAAATGAAAATGTTAAGGTGGATGTGTGGTCATACACAAAAAGATTGGATTTGGAATGATGTGATAAGAAGGAACGTTGGTGTAGCTCCGATAGAGGATAAGATAAGAGAAAACCATTTAAGATTGTGTGACCATTTGCAAAGGAGACCGGTTGATGCACCGGTTATAAGATGCGAGATTTGTGACATTGAGCCAGTTAAGAGAGGACGAGGAATGCTCAAGATGTGTTGGAAGGAGACTTATTTGAAAGGATCTTAGTAATTTAGATTTAAACCCGAGAATGACTCAGATAGATCTTAATGGAGGCAAAAAATCCATATGGCTGACCATACTTAGTTGTGGGAAAAGACTTTGTTGTTGATGTGACCTCAATAAATGTGGATTGGCATGAGAAGCATTGTTGCTGAATAAAGAGTAAATGGTTTTTTTTGGAAATTAATCCAACGTTATTTACTTTACAAATTTAATATTATATGTAAATTAATCTATAATATATGTTCTTGTCAAATATAAAGAAGCCATAAACGACACCGACACAACTAACAAAATTTCCGAGAAGTCTATCCCAGATTTGATGATAATGTCTGCACTCTGCATAATGTCTGACTGACCCCAAGACTTTTTATTAGACTGCATATGAAGTTTGTGTTATTCCTTTTTTTTCCAGAAAAGATGCTACTTTATTTTAGATTTTTAATTGGCGGACATAAGAATTAACAGAAGTTCGGTTGTATCAGGTACACTTAACGACTGGTCATGTCGTTGTTGTCCGAAGTATACTGGATATGATCACCTAACTGCATAGTGTAATAGACTTCTCAAATCATCTTAGACGCGCTGAGCACTATTTGAAATGGTGCTTTTGACCCCAATCTGCGAACCATTAATTCGCCTATAATTATAGCTTCCCCCGTGTTGTTCTCTAATATGTGACCAATTAATTTAACTCTATATCTACCCTTTACAGATGACAACTTACACGATTTTCTAATATGTGATTACTAAAATTGGATTTTGAATATACGATCTTCAAAATTGAATATGAATTGTACATGATATTTGTTTTCAACTCTACTTAACTTTGATCGGAAGTTTGATATTTAGTTGACCATCTGGCATTACCAGGTAATGAAAATCACAAGTCAGACTCTGTCTCTGGTGCTGAAGCATGGACATGACATAGATTTAAAATTTTCTGTTTCCATTTTGAGATGATATTATGAGGACATACCTGTCCTACTAACTCAAAAAAGACCACCTATTTTAATGTTATATAGTTCGACCTATATTGGTGTAGTATTTTTAAGTGGTCGGAGTCTGGGGATTCAAACAAAATATGACTATCAACAACTGACTGCATCATTTTGATTAACATGTTAGCGTCTTAAGTTTTGTAATATCCTAGACATGGTTTATGCCTTTGGCGAACTCTTGAGCTATGGCGCTATTGCTACCGGTTGAGTTTGGCTTGTTTACAGTGCCGACTTAATCTTTTACATCTTGTTTACACAATACTATTTTTGCTCTGCATTTCCCTTGATGTACTTCTGTGTATCATGCTACAAGTTAAAACCTAGAAAACTCTATTGGTGCAGCTGCGACTTCATGAATTTTGGACGGAATCTGTGGTGTCTAAAGTGCAAAGCTGATGGCCCTCATGGGACAAGTTTCAACAAAGCAGAAATGAGGGCGGGGGACTGGACTTGCCCCAGGTAAGATGTGAGTCATGTGACTTCCATCTCGTTATAAACCACTCGACACACGAAAAGAACAGTATTATCTGATCAGCATGTCTGTTTCGAGTTTGGTGCAGTTGCGATTATAGGAACTTCGCTCGAAATATGATATGTTTGAGTTGTCGGATAGATCGTCCTGGATACACCTCTCAGTACAACACGGTAGCGAAAAAAGGCGACTGGATCTGCCCCAAGTAATTTCCCAATTTATTCCTTCTTGTCCAGCAACATGTAGGTTTGAACTGAACGGTGTGGTTTCTTTCAGGTGCAACCACTTAAATTTTTCTGACAAAACGAATTGTCAGAAATGTGATACTGTTCGGGGAGCTGCCTTTGGGAGTGCACCCTTCAAGAGATTGGACTGGAACTGCCCGACGTAAGTGCTACATTCTTCGTCTACCGAACACAAAATTACCAAGAGCCTTGATCCTAATCATACTTTGTTTGATTTCAGATGTCAATATGTAAACTTTTCCCGCAACACGACTTGTCTTCGATGTCTGGCGCCTCGATCCAACATTCAGCTTAAAGCCGGGGAATGGGAATGCCCCTCGTAATATCTCAAACACCTATTTGTCGAGGATCACGTTATAAGATTGTTTTATCTTTGGGCAATCATCTCCTTTCGAAGCCATGCTCACTACCCTGCTTTTTTGTCTTTGTTTTTCCAGATGCAAATTCCTGAACTTCAGAAGGAATCAGAACTGCCGTGAATGCAACCAACCTCGTCCAGAGGACAGTGCTTTGGGACAAGATGGCTTCAAGAAGGCACCTGCATCGACTCTTGTGGAGACCTTGAAGATCAGCGATGACGATTCTGGGGATAAACATATCGATTCACTTATTGAGGGCTTAAGTAAACTCGAGGATGCTAAGTCGTAGTTGAAGTTCTACCATGGAATCTAGTAGATGCCCGGATTTTGGGATGTAAGAAACGAGCCATAAAGTGGATTCATAAGTGAATGCGGTCGTACTGGCTCTGGTTTCTTCTGCTTCTAAGGGGTTAGTGCAGTGGTAAGATCTTTGTCGCACCTTATAGGCTATGAATTCCGAGTGCAGGATCGACATACTTGTGTGTTTACTATTGTGGAGACTAATGGAATTTATGGCAGCATGCCTAACCTCTTTTAGGATTTGTATTATATGGGAAATTCTTGGTCATATTAAGATCATCCTGCTCTGTTTGTTCGCATCAACCCACTTTGATCCTGTGTACCAATTGTTTTGTTCCCAAAGCTATATTATTTAAGCAATGTTGCTTGTTTAGATCTAAGTCTGCTTATATATTTTATTTTTTTAATAAAATGTAATCTTTGATGTTTTGGATAAATATAGACGCGGAAGTAGAAGCCTTGCTCAACTACCAGATCATCTGACTAGGTTAAGTCTGATCACCCTTGATAAGATATTACCCTTCCTAAGATATCATATTGGCATACCGGATCTTGATCCTTTTCAGTAACGAATTTAAAGAGTATGTGCTGATGGTATTGGCATTTAATTATTTACTTAGGAGATAATCGAATGTTACTAGATGTGTACGTATTTCGGGCTGGCTTGGCTCAAACCCGACCCATTAATTTTGTGTCGGACTTTAATAAAAAAATTTTAAGCCTGGGCCTTATATGGCTTGCAAGGGTCTGACCCAATACTCATCCTTAGATTTATTCGTAGGTTAGTAGTTTTGATTTGGCTTGCTTTGTGCATGAATTGTTTGACGCATGCCATTATTGAAATGGAACGTCATTATCCAATGAAAATTTGCAAAGACCATGTTGGATCAAATATTTATACTTAAATAAATAAATAAACAAACAAACTGAAACATTAAAATTGCATGACATGGTCTGAAGTGACCATGAAATTGTATGGAGGTTGTATGAGTTTCTGTTTCCCACGAAATGTGAATGTCATAATATAGGGATATAATGATGAATTTTTATGATTTTATTTTTCAAAAAAATTAAAAATATATAGAAAAAATGGGACGAATGGAGCACGTTAGCTCCCGAAAGAGGTAACATCATTTCTTTCTCTCTCTCTATATATTCTGAAAGAAAAAAGAAAAGGTTGAACGTGAGACCCTCATCCAAAGTAGACCCTAACAAAAACATTCATCTCTAGTCAACGCCTTGCAATCCATGGAAACCGATATATTTTTGTATAAAAACACAACTAAAATTTACTCATCTTTATATAACAAATTAAATTTGTTCTCATCTCCAAAGGAAGAGGGCAAAAATCTTATTCGGATCCAATTGGATCCACTAAGAGCTCCGTTCTTATTTTTAAGGGATTTTATCACTTGTGCCCCTCCAAGATATCGCAATATCAGTTATGCCCCTATCTTTTTGGTAATATCAGTTGTGCCCCTCACTTCTTTCTCCGTCATCAGTTATGCCCTTCCGTCAGATTGACCGTCAAAAAATTGAAATAACCATAGTTTACTCAAACTATGGTGTGGTTAAGAGGGGTATTATGGTCAGCCCCTCTAAATTCAACCATAAGCTTTGGAGCTTCCACTCCACTCTTCTTGGCAAACCTCCTCTGCTCATCCAGCATGAGCTCCTCTGCTCATCCGACAGAACGCTGCGAAATCGAGTGGCGTTGAGCCTCATGTTTTGCTTCCTCATATAGATTTCCCCCCAATCGCCTCTCCTCGCCACCTCCTGCAGATCCACGAACACCGTGTCGTTCCTCAGGTAGAGGTCCAACAGTGTGCTCTCCTCCACGGCTATCTCGTACTCCATGTACCTCAGCCCCATCGCCGTCGTCGGCTCCCCGTAGCACTCCCTCGACCAGTCCAGCAAATTACCGAACGACACCACCTGCACCAGCACCGCCCCCTCCGGGATGCAACCATAGCAGAGGAGGTCCCGCGACGTGCGACCTCCTGAGAGAGAAGGTTGACCGGAGAAATCTCGTGAAATTCCTCAAGGTCAATTCGCTGCTGGATGGATCTATGCTGAGCTCCCGCGGGTTGGAGCGCTTCAGCCCGACGATCACCTGGGAAATGTTGAGATCGATGATGTCGTAACGGGTGAGCTTGTCGAAAGTGGGCTTAAACTTGGAGGTAAATCAGGG
Source organism: Ottelia alismoides (assembly GCA_037367405.1). Lineage (NCBI taxonomy): Eukaryota > Viridiplantae > Streptophyta > Magnoliopsida > Alismatales > Hydrocharitaceae > Ottelia > Ottelia alismoides. Next base: position 59,316 of record JAZKJV010007989.1, on the reverse strand, counting down.
ATTGAAATATGTGACAAGGAACTGGACATCCGGGGAGAAGGGATGGGAGGTGATGAAGAGGGGAAGGAGAAGGTCTGCCATGCTGTGGAAGAAGTTGCCGATGATGCCGTTGGTGGAGAAGACGATGGCCGGGACAGTGTGGTTGATTTGGCAGTGGAGGGGAGAGGACTGGAGCTCGGTGATGTGCAGCTCGCGTACGTGAGCCATGGTGTACTCAGAGTCCTTCCTCGGATGTGGCTTGACTTTCCAACTGCGGACGGTTGCGTTGGAGGCGAGAGTGAGTGGATGGTTGATGACATGGCCGGGAGGGTCGCGCCGGCATGAGGGGAGGTACAGGCCGCAGTATGAATCATACGAGGGGATGGGGGGAGGAAGGGGGAGCAGGGGGCGATGACGTGTAGGGGACGGGGTGCAGCCCAGGGGAGGCGGAGCAGGGGGGCGGCGCCGGCAAGGGGAGGAGGTGCGGGGGGAGGAGGTGCGGGGCTGGGAGGGAAGGGGGAGCAGGGGGGCGACGACGTGCGGGGGAGGGGGTGCAAGCCCAGGGGGAGGCGGAGCAGGGGGGCAGCCCAGGGGGAGGGCTAGCAGGGGGCGGTGCCGGCAAGGGGAGGAGGTGCGGGGGGAGGAGGGGGGAGCAGGGGGTGGCGTCGTGGAGGAGATGGGAGCTCGGGGCGGAGCTAGGCGGCGCGGGGCAGGGGCGGGGGCGGAGAGGGAGGAGGAGGAGGTTGGAGGAGGAGGAGGAAGAGGATGGGGGAAGAGGAGGAAGAAGAGGAGGATGAAGAAGAGGGTATAAAAGGACCAAATAACCTATTTTTAAAAATTAATTCCGCTTATGTCCTCAAAGTTAACGTCCGTTTGCACTGTGGATGGACGGTCACTAACCTGAGGGGCACAAGTGATAAAATAACAAGAAGTGAGGGGCACAACTGATATTACCAAAAAGATAGGGGCATAACTGATATTGCGATATCTCGGAGGGGCACAAGTGATAAAATCCCTATTTTTAATCAGCAAAGACATCTAAAGAAGGAAGTGCTGTCGTGAAGTAAAGTTGCACCCCCCAAAAAAACTCCCTTTTCCCACTTCTTCAATATCGATAATCGCCTATAGATTTCGGACTTTTAGATTCAGATCTTCCCTGCTGCACGAAAACCAACCAGGTAAAGTTTACTTGATCTACCAAGTTCTTGCATAAATTTTCGTTCTTGATGACCTCCTCATCTCTTGGGGTTTTCCATGAGGAACAGTTCGTAGATTAACGAAATCTCTTGTTCTCGCGTTTGCAATCCTCCGATTTAGCTTCTCAAGCTAAGTATGATGATGAAATTGGAAGAAAGGAAGGAGCTTTTTTTGGTCATCTGATTTGTAGCTTTGGAATCGTTAGTGGATTAATGCTCTCTCTGTTTCAGCTCGATTGCAAGTGGTTTTGTGTGGTGATTTGATTATGGAATTCGTTGGTTTGATGTCATGTCTGTGATCCGTTGGGAAGTCTGCTATTCTTGCATGTGCTGATCTGGTCTCAGAGGCTTCCAGATCTTTCTGGGTGTCTTTCTTCCCAATAGGAATGTGTTTTTGGTGGTTTAGGGTTTCTACTCGAATTGGCCAATTTAGGGGGATTGGCAAAATGCCTTCTTTGTATCAAGTAGTTTAGCATTCATAGACTTCTGCTCTATTTGGATTGACTAAGAAATTCTTATTGTTCTGCTCTATTTGATTGGATTTGCCATTCAAAAGGGATTGACGGCGAAGTTCGTTGCCTGCCTCCCGTCAATTTCTATGTAATGTTTCTTGATTTTTGAATTTATGATGTTCTAGTGATTTGCTAATTGCATATGTTGTGCGATCGAACACAAATTAACCGAACAAGCAAGAAGGACAATCACACAATACACAGAAATTCTTCTATTTTTTTTCGTTAATGGAGTCATTAAACCATCACTTTTCTTATCGGTGCGGGTTACGGAAGCAAACAAGCACAGGCACACACAAGCAAATCACCTGCACACGGATTTACAAGCTTCACCTGTAACCGAGCTACATCCTTGGGAAGTGGCAGTCTCTTTCACTATATGTGGAGAAGGGAAAAATACAGATGATATATAAAACCCTAACCATGGAGAGTTTATATAGCACTCACATAGTCACAGTACAAACAGATCCAAGAGACAAACGGATCCAAAAATCCAAATAGAATTTTGTTTGGGGACGAGGGCTTCGTCTGATCTTCTCGTGGAGGGTGCAGAGGAACGGTTCTTCAGTTAGGTTCAGTAGAACAAATGGTTAGGATTCAAGGCATATCAGTCCTTATTTTCATTATTTAGCAATTCCTAGAAGTGATATAAGTTTGACAACCTATAAATACAGTACACAATTTCTTTCTTTGGTCGTCAAGTGCATTTAGTTGCTTTCTATGGGTTATAAATCGGTCAAATCTCGCTACCATTGTTGTATGGATGACGTTCTACTCGTTTTTATCTGTATCTTCCAGTTAAAGAGGGAGCTTTCAGTTTGGAAGTATGAGCAGTCACGACATGATCAGGCCCAGACCAGGTACTATTTTTCTTCCAAGCGTATGCTCGAGCGCCATTGTTCATAGGCGGATTTTCATGTCACCGCAGTGGCGTTCATAGGCGGATGATCGAATCTGTAAGATGTTCCCTAAACTTCCTGAAATTCACCCATTGCTTTTCTTACAGGCACCTCAAAGAAGATAAAAGAGCTCATGCTCAAGAGTGACAACCGAATCTGTGCTGATTGCGGTGCACGCGATCCAAAATGGGCGTAAGTTTCGAAATCTTGCAGTTCTAAAAACTCCTATTGATTTACCCTTCATCCATGCAATTCAAAATGGGCGTAAGTTTGGTCGATCAGGATGGACATGCCTGTTGCTGTCAGCTTTCCGGTCCAATTTTTTTCTGTACCTTTTTCTTATGAAGAAGATATTATGCTTCAATCTTTCTATGTTGACGCTCTATAATGGATTCAGTAAAATGGAAAAATTGCAAAATTTTCAGGTCGGCGAATATCGGCGTGTTCATATGCATAAAATGTTCTGGAGTTCATCGAAGTCTAGGTTCCCATATTTCAAAGGTATATCTTGTTTTTTGTTTTTCCAAAGATACAATTTTGATACTCTTCGAACGTGAATGCGGTTGTTCGGTAATGTCTTTTTACTTTTGTGTTTTCAAATACGAATGCCTTACTATAGACCAGTATTATGAACTGTCCGAGGACCTGTTCAGGTACTGTCGGTGACATTGGACGAGTGGTCGGAAGAGGAAATACAGTCCATGGTTGAGGTTGGCGGGAACTCGTACGCAAACGCAACCTACGAGGCCTTTCTCCCCAGGACATACAAGAAGCCCAGACCGGATGCCAGTGATGAAGACCGTGCAAGATTCATAAGGTCCAAATACGAACTGCAGGAATTCGTGACACCGAGTTTGCGCATCGTCTCCAACGTCTCTTCTATGAGTTCTTTTCGGTACAGTCCGTCTATAAAGGATACAGGAAGTAGCCTCGTTTCGAAGCCTTCAAGGATTGATGTGAGCATAACACAACTATTTTTCCTGTGTCATTTACCGATACTCGATCTTTTTTGATTTTTTTTTCATATCACGATTGGATCGCTTGCAGGCTGGCATGGTGGAATATATCGGGATACTGAATGTAAAAGTAATCAGAGGCAGAAATCTAGCAGTTAGAGATATGCTTTCGAGCGACCCTTACGTTGTTTTGGCTCTTGGGCATCAGGTGAGCTTCTTGGGATCGATACAAACATAATTTCGTTGTGATGTAGTTATCGTTGTGATCGTAAGAACAGTATATGATAATTTGGTTCTTGATCCTCAAGAAAGCGCAAACAACCGTGGTGAAGAGCAATCTGAATCCGGTTTGGAACGAAGAGCTGAAATTTTCTGTTCCTCAGAATCATGGTGCTTTAAAACTGGTAAAGTTCTAAGTCTTTGTTCATGATTTTTCTTATAGATGCATATGAATTTGGAATATTTTTCCTAATATGAACCCTAAAATCATGTCTAATTTACACCATAACACCTGAAATCTTTGTAATTACACCTCGCCCTTTTGTAATTTTACTTTATTTAACACACATGCCCCTGTCCAAGGGTTGTAAGAGTAAGATTATAATGGTCGTAGTGGAACCAAGATCAATGATCATGAGCATCCTTTTTGATATGGGCAGCAAGTGTACGACCACGACATGCTCTCGGCGGACGACATAATGGGGGAGGCCGAGATCGACATACAACCCCTTGTCACGGCCGCCATGGCCTTCGGGGACGCTGGCTTGCTTGAGGACATGCAGATAGGGAAGTGGTTGAAGACGAGTGACAATGCCCTCATCCACGACAGCACCGTCAACATCGTAGATGGTAAGATCAAGCAAGAGGTCCTACTGAAGCTTCAGAATGTGGAATGCGGTGAGTTGGAGTTAGAGCTGCACTGGCTCCCTCTTGACCAGTGAGATGGATCGCGATATCGGTGCTCGTGCTCGAGACACTTTGAACTGTAATGCATTGAAAAGCGATCATGTATTAATCCTTCTTTACACATATTGATTAACGGGAGTTCTTTGTTTTTTCCCGATTATTTTAGCTCTTGTAAATTTGAAGATTTGTCTTCCTTCCCAGAATGACTTCTCTTTCGCGTTCCATAGATGAACTCCGTGTCGATGGCTCATCTGATGTAAATGGGTCTACAATGACAGTTATTTTCGAATTCGGTGTTCTATCATCCATTGTAGAATATATGTAACGGAGAACTATTATTTTTGCAAAATTACTTTTAATTCTTACTTTTCGCAATGAATAGCATGCTTTTTATTGTAGCGCTGACTACAATTAACTTGATTGATTTATATGTATATGTGTATGTATGCCTTCGGAGACAATTAATCTAGGTTTGATTTGTCAAGCATATATAAAGGTTCGGGTCGATCTGATTCGATAAGATGAAGATGATGTTCAGGTTGGATCCATCTTAACACGAGGTTTGATCTCGGTTCGATCCATATCAAACCTTCAATAATGTTCATTATAGGTTGTTTGAGAACCAACAATCGATAAGGTATGTTATATTTTGTGTTTTGCTTCGATCAAACTTTAATTATGATTTGCATATGTGATGTTATCTTAACTTTAACTAAAGTTCATTTAAAATCTCAAAGTTTTACATTTAATAGCAAATTAAATTTTTATAATATCCATCCATACTAATCATGGGCAAACTTGTAATTACAAGATTGTAGAAGGTATATGCCTAAGCAAAGGTTGATAATACAAAACCATTATGCCAACTTGCTTACATTAATTGTACAGTAGACATCCCTTTATGAAGAGATCAACAACTAGATCGTCAGATTTCACGTAAGGAAGACACAAATCTCCTGCATCAATATTCTCATGATTAAAATGTTTGTCGATTCCCGCACGCTTCCTTTATCATACATAACCCTATTGTTGGCTACTATCACATATTTATTGTGATAGAGCATCTTACTTGCCATATTAACGTTGGTGCCGAAGTCATGTCAATTTTTAGCCGTAGGACTTCAACAATGCTATCTGTAAGGGCGCGATATTCATCTCAAGCACCAGATATTGAAATATCATTCTTTTCTTGCTTATTCAAAATAATTATATTTTCTCATAGGCGCAATGTATAATCTGAAGTGGATCTTTTACCATCCATAGAACCAACCCAATAATCAAGTGTTGTCACATCTGATTTTTTTGAACATGAGACTTTTTCCATGTGATCTCATGTAGCACAACTTTGTCGGTCGAATTAACATGAGTGGTGGTAGGAGCATGAATTAACTAACAACATTCGTATCATAGGTGATATCTGGTGAGAGAGAGATTGACCAATTTTCCAACCAATTTCCGATACATTCCTTTCTCACCAAAAAGTTTACAATCCTCTTTAGTCAAATTTTTGATTTGCCTCTATTGGGTAGTGATTGGTTTGCATTTGAGGAGATTTCTTTCTTGGGGAGTGACGAATCTGATGTCATTCCAAACTATTCTCTTTTGTTTTTAATGTAACTGAAGTTTCTTTAGAATGCTCATTCAAGCAAGACATGATAGATTTCTTTCCTCTATTGCATGAAGTATATCAACATAAGAGATTCAATTCATAACCGATTCCGCAACACTGAAGATTCATCCTTCCATGTTTACTTTAACTATGACTCCCTATTTTCTCATTTTTTCTGTCTCTCTCATGTCTCTCGGCCTCCTCTTTGTGTCATTCTTCCCTTTTACTTAGGCTATCCAAAGCCTAAGCATGCGAGTTCTTTGTTTTGTATATACCTTTCATTTCTTTTATCCCTTTGTACTTTTTTTCGCACTCTCTTTCTACACTTAGGCTTTTTAAAGCCTAAGTACAGAGGGAGCGTCATTTTCTGTTCTCGTACATTTTCCTCATTATACTTAGTATGAGATATGTTCTTCATTTCACTTTGTGCCATGAGGATATAGCACACGCTAATTATAGGTTGTGTGTGTATTACATATATAATACATCCATAGCTCATACTTTGAATATCTTGAAATTATATAATGGGTTATGTGTATGAAAATTTGAAACTTACTTGCAAATTAATTTGCAAAATATGTTGAAAATTAAGTAAATTTGTGACACGTATTGTAAAAATGTTTTACAAACAACATGTAAAAAAGGGATCAAATGGTTTTATAAAATGTCTTGTATACACATAAAGAAATGGTTTTTGACATTGTTTGAAAAATATTTGAAAAAACTAGAAAAAATGCTAACTAATAAGTGATTTAAACCTCGACACTTTCATGTCATACAAGACTTGTGCAATTCAGGATACTTGGTTTAGTGCGACACTTAACTCAAAATTCTACCATTCTTATTCATTAGGTCCTTAGGACTTAATAACTTAAACTCCTAAACTCCTTAGTTTCAAAGATATACATGCTATATCGCATGTAGAATATCTATTCTTAAAAGAATATGACCAGCACTACACATGCACTATTACATAATCTTTGTGATGAATCAATGTTTCATCCGAGAAATTAGGATGAGAGATTTGAGTTTGGATCTGATTTTTTGATGCTTGAGGATGGGATAATATTGATAATTACTTCATAAACCCCTGAGGGTCAGCGCATTAGCCAGTATGAGCACAAGGTTCCTATGCTATATAGATGAAAACCTAGGTGTCAGTGTGTATAAAACTATTATAATTGTTGATCAGTATGCGCCAACTTGGTAAAAACAGTGGAGCTAGCCAAAAGTATACAAAAATATATATCAAAAGAGAAAAGCTAAAAAATTCCAAGAAAATATACAAAAGAGCTTATACCTAACAAGCACTCCCCACCTTTTCAAAGTGTCTATCTGGACCAAAGTTACCAGGCAATATGAGTCGCACAATCATGATAAAAGAGTTCTGCATCATAAACCAAAAAAGTCTAGGCATAGAAAGTATATTTGATACTTTAAAAAAGACACATCCTGGTGTACCCCAGAAAAACAGGTGTAGACTGCTCAGAATTCTTGACGGACATACTGATTAACACCAAAAATACAAGTGTGCATTTAATAAGGCACTCGAGCAATCCTTACTCCAATGAGAGGAGACAAAAAAAGACACAAACCTAATTCTGCCATACTCGGCCATTCCATCTTACACTTTTAAGTCTGAAGTGAAACTTTATTTGCTCCCTAGAGTTGAGGGTTGGATTCTGAAGATGACTTCTTAGACTGGGACCTCGGACGAAGCTTAGACTCTACACTTGTATATATAATTAACATTAATTGTCATACTTCTATATCTACACACATACACAGAGAGTCTGATAGCTAAAGAAGTTGAGTTCCTTTTGAGTGAGACTTGGTTAAACTTAGAGTTAAAGAGTCATATGAAACTTGTATCGTGAATTACAAGTTTTGTATCTCACATGCACAGTCAGGGATTCAACTTGTTTATTCATTCTTTATTGCTCGAGAACGAGCAAGATTTATATATAGGGGGTAATGAATCTCAGATTCATCAACATTATATCGAGTATTTGGCCCTCTATCATAGCCTATTCAATCAATTAAACAATTAAATAAATATAATTAATAAAATATTATTTATATATAATTAATGTTAAATATTGTAAATAAATAAAGCCTCAATGTATTATATATGTGTGTCTATATATTCTCTTTATTTTCTGTGTTTTCTATATATTTAAGATCCCATAAAAAGTATAATATGTAAATAATATTTGAATATTAATTCAAATTTAAAAATACAAAAATATACAATTATAAAAATGAATACTTATATATTTATAAAAATATCTATAAAAATATTATTATGTATATATGATGTATTTTGGTTTTGAATTCTACAAGAAAGTTGTAGATCTACAAGAAAGTTGTAGATCTTGAAAATGAGTACTTATATATTTATAAAAATATCTATAGAAATATTATTATGTATATATGATGTATTTTGATTTTTAACACGAGACTTTTTCCATGTGATCGTGTAGCACAATTTTTTCAGTCGCATTAACATGAGTGGTGGTAGGAACATGAATTAATTAACAACATTCATATCATATGTGATATTTGATGAGAGAGAGATTGATCAATTTTCCGACCAATCTCCAATACATTCCTTTCTCATCAAGAAGTTTACAATCCTCTTTAGTCAAATTTGATTCGCCTCTATTGGGTAGTGATTGGTTTACGTTCGAGGAGATTTCTTTCATGGGGAGTGATGAGTCTGATGTCATTCCAAACCATTCTACATATCATCAGAAGTGATTCAATTCGTAACAAATTCTGCAACACTGAAGATTCATCCTTCCATGTTTCCTCTAACTCTGACCCCCCAACTTCTCATTTTTTCCATCTCTCTTATGTCTCCATGCCTCCTATTTGTGGCGTTCTTCCTTTTTACTTAGGCTATCCAGAGCCTAAGTATGTGACATTCCTTGTTCTGTATATACCTTTCATTTCTTTTATACCTTTGTACCTTTTTTCACACTCTCTACACAAAGGCTTTTTGAAGCCCAAGTACAGAGGGAGCGTCATAATCTATTTTTGTACAATTTCCTCATAATACATAGTATGAGATACGTTCTTCATTTCACTTTGTGCCATTAGGACATAGCATGCGCTAATTATAGGGTGTGTGTATATTACATATATACTATATCCATAGCTCGTACTTCGAATATTTTGAAATTGTTTTATGGGTTATGTGTATGAAAATTTGAATCTTAATTGTAAATTAATTTGTAAAATATGTTGAAAATTAAGTAAATTTGTAACACGTATTGTAAAAATATTTTACAAACAATTAGGGGGTCAAATGGCTTTGTAAAATGTCTTGTATACACATAAAGAAATGGTTTTTGACAATGTTTTAAAAATGTTTGAAAAAATGAGAAAAAATGCTAACTAATAAGTGGTTGTAACCTTGACACTTTCATGTCATACAAGACTTGTGCAGTTCATGATACTTGGTTTAGAGTGACAATTTACTCAAAACTTCACCATTCTTATTCATTAGGTCCTTATGACTTAATAACTTAAACTCCTTAGTTTGAAAGATATACATGCTATATCTCATGTAGAATATCTATTCTTAAAAGAGTATGACCAGCACTACACATGTACTGTTACATAATCTTTGTGATGAATCAATGTTTTACCCAAGGAATTAGGATGAGAGGTTTGAATTTGGATATGTTTTTATGATGCTTGAGGATGGGATAAGATTGAGAATTACTTCATAAACCCCTGAGTGTCAGCACATTAGCCAGTATAGGCACTAGGTTCCTATGCTACCTAGATGAAAACCTAGGTGTCAATGTGTGTTAAACTATTAATATTGTTGATCAGTATGCGCCAATTAGGTAAAAGTAGTGGATCTAGCCAAAAGTATACACAAAAAATATATCAAAAGAGAAAAGCTCAAAAGTTCCAAGAAAATATACAAAGGAGCTTATTTACTTGCAAGCATTCCCCACATTTTCAAAGTGTCTATTTGGACCAAAGTTACTAGGCAATATTAGTTTCACAATCACGATAAAAGGGCTCTACATCGTAAGCGATACAAGCCTAGGTGTAGAAAGTGTATTAAATACTTCAAAGAGACACACCCTAGTGTACCCTAGAAAAACAAGTGTAGACTGCTCAGAATTCTTGATGAACATATTGATTAACACAAAAAATACAAGTGTGTATTTAATAAGGTACTCGAGAAAGCCTTGCTCCGATGAGAGGAGAAAAGAAATGAGCACAAACCTAATTCTGCCATACTCGATCATTCCATCTTACACTTTTAAGTATGAAAACTAAAGAGACGGTGGAATGAAGTGAAACTTTATTTGTTCCCTAGAGTTGAGGGTTGGATTCTGAGGATGACTTCTTAGACTGGGACCTCCAATGAATCTTAGACATTACACTTATATATGTGATCAACATTAATTGTCATACTTATATATCTACTCACATACACAGAGAGTCTGATTGCTAGAGAAGTTGAGTTCCTTTTGAGTGAGACTTGGTTAAACTTAGAGTTTAAGAATCGCATGAAACTTGTATCCTGAATTACAAGTTTTGTATCTCACATGCACAGTCAGTGATTCAACTTACTTATTCATTCTTTATTGCTCGAGAACGAGCAAGGTTTATGTACATGGGATAATGGATATCAGATTCATCAATATTATATTGAGTATTTAACTCTCTATCTTCACCTATTAAATTAATTAAACAATTAAATATATATAATTAATAAAATATTATTTGTATATAATTAATGTTAAATCTTATAAATAAGTAAAACCTCAATGTATTCTATATGTGTATCTATATATTCCGTTTGTTTTATGTGTTTTCTATATAATAAAAAATATAATATGTAATAATATGTTGCATATTAATTCAAAATTAAAAATATAAAAATATAAATAATAAAAATGAGTACTTATATATTTATAAAAACATCCATAAAATATTATTATGTATATATGATATATTTTGGTTTTGAATTCTACAAGAAAGTTGGAGATCTTGAAAAGTTATACAACTTTCATATTAATACTATTTATTTTGACTTCATTTACCATTTTATTTCTATTTCTATTTAATTTTTATAATTATCGAATTCCTGAGTTGACCACGTGGCCTCTTCTAGGCTAGCCATGTGATCGGTTCTTTATTCACTCCTGCCTCTTATCTCGAGCATCTGATCAAATGATCATATCCTTCTCCTCTTTCCTTTCGCACACAAATCAGGGTCATTGGATCCTCAGATCCAATGGCCCCTACTCGTCTTCGACCTTCAGGTAGTTCTTCTCCATGAGACACACCTCTTCACTAGATGACCTTCATCAATTAACTTCTCCCTTACACGTATCATCTTCTCTTCGTTCAGATGCCATTCGCTCGCCTTCCCAACTACCTCCTTCTCCAAATCCTCTATCACCGTCCTCCACCTAAACTCAGCTATCTAGATGCAGTTGAAACCTCTGCCTTCCCCCAACTGCTCCTTGAGCACAATCAGGGGGGGAGGACATCAATTAACCATATTCTCCTTTACACGAGTGTTCTCCGAGCCCCTTCCTTGTGTCATGTGACAGACAAAGAAAGAGAGGCAAGTTGAGCGACGACTGAGGTTTCTTCTCCTGTGAGATCCACGGTCCTTGGTCATGTCGCAACCTACATTCGAGTACATCTTGGTCATGCTGCAACCTGCAATCGAGTTCCATGCTTGCCGTGCAGGTTGAGCAAAGACCCACAAGCTTCTGAGCTTCAGCTCAGGCTCCATTTCATCACTAATTCCGTTTCCCATCTCCATGCACATCTTTGTTATCCATCCCTCTATTTCTTCCTATTTAATTACACTCACACACTGGCCCTCACATGAATCTGATCACTTCCCACCTTCGTAGTACATCATACACCTTCATATGCCACTCCGAGCACATCCCCTTCTTCTTCTTCTTCTTCTTCTTCAGAACACTCTCCACTTCGATCAGTTCAACTTCTTGCATAGAAGGCGAACCCATTAGGAATCCACCTCCACCCACCCACTACAACCCTCCATTCCACTCAAAACCATTCTCTCTTGCTTCAGCTATGTGTCTAACCACTACATGTCCTTCAAAACCTCATTGATCGGAGGTTGGTGCCCTTCTCTGATCTCGAGCTTTATCTCTGACATAGTTGATGACAAAGAGCTTCTCTAATATTCATAACTCTAATTAGCTGAAATAGAGCTTTGTCTTGCAAAATTAGGTTCATTCACTTGTTAATATCATAAATTAATTTTCATGCACTGTTAAATAATTTGCACAAATTAGCGTTCGTTTCGGCATACATATTCATCTGCACATTTTCACCTAATTTAATAAATTTTAACTAATCCATTCTAATTCCATTTGATATGAAATTGACTTCATTGTGTACTTATAACTAACCTTAATCAAAGAAAAATCCTAAAAAAATAATAACCTGAACATATTTGAAATAAACCCAAATCCTAATTTCAAGACAAGAAGCCACAAATACTAATCTCTCATACAATGTCCAAATATACTCTACACACTTTTGAATCAATGTACATTCAAATATCTACAAATCAAGATCAAATTCAAAAGAATTAGAGTTCATTTGTGAAAAGTGGATTTTGAGACCTAGCTACGCATTGTACAATTTTACCGATTTTGACCCATCATTTCATGTGCATATTTGCCTTTTCTTGATCTACTCATTTTTAATTTATTTATTTTATTTCATATTTTAAATAATTAAATACAAATTTAAATAAAAAATCAGAAAAGTAATAAAAGGATAAATTCTTACTTGAGCTTATTGAACACATCCACATGTATATAATCCGCATCCCTAATTTTTTGACCCTTTTGTTAAGTTGTAAAAATACCAAAAAATAAAATTTTATCCATTACATTTATCTACATTATATTTGATGGTTTCATGCATTTATTCATCCCCAAAAAATCAAATAAAAATTACAAATATAAAAATTTAATATTTTATATTGATAAAATATCGCCGAAAAATTACATCTTGTACAGATCATTTCGTTTGCATCTGGATCCTTCATGTACATTATAGATTCATTTCGATGAACACTTTTCATGTTGGGAAATTTTACATTTGAGTCCATTTGCTATTTTTATTATATTTATCTTTGCATTTCTACACTGGTCAACGTCTGCATCCACATGGCACCACGCAGATGGAGTCACATGGCTCCATGTCAACCCTCCCTTGCTTGGTCAACTCTGTTTGTCTTCTAACACACCTCCTCTAAATCGTTGGATCGCACTTGATCCAGTGATCTTGATTCCCATCACCTACCTTCTTTCCCATCACGTGAGCTGCACATGGGACACCCCCGCCTTACTCGCCTAGCGTGTAACACCCTCCCCGCCATTGGACCATCATTGATCCTACGACATCCACACCTTCTTCCACTGCTAGTTATCTCCTCCTTCTATTGACCTATTGCTTCCCCTACACTGCACCTCCACCCGATACCCATCTTCCTCAGCTCCGCCTTGCGCCGCCTTAACCCTTTCATGATCTCCGGCCATCGAAACCCTATCTTCCCTAACCACTTTATCTCTAATCACATGTCTAAAAAACCCTAATCGAACCCATCATTTGGAATCCCAAAACACCTCGACTCTAACCTCCCAATCGACTTAAACTAACCTTATCCTATCTCCAATCGCTTTATCCTACTACACCTCTCCATCGCTCCTTAATCGATTCTATCCTGATTCCTTCGACCTATTTAATTCCAGGTCGACTCCCTTTCAAGCATATCCACGAATTCATCTCAGTAAGAACCAATGGCCAACACCTCACAAACTCAGTTTAGAAGGGCCACATCCTCTAGTATGGTTTATAGTGGAGGAAGAAGCACTCCGGTCCTCCTCCTCTCCTTACTTCAGGTTCTAGCAAAACGACTAAGTACATAATTATAGACATGATTTTTTTTGAGGATGCCCCTCCAAGGTCAGGTAAACGTTCCGATGTAATCAGATATGACCAAACATATACCTCTTCACGAGAATACTCACCATATGAGGTCAAGTTGGTTGACCATGAGATTTAGCACATATTGAGTGAGAAGCTTAAGAATAAAAATAGTTGGAGAGCCTCTTCCTTATAGTACTATTCTTCTGAGGATCACTCCAACGATGGTTGGGAATCTTCTGCTTCCTCTTCTTCACATTCTTCACATCATTATTCCCTCCCACCACATGCCCGCAAGAAGGTTTGCCAAAATCCTCCTTGAACCTCTGTACATTATCTCGATCCCATCGGTTCCCTTTATACTTCTTATACACTTAGGAAAAAGCATAGGTATGGGGGGAACCAATGCCCACCTTGTTTATACTCATATTCTCCTCCTCTTGCCTACGACCTCCCCATTTTTGCTCTCTTCTATACTTAGGCTGACCAAGAGCCTAAGTAAGGGGGGGTCGACTTCTTCTTTTCTCATTTCTTCTTTTGCATCCTTCTACACTTAGCACATGTTAAGTATGGGGGGGGAGGGGAATCGTATTTGTGTACATACTCTACACTATATTGTATTATATGGTATTGTATTTTTTGTATATAAAAATAACATGGGTGTGGGTAATTTTTTGTAAAAATCTTTCAAACAATGGACAAAAAAAACAAAAAATAAAACAACAAAAGAATAAAGTAAAAAAGTTCACAAAATGTTTTCACTTCATGCATCTACACTTCATTCAGCATTTATGCATTTGCGTTGGTGAAAATCCCTTGGATTCTGAACCGACATGTGAGCAGAAACCAAAAGTGGTCTTTACTTGACCTTAATCCACTTAATTCTCAAAGGAACTTCATCAGAAATAGGATTTTAGAAGTTTCAGGTCTTGGACTCAATTCTTCGAGTTATGCATGACATTGTTCAGACTTCGACTCTTAGTGTCTAATCTGATCGTATCATTCTAAGTACGACTCTTGAATAGGAAATTAATCTATACTCTAGAACTATGCACTTAGCTCAACTCAGACGGAGTGTTGGAAGACCGTGTGGGTCTTTTTTTCTGATAGCATGGACATCTAACGACCGAAGTACGAGTTGAAATACAAATTCGGATGAGGAATGTATTGCTAGCACAAATTTTCTAAGATCTCAGACATGGGCAGAACAAAAGATTCTATATCCGTCGGGGCACAAAATGATCCATGCAGAGCAACCAAAATTCACACTAAAAGAAGCCAACTACAAATATATATTTGACCACAAAGGTCCAAGCTTCAGATAGCCTCCATATCTTAGCGGAGACCTGGTTACAGTGACCAAGTTCCACAAGAGATGTGATTACACCAGTCAGACTCCATTTATTTTCTCAATTCTTCTAAAATCTTCTTCCCCCATAGTCGTTGTGAACTAACACGTACCTAAACTTAGAAGGAAATACCTGACTCCTTGAGGACGGGCTATTGGAGGAGATGTTTGTGTGGTAGTCTGCCATTTCGGACGAGAAGAGTTAACACCTTTCACACACATAAGACAACTGTTTAATATTCATGGGATATGCTTTGGGAGGGGGATGATCAAAGATAACTTCTGAGCTGTATCTATAACAATGATGTGTAGAACTTGGAGGGTGTTGATTTTAAAATCCTAACTCTCACTGGAGGTCCGTCAAAATATTAACCCAAGGGACGGGTCATGCTCAAATTTCACCTTTTGCTCATGATCTTGGTATGGAACCCAATCTCATTTCACCTCTTCATTTTTAGTTGCTCGGGGACGAGCAAGGTTTAAATATAGGGGATGGATGAATCTATGATTCATCACTCTAATTAACTGAAGATGTAGCTTCGCTCTGTGAAATTAGATCCATTCACTTGTTAATATCATAAAATTAACTTTCATGCACTTGTAAATAATTTACATAAATTAACATTCATTTCTGTATTCATATTCATCTGCACATTTTCACCTAATTTCATATATTTTTAATTAACTCATCCTAATTCCAACTGACATGAAACTAACTTCATTGTACTGATCACTAACCTTAATCAAAGAAAAATCCTAAAAAATAGTAACTTGTACATATTTGAAATAAACCCAAATCCTAATTTCAGGACAAGAAGTCACAAACACAGATATCTCCCCCATACAATGTCCAAAAACTACTCTACTCACTTTTGAATTAATGTACACTCAAATATCTACAAATCAAAATCAAATTCAAAGAATCAAAGTTCATTTGTGAAAAATGAGTTTTGGGACCTACTATGCACTGTACATTTTTACCGATTTTGACATGTCATTTCATGTGTATATTTGACTTTTCTTGATCTAATTATTATTTATTTAGAGGATGGGGAGTTATGCACCTTGGTGCATGTAATTTTACATGCACCGGGGCTTATATCTCCTACATTATTTTACTTTTTTGGAAATATCACCGTGTATATTCATCTATATATCCATCCACTATACCATTCGAATTTCATCAAAAACAGAGACCCCTATGCCCTCCATCTAGAACAGTTCGATTACAACAATTCTAAGACCGTTAAAATTACATGTTATAGATGAAGGGCATAGGAGTCTTGTTTCTGACGAAATTCGAATGGTATATTGGAGGGATATATAGATGAATATACAAGGTGATATTTTCCAAAAAGTAAAAAAATGTGGAGATATAGGCCCCGGTGCATGTAAATTACATGCACCAGGGTGCATACTCCCCATACTCATTTATTTATTTTATTTCTGTTTTAACTAACTGTGTAAAAATAAAAAAATTAGAAAATCAATAAAAAGACAAATGCTGACTTGAACTTACTGACCTAACCTAGTCCACATGTATATAATCCACTTCCCTATTTTTTTGCCTTTTGTTAACTTGTAAAATATCAAAAAATATATTTTTATCCATTACATTTATCTACATCATATTTGATTATTGCATGCATTATTCATCCCTAGAAAATCAAATAAAAATAACAAAACTAAAAAAATGATATTTTATATTCATAAAATATTGCCAAAAATTCACATATTGTACATATCATTTCATTTACATCCGGGTCCTTCATGAACATTATAGATTGCATATAGATGAACACTTTCATGTTGATAATTTTTATATTTGAGTCTATTTGCTATTTTTATATATTTATCTTTGCATTTCTGCATTAGTCAACATCTGGTCAGTCAACATCACGTGGTGCCATGCGGATGGAGTCACCTGACTCCAGGTCAACCCTCCCGGTTTGGTCAAGTCTATTTTGTCTTCTAACGCACCTCCCCTGGATCGTGGATTGCACTTGATCCAATGGTATTAATCTCCTTCATCTTTTCTCCTCTCACATGAGTTGCACGTGGGTCACTCCCCCCCCCCCACGCGCCCAGAACGTGATGCCCTCCTCGTCGTTGGATCGACTTTGATTCAACAACATCTGCACCTTCTTCCACCTCTAGTTCTCCCTCCTTCCACCACCTATCGTCGCCCTTGTGTTGCACCTCTGCCTGATACCCATCTTCCCCAGCTATGCCTTACGCACCTCAACCCTCTCCTGATCTCCGGCCATCGAAACCCTATATTCCCTAACCACAGATCTAATGAAATCCTGACCGAATCCATCACATGGAATCCTAAAACCCTCGACTCTAACCTCCCAATTGCCTTCAAACAACCGTATCCTATCCGATCACCGACCCGACTATTTCTCACCTTTCTCCTCAACCGATTCCATCCTAATTCCTTTGACCTATTAATACCGGGCCGACTCCCTTTTAAGGATATCCTCCAATCAATACCTAAAAAGAACGCACACACAAGCTACTGGGTAGGGGAACAAAGTGGACAAGAAAGATAGATAGAGAGAGCCAAGGATAGTCGTGATGACATCACATCTACGGCTCAGGGCTGACGACCTCTCATGCGACGCGATCCACGACGACCCATCATTGCAATGCTGCTTCGAGTAGCCCAAGCCTCCCGTGGCTTTGCCTCCTCGGTTGATGTGACAATCAAGGTCGAGCTCCGCTCCTCCACCTCTAGCAACACATTCCATTTATTCTTCTTCTTTCAGTTGTGCATCTTCTTCTTCTTTCTTCTTCTTCACATCTTTTCTTCTCTTATTTGTTCATCGGTGAGACTCGGTCCGATCTTATAGAGCGACCACCATCATTTGCCTTCCCTCTATCTTCTTCTTCTTCTATTCTCCCACAACCCTTCATCATCGTAGCTCCATCCACCGCCATCCACTAACCGGAGCATCCCCTCCATTCACTCCTCCATAGCAGGAGTAGGTCACCTGAGTCGCTCCTCAATGCAAAGTAGAAGACACTCACCCATGTCCATGCGCACAATTACGTTCAGATCAAGAATGCATTCAATCGTAACCGTTGACGCACGCCGTATGACACCCCTTGAATCAACCTGTCGCAAGCATCAGAGCCGCTCATCATCACATATCCGAGCCTAGAGCCTTGGGAGAATCGAGGCGCCTAGCACAAGCCACGTGGAGGTTGGAGAACCCAAAACTACAAGCCAACCCGAACCTCCCACTCCTCGTGTGCGTATGCATGCACGATGGGGGAATTTTACGCCGCAGTTCCTCTAGATTCCCGAAACCACAAGAAGGCCTGGATCACGCGTGCCACATGTGTGACCTTGGATAAATTGTAGGCATGCCGTCTGGACTCCAGAGAATTACATCCGTTCCCCCACGTGGGGGTAATTTACATCAAAGACCAGTTAGGATTGGAAATTACAAGTATACCTCAAGCAGTTCCAAATTCAAGAGTTTTATTTATTTTTATTACTATTTAGTCGCTACACTTTAATTGATCATATCTTGAGCATCTAGTATCAGATTTTGATGTTTTTTGTGTCATTTTGAACCTTTATTTATTATCTGTCATCTAGAACACTTAATTATTCATCTGGAGATATTATTTACCATTAATTAAATTAAGGAGTTCATTTCTTATATTGAGCATACATCCTTGTTGAGATTGATTCTTATTGCTCAATAACTAGTGAAATTTGGGGATTATTTTGGGATTTTAAATTGATCTTTGAGATTTATGCTTTTATTGTAACTAATTTGCTTGGCTCCTTGCTTGCTCTTCTTCATCACCTTTCACTCATCTTACAATATTTATCCACAATGTAAAAATCATAAAAATTTCATTTATTTATTTCTCTCACCACATATTGTAACATCATTTTCTTGCATAAAATTATTTTTAGATCCCATGCATCATATTTCTTTTAGCATTAATTCCATTCCTTATTATAATTCCAATAAAAATATGAAAAAAGACAAAAACAAGAGAAAATATAATTCCTCTTTGAAAACCTTCTTTAGATTATTTAATTATTATTCTAAACCCTCATGTTACCTCTTTGAGTTTGACCTCAGGACTTACCCAAGTAAAATAAATAATTTGATCACATCGAAATTTGATTCTCTATATCATTCTCTCGGTGCGATCATTTTTAACGGATCTCTAAAATTACCCAGCTATCATAACAACATATTAAATTTAATAGGGTGATTTTTAGGCATTCGTCATAGCTCAATCATCTCGGTGATCCCGCCAATCTCAAGTCTTCATCAACCATCCTTCATCATCACCAGCAAGCCATGAAGATGATCTGATCATCTCACTGACTTACCCTTGAGGGAGTACAGTTCCCGTTGGATTCTGATCCAACCGTTCATAAAGGAACCAACCAGAAACTGCTTGATCCAGCTGAAGGAGCATTGCAGCCATCCATCTCTACATCACTAATGGGCCCTTGGATCTAGTTGTTTCAACGGTACCGATCAACACTAGAGCCTCTACCTTATACCTCCAGGCTCAGGCTCAGGAGCCAATCTCCGTACCTCCAACATCTGCCACCCTGGACCAAACTGTTGGTCCAGCCGAACCGCAATCCGAAGCGGAAGCCCAGAGGCAGACATCGCATGGGAGTTTTGCAGAATATCCCCATCGGGTCTTTGAATTTGTAAATTATTCCCCGTGTACCTTGACCTTTCCAAATAAGCTCTTCTAGCTTCTTGTATTTGTATTTTAGTCCACTTTAGACATGTTTGTGATGCTTTGTTAATTATTTTGTATGTTTTTATTTCAATTAAGCCTTTAGATGTTGGTTGAATAACTTAAGCATATGTCCTTCATTTTTATGAATTGATCTTGTTTGAAACATATTTTTATGCTCTATTCCATTAATGTATTGAATGTTCTGATTAGGTGAATAATTTATCATTATTTTATGGAACAAAGTTCTGGATCAATTTATATATATTAATTTGCCATTACATTATTTTGACTCTAAAAATGTTATAGGAATAGGCAAATTAATCCTTGGTTTACATACTTCTGGTTTAAATGAACTTAATAATATTTTGAATCATTTTGTAGCTCTAACTAAATAAGATTATAAGTATTTCTGAATAGGGACCCAAATGCTTCATCCTTAACTTGATTCATTAATTAATTAAGCATCCTAATTTAGCGTTAATTTTGGAACTTAGATTTTGTAGACTAAGTCTAGAAATTTGAATATTTAATTTAGAGTAATTTATGTGTCTTATTGCAATTTGTTCTTTAGTGCATATCACTCATTGTGTGTCTTATATAAAAAAGATAGAAAAATGCATGCATTCATCTTGACCTAGATCACAACAAATTATTTAATTTATATATTTAAATATTAGTTGAATAACTTAATTGTTGGTGTTTTTGTGGATTTATCCATGTATAAATTTATGCCAGTCTCTCTTCACCGAGATACATTTAGCGTGGTTATAATTGATTTGCTAATCGCTTATACTACAACTTGACTTATTTAGAGTTTAGCGTTTCATTATTTTTTTTAAACATCTTTTCTAATTTCCAGTACTCATTCCCATTTTGAACATCGACGACATCTTTATATAAACTACTTCTTTAATATCACCATTTAAGAATGCATTTTTTACATCCAATTGTTACATTTTCCAAGAAAAAACGGACATCTAGGAAAGTAAGAAATCTGATGGTATTCACTTTTTCACAAGGGCAAATATCTCGCGATAATCGATCCCACATTTTTTGATTGTATACCCTACCCACAAGACATGTCTTGAATCTATCAACTCTCTAACAACATCATACTTAATGGTGTCAACCCATTAAGAGCCAAACAAATGGGAACCCTTAGGAGCTTCAACAACATCCCTTGTCATTTTTAACTAAACCATACATTTCTTCCCTTCATAGAAATGACCCATTTTGGATCATTTTAAGCACATGTATTATTTGTAGGAATACAATGAGAATCCATAAGAGTAACAAAGCATTTATATCTGAGACTCATCCTTGTATAATCAACGAAGTTGTCCACTGGATAATGAGTAGAGACTCGAAGAGTACAAACTACCTTTCTCATAGCTATAGGGTGATCATCAAGTAAAGTGTCAACATCATTAACAAAATATCGGGGGAGACAGAAGTATTCACATTGTTTTCATGACCTCCTTCGAGGAAGATTATGATTATGATTTGATATTATTTCATATTCAATTTTCACATCATTTTCCTCTAATCTGCTATATGTCTATTCAAATCCATCTCTATTATCCTTGTCATTTTCCATATCCTACTTACCGCTCTCATCCACTTATACAATTTCTTCTATGTCATTAAGAAAATAAATATCCTTTTCAATTTTCTCAACATTTTTAACAATAGACTATCATGGGAAAGTCAGGATCATTTTCAAATAAGTAACATTATTACTTGCATGAAGACAATACCCTTTTTGGATACCAAAATAGTTAAAAAAATATGCCTTATTGTTGTGCTCTGATCTATTTTGCATACAACGGGTCCAGACTTACAGAGAAAGAAATCACATCAAAAAAATGTTGATCCAATCCGAAATGATACTTGTTAGGATGTAGCATTGACAAAAAATTCCTCTTTCCTATCATAGTGGAAGATGTGATAAGTAGGATGAAAACGGTCGGATATGGATACGAATATCGGTATAATCATATCCTTATCCATTTTAATATACGAATAGGAATGCAGATACGAATATTGATGAATGTGAAAAATGTGTTATCATATCCTTAAAAGTGAATACGAATGGAAAACGAATACGAATCAGATACGAATAATAACATCAATATTTTATAGATTAACTAAAATATACATGTTTAGGATGATTTAAACATAAAATAGATATACCATATAATGTAACCTATAACAATTATATCAACAATAGTGGATGCAATCGTAAAATATTGTTATGCACATTTTTAGAAAAATCCATTACTATACTTATATTCGGAAATGAATATGCGAATATGAATGTGAATATTAGCGAATGTCAAAGTGATATCCATATCCGCATCTATTTTAAAACAAATACGATTACGAATGTCAAAATATGTATAAAACAAATACGATAGCGGATCAGATACGAATATATTCACATTCATTTTCATCCGTAGTGATAAGGTATGTAACGACCAGAATGACTTCTTCCAAAAGGTCTTTGACAAATTTCATAGGAATAAGATTGCTCTGGTCACTTTCGATAAATGATGACTCTTCTGTTCAACTATACCATTTTGTTGGGGATTATAACTGCAAGAGGTCTCATGTTCTAGTTAAGGAAAGTACGCAGGGAGCCTTCCAAGTATTTCCCTAGCTAATCGTTTGTACTTTCCTCCCATAGTGAGTGAAAATCATATTTATAAATGTTTTGACATCATTGAACTTCACCTCTATTCTAATATGCACAGATTGTGAAAATTCATCGACGAAAGTAACAAAACAAAGATGGACACCTAAGGTCTTCATACTAGAGTTATTGGCATGGATTTTACCAGTTATACAATTCTAGTGTGATTAGATACTTGGCATACTTCACAAAAACGATTTTTAGTCCAACTTTATTACATAAATAAGGAAATAAGTGTTGAAGGATATCAAAACCAGGAAAACCAAGTCGCTCGTGCCACTACCGAAGAGTCTGGAGATCATCTGCTCCTTTGTTAACTGTTGTAACAATTCAAGTGAAAACTAAACGAGCAAGAAAAATATAGAAATCATCAACAACCAAACCAATCCCAATATACTTCCTCGTTCCCAACTCCTGCAAAACATACAAGTGAGTATCAAATGTCACCCAAAACTGAGATCCTTGACAATGCAATATACAAATAGCATGTTAATTAGAAAATCATGAATAAAGAGCACCCTTTAAGATAAATATGTCAATAATAGGTATGTTCCCTTTTATTTGTAACAAGTGATGGAGTATCCATCATCCATGCTTGCATGTTCTCTTTCATAAGCTAGTTTATAGTCTTAAAACATTCTCGAATTTTTGATCATATGATCAGAGGCACCACTATCTATAATGCAGTCATTGTTAAGTAACTTTTTCTTTCTTTTTTCTATGTAGTCATGACGACGTTCATGATATTGACATCACTTGCAACTTTGTCAGAGAGAGATATCTTCCTTACATACACGTGGAGGTCTTTGATCTGATCATATGTTAGTTTCTTGCTTTCAATTTGATGGCAACTAGTATTCTTCATATACAATTACGGCATGTTTCTTTCCTTTATTCAACCTCTTCTCCAGATGAAGGTCCCAACAACAATCAATCTCATGACTACTATCCTTGTCGTGCCCACACTTCTTGTCTTTCCAGTAGCCACTCTTATTCCTTTTGATAAATAAAGCTTACATCTTAAAAGATGTAACATGTCCATCCTTCCTAGATGCACGAAATTATTCTCATTAACATTATATGCCTCTCGATATTGAAATTTATTACTGTAGTTAGAATTTAACTCCTAGTTGCTTCAACTCATTCTTATGGTCACCTAGGAAAATAAAAATCCCATACTTTCCATTCTTCTACCAATATTATTTTGAATTTTTACACTTGTGCCCCTCGATAATTCTATAATTACAGTTATGACCCAATCTTTTTTTACAATAACACTTGTGCTCCTATATTCTTACAAAATCCATAATTCTACATTTCCATTAATTTAAAATACGAGCATAAGTGTAAGTTAAAAAATAATAGAACGAAGAATTTTGTAAAAATATATGGACACAAGTATTATATCGAATGGCATAATTGTAAGTGCAAAATCTCAGAGGGGCACAACATAAAGAATCGTATTTTTTGATCAGCATGACTTGTCCAAGTGTCATCACAATAATAAATAATATCTTCCAATTTTCCTTTTAAGGCAATATGATAATCATCAACTTACAACTCTTCTTATCTCATATTGTAAACCTCCCTGCTCAATTGATACATACAGATGCCATTTCTCTTCTGCCCATACATCAATTTTGAATTGGTATTAGACAACACATTTCTTTTTAAGGACACAAGGTTCAATATCTAAATCAACCACATTGTTCGAGTCCCACTGCCCTCACTTTCCAGGAAAAAAATGGTACTGAAAGAATGGCGGGTTAGGGTATGACCTTCTAAAAAAACTGATTGTCTTTGTTGTATTAGTGGTCATATAATTTAGGTTTTTTTGCACTTGTGCACCTCTGAGATCATACAATTATAGTTATACTCCAACCTTAAAACTTGTGTCCTTATTAGAAAATTCAGTACTGCCATTATGTTATTTGACTTACCCTATTTTATTTTAGCGGAAGGGTAGTACTATACGGGCACAAGTATTATTGCAAAAAAGAAAGGAATATAATTGTAATTACAGAATTTCAGAAGGAAGCATGTGTAAAAACCTGGATTATTATGTATATATTTTACATTATATATCGACGTGCCCCAAATAATTGCCGTGTATTTTTTTTGTCCACACATTCGACACGGTGCTCAACTTTCAAAGTATTTTCATTTCAGTCCTTGTAACTTAAATATACGCATCTCGGATTCCCATGTCGGCAGGCCTGTTATTTTCTTTCTGAAACTTTGCTTCTATCTCCTGTATATCTTTAAAATTACCTAAGCATCCTTGAAATTGAATAACAATGTGGATCCTATAATGATTTCGATTGGTTCTATGAATCGGAGAATTTCTTTTCTAGTCCTATATACACCTATTTTTTTCGTAACACATAATTTTACAAATTAAAAAAAATAAACTTAATTAAGAATTTTTTAATCCATAACCTTGAAAATTACAATCTATTGAAAATTAGCTACCGAACCACGATAGGATGGAAGGCTGACTGTTCAACAAGTAAAATTTCTACCGATAATTTAAGCGAATATACACGAAAACACATCGATTTCGACCTGGGATCCATAAATGGGCATGATGTGATTGCTATGTAGGGTCATTGCTCTCCCAAAAATCGAGCAATAATGCAACATTCTCGCATCTATTTGTGGTCAATTTGATTGCTCATCTCATCAAAGTCAACGAATGTTAGGTTTGATATGAGTGGTGAAGCAGCACTCACGCTCACAGGGACCTACATGCAAATCAGAATGTTCGAGGGGCTAAATACGAAAGTTCGGTAGAGAGCCTCATCTCCTAAACTAATCAATCTCTCCAAGTTGCTCAATCTCTAACCTGCCTTCACCATTTCTTTAAGCCTTCCGGTGCACGGCGGTATCGCGTGAGCACGTGACCGGCTCCGACCGCCGAGGCCGGTGTCGGAAGGCGGACATCTCTGATCACTCTTCTTCTCGATCGGACGTGGGATGATCCAAACTAAACCCTGATTGGGGATTAGGGATTGGATCAGTAGAAAGATAGATAATTAGTTGGGGTCAAAGATTGTAGAGAATCGAAATATCTCATTCAACGACATGAGATTAAACAAATGGATTAAACTAAGAGAAGTCTGCAAATTTCTGCTCCCTTTTTTTATATCTCCTTTTTATGCCAAACGACGCAGGCCGAGGCACGTGCGCACGTGACCTCTCCTGCCCCCGAGGCGTTCCCGCCCAATCTATATTATATACAGGTCCACGTACGCACAAGGACCCTGTTTTTTTTGCAATAAAGAAAACGAGTTTTTTCACATTTGTGTCCCTGTGAGATATTGTAATTACAACTACACTCCCATCTATTTTGCAATATCACTTTTGCCTCTATTTTTTTTTTATTCACAATTCTACCCTTCCGTTTAGGCAGAACGTGAGCATAAGTGTAATAACAAAAGAACAAAATCATGAATTTTACAACCATATAGGGGCACAAGTACATGTGTCATTGCGAAAAAGATAGGGGCATAACTATAATTATAGAATAGAAGGTTGGAGTAGAAAAATCCATAAAAATATATTATTTTCAAGTATTTTTGCTTACATACCCCATCAATATTTTCATATGATCCATATTTCCTTTGGAATGATACTTGACTGTCTGATCACACATTCAGACGACACCTGTAATCACGGCATCAATTTCGGCAAATTTCGATCCAATTTAAGTTTTGACATGTGACTTAAATTCGATCGAAATGATCGATATATATGCCTTGAGGGTGGTTGATAATGAAAATATTACCCTCAAGTTTTTATCGAATTTCGACTGAAATTTCGTTTTGATCAGTGATGACTGATGAGTGGAAACAATATTAAAAGCCTTGCCCGTAATCACAACGGAAAATATAGTTCGCGTGTTTCGAACATGGAAGTTGATCCTCTATTGTGGCATGGGCTGCAATCTGTTGCACGCTCTTCCCACGAATTCACACTTTTTGTGGGCTCCGATCATGCGAATTTGTGAAAACTGCTTGATCAGCAGCTCCGAGAGAGGATCCACTTCCTTGGAGCATAGCCAAAAGTTGGTCACAAATCCAACACAGAGACACTTGTAGAGAGAGATATAGAGAGAGAAGCACTGAGAGCAGAGCACAGTGTGGAGACAAAAGCTCACTTCTTTGTGTAGTTTCCCTCCCTGTAGCTGTGGGGGCATCCAACAGGATAAAAGCAAAGCATAGCAAAGCAAAGCTAAAGGAGGAGAAGAAGAGGAGAGAAAGAACACACGGAGAGAGAGACCCAAACAGTGAGAGAGAAAGTGTCAGCGAGATCAATGGTGGGCTCGGGAGGCGCAGCGACAAGCGACAACAGGAGCAAGGAAGCCGTCGGCATGATGGCGCTGCACGAGGCCCTCCGCAATGTCTGCCTCAGCTCCGACTGGACCTACTCCGTCTTCTGGACCATCCGCCCCCGCCCGTAATGCATCATCCTCTTTTTCAACGAAGAGATCTTAGCGTTGAAACACTCCTGCTTACTGTGTCTGCTCTTCCCCTCTGCAGGAGGTGCAGAGGTGGCAACGGATGCAAGGTGGGCGACGACAACGGGAGCCTGTAAGTGAAGTTGACGCATCGCATTATCCCTACGCTACGGATTCCGTAATTCTCTGTACGCAGGATGCTGATGTGGGAGGACGGCTTCTGCCGGCCCCGGTCGCCCGATGAGGATCTTGACGGCGGCGAGGACGCGATACGCAAGGCCTTCAGCAAGATGTCCATCCAGCTCTACAACTACGGAGAAGGGTGGGTGTTGGGTAGGTGGTTTTGTTTCCTTTTTCTAATCACCGCTTCACTTCGTCATCGTCTTCGTCATCGTCGTTGTCGTCCTCGCGGTTGATCGGCGTGTCGATCCCGCAGGCTGATGGGGAAGGTGGCGTCGGACAAGTGCCACAAGTGGGTGTTCAAGGAGCCCTCCGAGTGCGAGCCCAACATCTCTAACTACTGGCAGAGCTCCTTCGATGCCGTATGCTCATCATTTCTGCAGCTTTTCTCCTTTTTCTTTGCTTTAAAGTGGTAAAATCTAAAGATCGAAAGCAGAGGTTTTTTACTCAGATTGGGTTCCTTTCCCGCAGATCCCACCGGAGTGGACCGACCAGTTCTCGTCTGGAATCCAGGCGAGTGATCAGGACGATATCTGTGTTGTTTTGTTGATGTTGATGCAAATGCTGATGCTCTGATTCTGATGCAGCAGACCATTGCCGTAATCCAGGCGGGGCACGGCCTTCTCCAGCTCGGATCCTGCAAAATTGTATCGTCTTCCGTCTCTCTCTTCGCGGTTTTCTTTGCCGTTTTCGAGCTAATCGGATCCTCTGCTGTGTACCGAATGCCACTGTCGAGTCAACTGGTCTGAGTGACCCGTATCCGAACGATCGGATCCGCGGAAATACCGGATCGGTATGGTTCGGAAACCGTATCGGACCGTTACAGTCTTTTTTGGGCCATCATATACACAACCCTACAGAATCTATATTAGGATTTTTACACTTGTGCCCTTCTGAGTTTTCCTATTACACTCGTGCCTCTAACTTTTTTTGCAAAATTCATGATATTACTCTTCCGTTAATATGGTTATGCCACTGCATCACACTAATGGAAAGACGTTATTGTGAGTTTTGTAACACGATAGGGATATAATTGCAATTGAAAAAGAGTTGGTGGCAACAAGTGTAAAAAACCATCTATAGTTTCGTATATGCTAAGGGGCATATGTGATAATAAGAATGTCTATATAGGACATATATGTCACTAAATAATCTTGCACGGTATATATTCGAAAAAATCCCCATTTTCTTAAAAGAAGCGAACTATTTTTTCTCCGAAAATTGTATGTTTTTTTTACATTTTTTGGAATATTCACCTCTGTACCCGTAGAAACCTATGAAATTACGTATACTAACCTTGTATAATATTGAGGGGCATGGACGTAATTGCAATGTTTACCTGGGATATGTAAGTAATTAAATAAATGTCCTGGGAATGTAGATGTAAAAATCGTTTCTTTTCTAAGAATGTATTTTATTCTATTTTGGATTCCTAAACAGTGCCTCTTTTTGCGATAGTTACATTTATACCCCTATAAACCAACTTAATTACATACGTACATATACATATTTTTTTATTTATAAGAGTTTTCCTTTTTTATTTTCCAAAATTGCTTCTAATGTGAATAATCAACAACCAAACAGTCATCCTAAAAACAAGAACTGCTTACCGATGCGGTAACTCATAATTAATGTTTGATTGTTGTTAATTATGTTTGCTAATGACAGATCCCCGAAGACTTGCACTTTGTCCTAAGGATGAGGCACATGTTTGAATCACTTGGCTACCAATCCGGATTCTACCTCTCTCAGCTCTTCTCCTCCACTCGAGCCTCCTCGCCGGTCGCCGCCTCCCCATCAGCATCGAAGCATCTCCCGATCCCAGCTCACCCCAACTGGAACCACCGACCTTTGCCGCCACAGCAATTCACGCATAATCAGATGGGCTTTCGCGACGTTAAGGATGATCCCACCCACATGTTCCTCCCCATGCCTACCGCGCAATTGGAAGGCATGGTCCATGGCCACGACCATGACCACGACCTGAAGTGGCCCAATGGGCTCTCCTTCTTCACCGCCCTCACCGGTCGCGGAGATGATAGCAAGCTCCTCTTTGGTGGCACCGAGGAGGGAAAGGAGAAGCTTGAGCATGAGAGGAAAATGGATCATGGATTCAAGTTCAAGAAGAGCTATACTCTCCCCACAAGGGGCATGTCTTCATCGTCGCTGTCTCCCTCTGTCACGTCCTCCCCGCTCGATGCTTCCTCGTACGTGCCCCCACCGCACTCCACTGGCGGCGATGGGATCTACTCCGACATCATGGAGACCTTCTTGGAGTGATTAGGATGAGGATTAAGCTTGATGCTAGGGTAGCTAATCATAATCATGCCTTTGCATGTCATGGATCCAAATATGGAACTTCTCGTTTTGTGTCTTATCAATTCGTGTTTACAAGTTTTTGTTAGCATATTATTTCATGTTGTTGAGATACCGTGAATCTAAGTACAAAAAGACGCACACGAATACATACATAACGAACACGATTCATATACATATAGTAGCAAATTATGCCGTTAATTAAAGAACTCACATACCGATCACTACTTCTCGATTTTTCAAGTTAAATATACTCATATGTATGGTAACATGTGATTACATAGACTCGAATTGAAAATAGTATAGATCGAAATTTGATCCGGATCGACATAGGCTGCTCAAGGTAGTAGATGCAGGGGCTCCTCACGGCAGTATATGCGCGAGCGTCAGTGGCAGGGGAGGGACGTCGGTCTCGGTGCCAAGTGCTGGCGAGAGGGGAGCTTCAAGCGTCGACAAGAGGGGGAGAGTTGCTAAAAATTCGTCATGGAGGCAGTCACTAGCCCATTGAGGAGGAGAGGGCTCAAGACACTGGAGGATTCGAAGGTCAGTGAGCGGAGAGGCATGGAACCTCCAAGCGTCGGTGAGAGGGGAAGGGGAGCGACTCGATGAGGCGGAGCGGCAGCTTGCTCCAAGCACTGGTGAAAGGGGGAGAGGTACGAGGAGCCCCTAGAGATGACGAGAGAGAAGGGAAGTAGGGCTCTACACTGATGAGAGGGGAAAGGGCCGAGGAGCGGGGCGTGTGTAGAGGTCTTCGACGGCCAATCAGAGGAGGAATACACATGGGTTAGATAGAGGGAAGAGGTAAAAAGAGGGGTGTGAGCGGGGAGTATGGCCTTGCGTCCTTTACTTGGAAATCGGGATTTTTTTAGGGCAATGGGATGATCCACGACCCTTGGATGCATCTCAATCCAACTGATATGGAAGCCTGTGCATGGAACTAGCGTGCACCATAGTGCAAGCTCTCCATTATATATATATATATATATATATATATATATATATATATATGGTAAAAAGTATATGCCCCATAGGGGGAGCTAACTTAGCTCCATTGCCCTATTTTATCCCTATTTTTTATTTTTGAAAAAAATTATGTAAATTCATTTATATATCTATATTATGTCATTAAAATTTCATACGAAACAGAGACTCCTACGACCTACATCCAGATGGGGTCGATTTAAAAAAACCTGTGACTGTTAAAAAAATGACTGTATGGATGGAAGTCGTAGTGTATCTGCTTCACACGAAATTTTAATGACACAATACAGGGATATAGTGATGAATATTCACAGAAGAATTTTTTAAAAAAATAAAAATATGGAGAAAATGGGGCGGGGGTAGCTAAGTTAGCTACCCCCTGGGGGCAGCCCTATTTTACTCATATATATGTATATATATAGGGTAAAATGTGTATGCCCCCTAGGGGGAGCTAACTTAGCTCCCCCCACCCTTTTTCACAAAATTTTTTTATTTTTTTTGAAATCTAAAACCGTGTAAATTCATTATTAAATCCATATATTATGTCATTCAAATTTCATGCGAAACAAAGACTCGTACGACCTCCATCCAAACGGGGTCGATTTAAAAAATCCTGTTACCGTTAAAAAAATGACTGTCTGGATGGAGGCCGTAGGAGTCTCTGTTTCTCACGAAATTTTTATGACATAATATAGGGATATAGTGATGAATATTCACGGAAAAAATTTTCAAAAAAAATAAAAAAATTTGAAGAAAATGGGGCGGGGGGAGCTAAGTTAGCTCCCCCTAGGGGGCAGCCCCATTTTCCTCATATATATATAGAGGTAAATGGGGTTGCCCCCATGGAGTAGCCAACTTGGCTACTCCCATCCCTATTTTTACCTCATTTTTTTTATTTTTTTGGAAAATAAAAATGTGTATATTCATCATTATATCCCTCTCACATTCTATTAAAATTTCGTCAGAAACAGAGACTCCTAAGCCCTCCATCTAGACGTCATTTTTTTAACGGTCGTAGGATTTTTTAAATCGACCATGTTTGGATGGAGGCCGTATGAGTCTCTGTTTCTGAAGAAATTTTAATAGAATGTGAGAGGGATATGAATATACAAATTTTTATTTCCCAAAACAATAAAAATTGAGGGAAAAATAGGGGTGGGAGTAGCCAAGTTGGCTACTCCCTGGGGGCAGCCCCATTTTACCCATATATATATAGAGGGAATTTATCCAGAGAGCCATCTGCTCATTTGGGTTTTTTTGAGCACCCAATTGTAGCCGTCCATCTATAAGATTCAATCCCAAAAAAATAGGAACTGATTTTCGTAAGGAAATAAAACAAAATCGGAAATTAAAACTTTTCTAAAAATAGCGTTACAGTTTTGGAAAATGCAAGGCACACGTATATGATTGCTAAAACTATCGATTCATTCCAACGCAAAGTACTTTTTCCGTTTCAACGCAAGAAGAGAGGTATGTGATTCATTTCATGATTTGATCGCTTATTTCTATCATAATTTCGTTGTTTTCATGATTTCATGATTAGTTTGATCGCTTATGAAATTTCCTATTTTTTATCGTAAGCAATATTTTTTTTGAGAAGTATGATTGAAATATGAGAAGGTCGTGTTCATGATATCAATTTTTATTCATTTTGATACATGATCTGTAGTAATAATTGATTTTTTATCGACTGTATTTTGATTTCATATAATAAAAAGTTACAGTAAACACAGTTGTTATTTTTCATACGTTACTTTGACAATATATTTAGTTACTGATGTATTTACTTAATTTACTTATAAGATATTTTATGTTACTATTGCTAACATAATTGTTACTTTTAATACGTTACTTCGAAGATATATTGAGCTACTGATGTATTTACTTAATTTATTTATAAGATATTTTATGTTACTAATGCTAACAAAATTGTTACTTTTTCGCGTGTTACTTTGAAGATGTACTAAGTTACTGCTCTTATAGTCATTATTACTGATGAAAATTCTACAAATTACCTAAGTAATTTAAATATTTACTTGTCTTTTGCTATTAGTTACTGATATAGAAGTAAAATTTAACGATTCTTTTTGCAAAATGAATCTACTTACTTTCGAAATAGTGAATTCTTAGTAGTAATATGAATTCCGAAGTTTATCTTACTTCTCAATTCAATAACTTACTTATGTAGCTCTACAAATTACCTATGCTTCGCATTGAGTTACTGTTATAATTACAATTATTATTGTTCTTGTGTGTGTGTATATATATATATATATATGTCTTACATTGTTACTGATGTATTTTCACAAATGCTATTTACAGTTTATTATTTCAGGTACGTCAGATGTCCGAACATTTCTTACATTTCATGGAAGAAAAAAATAAGAAGTGTTGATGATCGTTGCATACTAATTGATTAAAGAGGCGAAAATAACATATTTGACAATAATATTAGGAATATATCATTCTGTAACTAATAAAAGATTTAATTATCTAATTATAATTTCAGTAACTAATCACAATGAGTCAGTAATATGGACATGCATATTCAGTAATTGTGCATATAACTTCAGTAATATTCCAACTCAATTATCTAATTATTATTCAAAAGTACTAAGTAATTATATCTTCAGTAACAATCAAAATGGGTTCAGTAATATGGACATCGTAATCAGTAAATATTGTATGGACACTAGTAATTACATAATCAGTAATTGATGTATGTATACTAGTAACCATAACTTCAGTAACAATTACAATGAGTTCAGTAAGTTACTTTGAACGGAATTCAGTAATTTAGAGATAATACTCAAGTAATATATATACAGTTCTCAAGTAAATTTTTGTTGTGTTCAGTAATGTATATATCTATATCTTATATCACATGTTCTGTAATATTTATGCAATTATCAAGTAATGGCTACTATGAGATCAGTAATAATAAAATAAATGGTTAGTAATTCATGGACATTGCTCAAGTAAGAAAGTAACATATAATCATTAACATATTCACCTTATATACGATTAATATGGAAATAGTACTTTGAAAAAGAAGTTATTAAATACAAGCACATAAGGAAAAACGAATTAGTGAAATAAATAGAATGATTCGTTGACGAAAAAGGAAAAAATATTACAGAAATGAATGCAATACGCATTACATACACAATGGTATTACTAATCTATTGGTATGTTATTACTGATCTCGCAACATACGTTTACTTGACCGTTGTGTACGTATTACTAAATTCTGCACATGTTAAATATTTGGATGAAAATTACTGATCATTGTCTTGATATTACCAACCTCATAACAAGCATTTACTTGACCAGAGTATATTTGTTACTATCCCCTTGTTTGGATCTTAATAATCCGCACGAAATCATTTATTTGAATCTTTTCTTTCCAAAACCGTCATCCTTTTTTTAAGGACATTGTATAATTAGAAATATAGTCATTGTTAAATATGTGGTAGCCTACAATTAGAAATATAGTTATGACTAATACCGTCACCTACCAAAAAGAACCAACACATACACGTGGCAAGCCCACGTTTGGTGCTCACTACAACCCAAATGGGCACAGGGCTCTCTGGATAAGCCCTATATATATAGGGTAAAATGTATATGCCCCCTAGGGGTAGCTAACTTAGCTCCCCCCTATTTTATCCATATTTTTTATTTTTTTGAAAATAAAAAGTATGTAAATTCATTATTATATCACTATATTATGTCATTAAAATTTCATACGAAATAGAGACTCCTACGACCTCCATCCAGACATTATTATATTCTTTGAGCTTTTTAGGAATTAAACTTATGACTAAAATTAGAGCAAAGATATAAGTATGGGTTAAACAACACATATAAATATAATAATGAGTTGGATAATTTCTAAAAATTGGTACATATTAACATATAGAGATTAGCGAAATCTCATATAAATGCTAATACTCCCAAATTTAATTCTAAAATAAAATTTTAATATTTTTATCATAATACTTAAAATGTTGTTAGCAAATCAAATGTGTGTGTGAAATATAATATACATGTTAATACAACATATTAATTTTAAATGAAATAGTATCATGTTTTTATTCCAATATATAATATTTTCTTGAGTTTTTTTAGGAGTTGATCTTTTTCCTCGAAATCGGCATATGTTCGCACCTAAGTATTGACAAGATATCTTGTGTATGATAGCGCACAAAATTATTTTAAAATTAATATTACATTTTTATCGTAAATTATACATCATATTACTGGATCTTTTTTAGGAATCAAACTTGTAATTAAATTTAATATGTTAGAATACAAATATGGATAAAATCTCATATATATGTATATGGACGAGTTGAGAAATTTCTCAAAATTGGTGTACATCATCATGCAAAGATTAATGAAATCTCATATTGATATTAATATACAAAAAAATAATTTTAAAACAACACCTCATTATTTTAGTCATATAGCATGTCTATCATGCTTTCTTGATTTTTTTAGTATTTGAACTTTAGTTAAAATTGATGTATGCTAGCACATCATATACGGATGGAATATTGTGTAATTGTTAATACAAGAAACTAAATTGAAGTGAAACTTTGCTATGATTTTATTACATTATATATATATATCGAGATTTTTGAGGGGGTTGCTCTTTTTTCTCAATGTTTGTTAGCACACAAATACTGGCGAAATCTCATACATTTGTTAGCATGGAAAATTTTATTTTAGAATTAGTAAATTATTATTAATTCTAAAAATATATACCATATTTTGAGTTTTTTTAGGAATTTTCGGTTAACATTAGAGTATGTTCGAATAGAAATATGGATAAAATCCCATATGTAAATTATCTTATTTGCACTACATAGTATAATTTTTGTGTACAATATAATTTTTGCATTATATATTATTTTCTTAAAATTTTTATGGTTTGATCTTTTTCTTGAAATTTGTGAATGTTAGCTCACAAATATTAATAAGATATTTTATATATGTTAACTCATAAAAATATTTAAAATCTAATATTTTATTATTTTTCTCATAAAATATATAGATCATACTCTTTGAATCTTTTAGCCTTAAACTTATAGTTAGAATTAGAGCAATTTAGAATACAAATATGGATAAAATCTCATATATTAATTAGCAGAACAATTTCTCGCAATTGGTGAATATCAGCATACATAGATTAACAAAATCGTATAGAAATTTTAATACACCAAAAACAAATTTTAAAATAAAATTTTATTATTTTGATCATTATATATCTCTCGTGATTTCTTGAATTTTTTTAGTATTTTCTTAAAATTGATGTATATTATCACATCATATATATATGAATTCTCATTTATTTGTTAATACAAAAAATTGATTATATTACAAATCGTTCCAGGAGATCCTACCTACTGTTGATGCGATTTTATATGGTTTAAAAAGTTGGTTTTACCACGTCGTTGTTGTTCCACGCAAAACCACAATCAAACAAATAAGATTACAACTACAAGCATGTTGGAAAAAATATGAGTTGTATAGTACAAGTAGAGGTTCGTATCCGCAGGGACTAAGCAAACTCGCTCTTTTTGTTCTTCTTTAAAACTTGATTTAATTTTTAAATCTATTGCGATGAAAGAAAACTTATAACAGAATGCGATCTACGGTGAAAATACTTCTTAGAACTTAGAGTAAGCAAATGATGGTATGAGTGCAACTAAGTAAGGAAGTGGGGGTTGATTCGCAATTTAATATGGGAAGATGAGATTTACTTGGAAGCTTTCAAGAGAGAATGATGAAATATAAAACTTGCATTGCATATATTTTCAAGAAAAATAGAGTTGACAATAGCTTACATAATAAAAGTTGTTCTTGCAAATTCAACTTAAACAAATTAACTAGGATAGAAAAAATACAAGCGACAAATAAGATGGGAAATAAATGCTTCTCTATCCGGATGCGGAATGAAGACGATGTCGACGACGATGGAGACGGATGCGTGGGCTGCTAGATGCGGAGTGGAATGGAGCGAGCTGAAGTGGCGGAGAACGGTGGTGCGCCGATGACGTGCAGGCTTGGATGCACAGCTGCTAGAGAACGTTGGCTGCACTTCTATGCCCGTGCAAGGATACGCGGTGACTGAGCTAAAGGATGAAGATGCGCGCAAGGAGCTTGGAGTATGCTGTTGCGTGCGTGCACTTGCAGAAAAGAGAAACGAGAGGGAGAGAGTAGAGTGCGAGAGAGATGCGTGAGAGAGAGGGAGTGAGAGAGTGCACGAATGGTAGAGTGAGAATGGGAAGAAGGGCGTGAGGGAAAGGTGCCTTGAGTGCTTCCTTTTACAATGGAATTGGCTTGAGACATCCCATGCAAGTGAAGACAAAATATCATTATTAGTGTATGCAGAGTTAATTTTTGCATGGGGAGGGATGAGTGTATGGGAATGGGAGAGACTTTTATTATTTGCATGGGGAAGGATGAGGTGATGGGTCTTAAATACTTTTTGAGCCATGTGTTGTATGGGGAGGGGAGAGGGAATAAAGAATGTGAATTTTGCACAATGTTTCCTCTCTATTTCTTACTAACAAATTGTGTAGAGACAAATTGGTTTTAATGATCATGCAATTTGTTTTGGAATGAGTAATTGGTTTTGTTGATGAAAAGAGAATTTTGGTCATTAATTTAATTATGCATTTTTGGAGATGATTTTCTTGTTGTATGTGCAATATCGATAATATCTGAATTAGGTGATGTTGAGGTGTATGTATCGGCCATTAATGGGCTTCTTTTATATAATTTGTATACTCTTATACTAGTATAATGTGCACTCATCACCTACAAAGCTAGCAGAGGATCCTATTTCATTCTTCTGATGTTCTTCCTAAATACCTTGATTTAAAACTAGGAAAGCTAATGATCCGAAGCCTATGTCGGGTCAATACAAGCACTATACAATATTAAGAAGACTAAGTAACTTCTGATTCTTCAAGTTAAAGAAGTGTACCACGTGTTTGCATACAATTTAAATTCTATATTTCTTACTTATTTTCTAAAATTAGTTTAAACTTTGGATAATTTGATTTTAAAATTTTCATATAACAAGGGAAATTCCTTCCAACAAGGAAGAACACCATTTCGTCCACTTGCGCGTTATAAATAATCAGAATATAGATGAACAAGGTTATTAAAGTGTGGCTTACAAAGATCTTCCTTGACAAGCGTCCATTGTTTCATTTTGCCCATTACAAATTTGAAATTCTGTTATTGCAATGGGAGAGTCAAATTATGAGTTTCAACAGAATTTTTGTGGCCTCAGAATGAATATGTATTGTATTTTTGTAGCAATATACATATAATTTTCTTGAGTTTTTATGATTCCATGTTTTTTCTCGAAATCGATTTATGTTAGCATATAAATATTTATGAAATCTTTTTGTAAGTTAGTACACAAAGACAATTTTAAAATTAATATTTTTATATTTATTTTACATTATACATCATATTATAGAAAAATACAAGCGACAAATAAGATGGGAAATAAATGCTTCTCTATCCGGATGCGGAATGAAGACGATGTCGACGACGATGGAGACGGATGCGTGGGCTGCTAGATGCGGAGTGGGATGGAGCGAGCTGAAGTGGCGGAGAACAGTGGTGCACCGGTGACGTGCAGGCTTGGATGCACAGCTGCTAGAGAACGTTGGCTGCACTTCTATGCCCGTGCAAGGATACGCGGTGACTGAGCTAAAGGATGAAGATGCGCGCAAGGAGCTTGGAGTATGTTGCTGCGTGCATGCACTTCCAGAAAAGAGAAACGAGAGGGAGAGAGTAGAGTACGAGAGAGATGCGTAAGAGAGAGGGAGTGAGAGAGTGCATGAATGGTAGAGTGAGAATGGGAAGAAGGGCGTGAGGGAAAGGTGCCTTGAGTGCATCCTTTTACAATGGAATTGGCTTGAGACATCCCATGCAAGTGAAGACAAAATATCATTATTAGTGTATGCAGAGTTAATTTTTGCATGGGGAGGGATAATGGGAGAGGCTTTTATTATTTGCATGGGGAAGGATGAGGTGATGGGTCTTAAATACTTTTTGAGCCATGTGTTGTATGGGGAGGGGAGAGGGAATAAAGAATGTGAATTTTGCACAATGTGTCCTCTCTATTTCTTACTAACAAATTGTGTAGAGACAAATTGGTTTTAATGATCATGCAATTTGTTTTGGAATGAGTAATTGGTTTTGTTGATGAAAAGAGAATTTTGGTCATTAATTTAATTATGCATTTTTGGAGA
Source organism: Ottelia alismoides (assembly GCA_037367405.1). Classification (NCBI taxonomy): domain Eukaryota; kingdom Viridiplantae; phylum Streptophyta; class Magnoliopsida; order Alismatales; family Hydrocharitaceae; genus Ottelia; species Ottelia alismoides. The sequence goes on along the minus strand of JAZKJV010007989.1, from coordinate 20,311 downwards.
TGATTTTCTTGTTGTATGTGCAATATCGATAATATCTGAATTAGGTGATGTTGAGGTGTATGTATCGGTCATTAATGGGTTTCTTTTATATAATTTGTATACTCTTATACTAGTATAATGTGCACTCATCACCTACAAAGCTAGCAGAGGATCCTATTTCATTCTTCTGATGTTCTTCCTAAATACCTTGATTTAAAACTAGGAAAGCTAATGATCCGAAGCCTATGTCGGGTCAAGACAAGCACTATACAATATTAAGAAGACTAAGTAACTTCTGATTCTTCAGGTTAAAGAAGTGTACCACGTGTTTGCATACAATTTAAATTCTATATTTCTTACTTATTTTCTAAAATTAGTTTAAACTTTGGATAATTTGATTTTAAAATTTTCATATAACAAGGGAAATTCCTTCCAACAAGGAAGAACACCATTTCGTCCACTTGCGCGTTATAAATAATCAGAATATAGATGAACAAGGTTATTAAAGTGTGGCTTACAAAGATCTTCCTTGACAAGCGTCCATTGTTTCATTTTGCCCATTACAAATTTGAAATTCTATTATTGCAATGGGAGAGTCAAATTATGAGTTTCAACAGAATTTTTGTGGCCTCAGAATGAATATGTATTGTATTTTTGCAGCAATATACATATAATTTTCTTGAGTTGTTATGATTCCATGTTTTTTCTCGAAATCGATTTATGTTAGCATATAAATATTTATGAAATCTTTTTGTAAGTTAGTACACAAAGACAATTTTAAAATCAATATTTTTATATTTATTTTACATTATACATCATATTATTTGAGTTTATGAAGAAATTAATTTTTTTGTTGAAAAATAGAGTATATTAGAGCCTAAATATGGATAAAACCTCATCTATATTAATAAATTGTACGATTTATCAATATTTGTGTATATTGGGGCACAAAGATTAATGAAATATCATATAAATCTAATATACAAAAAAATATTTTAAAACAACACTTCATTATTTTAATCATAACATACCTATTTAATTTTTTTAGAATTTGAACTTTATTTAAACTACAGGTATATTAGGAAATTAAATATCAATGAAATCTCCTATGATTGTTAATAAAAAAAATATTTTAAATGAGTCTTTATGCTAATTTCTTTGAAATATATTTACCATTTTCTTGAGTTTTTTAGGGGTTCATCTTTCTTTCTCAAAATCAATGCTTGTTAGCAACAAATATTGATGAAATATCATATATATATATGGGTAAAATGCGTATGCCCCCTAGGGGGAGCTAACTTAGCTCCCCCCGCCCCTTTTTGACATAATTTTTTTATTTTTTTGAAATCTAAAACCGTGTAAATTCATTATTAAATCCCTATATTATGCTATTAAAATTTCGTGAGAAACAGAGACTCCTACGACCTCCATCCAAACGGGATCGATTTAAAAAATCCTGTTACCGTTAAAAAATGACTGTCTGGATGGAGGCCGTAGGAGTCTCTGTTTCGCACGAAATTTTAATGACATAATATAGGGATATAGTGATGAAATTCTACGGAAGAAAATTTCAAAAAAAAAATAAAAAATCGGGCGAAATGGGGCGGGGGGAGCCAAGTTAGCTCCCCCCAGGGGCAGCCCCATTTATCCCTATATATATATATAGGGTAAAATGTGTATGCCCCCTAGGGGGAGCTAACTTAGCTCCCCCCGCCCTTTTTTCACAATTGTTTTTTATTTTTTTTGAAATCTAAAATCGTGTAAATTCATTATTAAATCCCTATATTATGTCATTCAAATTTCATGCGAAACAGAGACTTCTACGACCTCCATCCAAACGGGGTCGATTTAAAAAATCCTGTTACCGTTAAAAAAATGACTGTCTAGATGGAGGCCGTAGGAGTCTCTGTTTCACACGAAATTTTAATGACACAATATAGGGATATAGTGATGAATATTCATGGAAGAAATTTTCAAAAAAAAATTAAAAATATGGAGAAAATGGGGCGGGGGTAGCTATGTTAGCTACCCCCTGGGGGCAGCCCCATTTTACCCATATATATATATATATATATATATTAGCACACAAAAATTTAAGTAGAAGTTAAAGTATGACAAAAACATCAAGAAATCGTAGTGCTTATTAAAATAAAATACTATAAAGTCATGGATCAAAAATATTTTTTCCACTAACTTACACATAAGATTTCATTCATGCTTTGTGTTATACATAGCAATTTTGGTTAAAACTCAAGCATTAGAAATTCACATGAATGTGGTATTTATATTATGATAAAACTATAATGAAATTTTATTTAAATCAAAATTGTTTGCACTAAAAGGCATGAGATTTTATTCATGTAACAAACATTAATTTTAAGTAAACTTTCAAACGATAAAAACTCTAGAAAATGTGAAATATATATTAAAAGAGAAATATAGTCACATTTAATATTAAAATAAATTCTTCACGAGCCAACATGAATATGGTTCTCCATCCATATCTGTTTGCTAACATAAACTTATTTGAATAGAAGTCTGCATCCATTAAAAATCTTGAAAAAAATATTGTATATAATAATAAATTTATAGTAAAGTTTTTTATTAACATTAATTTTTTTGCTCTAGAATACATATGAGACTTTAGACATATTTGTATATGACAAAGAATTCATAGATACTCATGTGCTGAAATAAAGCAGTTTTGAGTAAAAGTTCAAATGCTAGAAACTTCAAGAAAAAGTGACAAATATATTGAAATAAAAATGTAAAAAGGTTTCATATTAAAATTAATTATTTATTTCTAACATGAATATAGAATTTCATCCATATATATGTTTTGACATACACCAAAATTGAGAAAAGTTAAATCCTAGAAAATTCAAGAAAACAATACTGCAATGAAATTATAATAAAGGTTCATGTTATTTTTTTTGCTAAAATACAAACAAGATTTCTTCTATATTTGTGCGATAGCATACATCACCTTAAATAAAAGTTCAATTCCTAAGAAACTCTAGAAAATTTGATATATGTATTACAATAAGAATATGCTGAAGTTTTATGTTAAAAATTTTTGCACCAACAAAAATATGATATTTCTTCATATTTGAGTGCTAGAATTTTAAGTTTGAGTAAGGGTTTGATTTCTAGAAAAAATCAAGAAAATATGGTGAATATAGTGCAATGAAAATATAAAAAGGTTTCACGTTATTATTTTTTTGTCAACATACACCACTTATGAATAAATTTTCAAATCATAAAAACAAGGGAAAACTCTCATATATATATATATATATATTATGACAAAATAATAATAATAAATCATAGAAAATTACTTTTTTATAGGCTAAAATACATATGAAATTTTATCTATATTTATGTGCCAATATACACCAATTTTGAGTAATTATTTAATTACAAAAAAAGGAAATTTGATATATATATATATATATGTATGTATGTATGTATGTATGTATGTATAAGATAAGAAATATAATATAGAAATCGTGTATTTAATAAGAAATTTGGTTTGATAGCATATATAATAGACTTCGTACATATTTATGGGATAACAATGACTAAATTTGAACAAATTTATGCCCAAAAACAAACAAAAGTCCTAAAATTCATATATATATATATATAAACATTTTAAAAATTCTACAAAAATGTACCTAGTATATTTTACTATATTATATAAATTAGACCAAAAATAAAATAAAAATAAATACTAAAACCAAATAAAAAATCAAAATACATAAAAACATCAAAAATTCATAGCTAATTCAATAAAAATCGTATACATACGTATAATACATCCTTTGAAAGCTATTTTCATCAAATTTTTGATAAAAATAAAAGAAAAATATTTTATTACTATTTACTATTTTAAAATAAAAAATAAATCCATGTTTTAAATAAAAACCTTATTTTCCACTTTAAAAGGAATTCGAAAACTATAAAAATATTAAAAATCTTTAAAAAAATTCATAAAAATAGTAAACAACATTGAAATTATAAAAAGTACAAAATAAAAACCAAATAATAATAAATCAAATAACTATATTTTTCTATTTATAGGTATATAAAACCATAAAATGGTATAAAATTCAAAATCTATTACAAATTCAGAAAATCTCTAAAAATAAATAAACATTAGAAAATCATTATATTTTAGCTCTCTATTATTTTTCCTTAATTTTCCATAGTTTCCCTCCCTGAGTTCGACATTCTCGTACTATCATTGTGCACATTTAGTTTAAGAATATAAATAAAAATATAAATAAAATTTTCTGATAAAATTCACCCGACCAACACAACGACACTATTCTTCTTTTAGAATAGTAGATTGGGTTTTTCATTACCTAAAACCTTTTGATCATATAGGCACAAACAACTCTCCACAAAGGCCTTAACTAATTGGCACCCTTCTAGAACATATGGGGATCACGTGAGTTGCGTCCGCTCTCATATTCTCCGGTTAAATCACAGCGAAACGATTCATTTATAACAATTCAACGCACTGCATTTAGATCGATCCTCATATACATGCATACATTATATTGCATTATATGTTGTATTAGTGGATTTTTTTCCTTTATAGGAATCGGTTTTTTATGGCCAAATGTAATATAGTTCTTTTTTTAGGAAAGATACGTGAAAAAATACGTGCATTAACTTGTTTTGCTTAATTAGGAATTAAAATATTCTCTCGTCTCACTTCCAACAATATCAACATAGAATCTCCAAATATCTCAACAACCTCTCCTATTTATAGTAATCTTTCTGCGCCTTCGCTCTTAGAAATTCTCACCGAGCGGGAGAGAGATCCCGATCTCGTTCGACTCCTGGGAAGCAGGTAAAATCACGCGTCGGCTTTCGATCATCGCACATCGATTATCACCGTTTTTTTCCTCGATTTTTTTTGTTAATTTCTTTGAGCTTGTTGTTGTTGTTGTAACTGCTCGAAGCAGATCGAGCGGCAATGGCGGGCAGTGATGCCACGGTGAAGAAGAGAGGATGCTCTTGCACTAAGGAGGACTTCTTCCCGGAGGAGTCCTTCCGGAGTTGGGGCGACTATGTAAACGCCCTCAAGAGTACCGGATCGCGATTCGGTGATCGCCTCTTCGCGCGATCGGCCGATGACTGGGAGATCAACGAGGTGTGCGCGAGGAGCGGTCACAGCATGAAGAAGGAGCTCACGTGGTGGGATCTGATGTGCTTCGGCATCGGCGCGGTGATCGGCGCGGGCATCTTCGTGCTCACCGGCCTCGAGGCAAAGGAGGTAGCCGGCCCCGCCGTCCTCCTCTCCTACATCGTCTCCGGGATCTCCGCGATGCTATCCGTCCTCTGCTACACGGAGTTCGGGGTGGAGATTCCGGTTGCAGGTGAAATATCCCCTCCAGATCAACACTTTCCATCGGCTTGATCGATTTCAATTTGGAGTTTTACCTCACAACGGTTTGTTGAAAATATAATTATTTGTTGAAATAAGGAAATATTATGTTTGATATTCACACGTAATTTGTTAATTTTGCACCGAAAATATCGATCCGGAAATTACGACCTTTTCCATTTTAGGTATAATATGGATGAGATAATTGCCATTAGTTTTATTCGAAGATTTCTATTTTTGGTCTAAATTCAGAACTGTTATTAAAATAGAGATTGAAAATAAATATTTTTTAATTGAAAATTGTATTATTAATGCATGTAAAATACCGATAAAGAAAGTAATAATATACGCATTATAAGTATTAACCGTAGGTGAAATAAATTATATGAAATAAATGGAATCTCAAAAACTGGATAAATAATGCCAAAATATACTAAGTAACGTCATCAGTTTTGATTGATTTATATCTAGATTTTAACATCAAAATTTATGTACAAATAGAAATACTACGGTTGAATGTGTGCTGTCAATAACCATGACCCATTAATTTTACACGTGAAATATCAATACAAAAATAATTTTCCAATTTTGAGTACAAATATGGAAGAGATAAATTTTATCATTTTTAACGTATTTGATTGATTTAATTTATGTTTAGAATTTTATATTCAAATTTGTTACCAAAACATATTGAAAAAATGCAATTGCTGACTTTTTATTTTACTAAATTTAACCATCAATTTCACACACAAAACATCAAGACAAAAACCAACATCTTCGCCATTTTTGGAATGAGTACGTAAAATTTCAAAGTCATCATTTTTTATTGATTTGATTGATTTCTTTTTAGAATTTAAACGGATGTAAAAACATTTATTTGGAAAAAAATACTATGTTTGGAATTTTGGAATATTAGTAATACACGTAAAATACGAACATGGATGAGATATTGCCATCCAATACTTTTTGAAATGCAAAATATGGATTAGAAAAGTCCAAGACTTTTCCCATTTTAAATACTAACATAGATGAGATATTTTCGACAGTTTTGATAGATTTCAAATAACTTCGATATATAAATTACATACAAATTTATAAATTATAGAAAATAAATATAATGGTCGGATTTGGTATTTATCAATACACGCATTCCTTCATAAAATAACGATTCAAAAATTTAAGACGTTTTCCCCCCATTTTAAGAAATGAAAATAGCTAAATAGTATGTAATCAATTTTGATCGATTTGATTGATATCTGCTTGGAATTTTGGAATTAAGGTGTAAAAACATCTGTTAACAAAAGGAATCCTACTTTGAATGTTGTTTCTACAGTGCATTTTATTCGCTATTGATAACTTGCGTCTATTTGGTGAATGAATGGAACTTTTTTTCATGAAAATGTACAGTTTTCCCCGTTAATTTTAACGAGAAATTTTGAATTTGATTTCAGGCGGGTCCTTTGCTTACCTGAGGGTGGAGCTAGGGGACTTCGTCGCCTTCATCGCCGCCGGCAACATCCTCCTCGAGTACGTCGTGAGCGGCGCGGCCGTCGCCCGCTCATGGTCCTCTTATCTTGCCACCCTATGCAACAAGCCCCCCAGCTTCTTCCGCATCACTGCACCGCACCTCGCCGAGGACTTCAGCCACCTTGACCCCATGGCAGTCCTCATCATCGCCATCGTCGCTGTCCTCGCATGCCTCTCAACGAAGAAATCCTCGCGATTCAACGCCTTCGCCACCGCCGTGCACGTCGTGATCATCGCGTTCATCATCGCCGTGGGCTTCACCAAGGCCGATGTCTCGAACTACTCCGTCTTCATGCCCTACGGTGCCCACGGCGTCTTCAAGGCATCGGCGGTCCTCTTCTTCGCCTACGTCGGCTTCGACGCGGTATCCACCATGGCCGAGGAAACCAAGAATCCGGCTCGCGACATCCCGATCGGACTCATAGGATCGATGACCTTCGTCACGACGGCCTACTGCCTCCTCGCCGTCACGCTTTGCATGATGCAGAAATACACGGAGATCGACGCGGACGCGCCATTTAGCGTCGCCTTCGAGGCGACGGGGATGAAGTGGGCGAAAACGATAGTCGCATTGGGAGCATTGAAAGGTATGACCACGGTGTTATTGGTCGCCGCTGTGGGCCAGGCCAGATACTTGACCCACATAGCGCGGACCCATATGGTCCCGCCCTGGTTAGCAAACGTTAGCCAGAGGTTTGGGACCCCAATCAATGCCACCATAGTTATGGCCACTGCCAACGCGTGCTTCGCCCTCTTCACCGAGCTCGACATCCTCGCTAACCTCCTCTCCATCTCGACGCTCTTCATCTTCACGCTCGTTGCCGTCGGCGTCCTCGTCCGCCGCTACTACGTGTCTGGTCACACGACGAACACCGATCGTAAGAAGCTCATTTGGTTCATCGCGCTTATCGTGGCGTCGTCGATTGTCACCGCCGTGTATTGGGCGTTGAGCGAGACCGGTTGGATCGTCTACGTCGTGTCCGTGCCATCGTGGTTCTGCGCTACGCTGGCCCTGAGCCTGATGCTGAAGCCCGCGAGGAAGCCCAAGGTATGGGGAGTGCCTCTCGTGCCATGGCTGCCGTCGGCGTCCATTGCGGTTAACATCTTCCTCCTCGGATCGATCGACTACATGTCCTACGTGCGGTTCGCGATGTGGACGTTGATTCTCCTTGTCTACTACCTACTGGTCGGATTGCACGCGTCCTACGACACGGCGAAGGCAGCGGAGAACGGTCCGAACAACTTGGAGGAGGGAACGTCGGCAGCTGCCGGCGTCCAGTTGACGACGAAGGTCACGGCGCAGTCCGAGATCACGGAGGAGGGACACTAGAATAAAGGTAATCCAGATTTGCATAGATAGCTCCATTTGTTATTTAATTATGTTGATTATTGGTGTCTTAGTTTTCTAATCCTTATGATTATGTGACGTTTAGACCGATTGTATTAAAAGATGCATTTGCCCATTTTACCATTAGAAATTGTCTGATGTTTTATTCGATCTTTTGCTTTGCATAATTATCAGCCGCTTTTTACCTTCTGTTTTCTATTCTTTCCGTCGTACAATGTTTTCTGCCTGTTTTGGAGTGTTTATCTTCTCTTTTTTCTTATAACATCTCAAAAAGCTATTACAAAGACATGGATGGGAGAAGATGGTTTGTGATGGTTTTATTACCTTTGCCAAAAAAAATTGCGTCCTTTTTTCAGTGCTTATGCCCCTATGACATATTGCAATATCAGTTATCTCTCTATCTTTTTTTGAAATATCAGTCGTGCCCCTGGCTTCTTCCATAATGATCACTTGTACCCCTCGGGTTAGTTGACGTCCATTTTCATCCTAAATGGGCGTTAACTTTAGAAACACAAACGTAATTAATTAAAAAATGAAGGTTAGAAATATCTATTTCTTCATTATTTCTTCTTCTTCCTCCATCCTTCCCCTCTCAGCCAAAACTTCTTCCTCCTATTCTCTGCTCCTTGACGGCTCCCCATCCACCTCGTCGAGACCCTCCATGCACGTGTCGAGACGTGTCGAGGTTGGTCAGCACGGAACTCAGGCATGTCCGCATGCTGTAATCATGTTCCCTTGTCGAGAAAGAAGCAGGATATGCTGGGGAGGGGCGGAGGAGGGTCGGGCAGAGGTGGGGTAACAACTGGGAGAAGGGGTGGAGGGGGAGGGCTGTGGAGGAGGGACGGTTTGGTGCGAAGGAGGGCCGAGCAAGGAGAAGGGGTGGAGGGGGCGCGAGCTTGGGAGAAGGGCAGAGCGGCTAGGCTAGGGATGAGGGGCGGATGAGGGTTGGGCGATGAGGGGAAGAGGAGGTTCGGGCTGGGAGAAGGGGCGGAGGGGGAGGGATGGGGGAGAGGGCGGAGGGGGTGCGGGATGGGGAAAAGGGACGGAGGGAGTGGGCTAGGAGGAGAGCGGAAGGGGCGTGGGCTGGGGAAAAGGGGCGGAGGAAGGCCGAGAGGAGGGGCAGAGGGGGACGTGGGCTGGGGAGAAGAGACGGAAGGGGAGGGCTGGGGAATAGGGTGGAGGGGCAAGCTGGAGAGGAGTTCGTTGTTGAAGGAGGAGGATGGAGAGGACCGGGAGGAAGGGAAGTGGAGGAGGAGGCAGTGGGTAGGGGAGGAGGAGGAGGTTGCTGGGGACAGAGGATTAAGGGCGGAGGAGGAGGGCTGAACACGAAGCTTTGAGCATTTGTTTAATTGAGATAAATTTTTGATTAATTGATTGATAAAAAATCATTGAAAAATTCAATAAAGTTCACCATTTGATCCGCAATGTATGATATATTTGTGAAAATGCAAAATTTTTGATGAATTGATGGATGGATGAAGGTGTAGTTAAGAGAGAGAAATTATGAAGAGTAGGAAGAACAACAAATGGAGGAGGAAGAACATGAAGAAGAAGTCTGGACAATAATACCCCTCTTAACTGCATCAAGGTTTGAAAAAATCATGTTTAAGTCAACTCATTGACGGTCAATCTGACGGAAGGGCACAAGTGATAATGGAGAAAGAAGTGAAGGGCACAACTGATATTACCAAAAAGATAGGAACATAACTGAAATTATGATATCTATGACACTCAGTGAGGCACAAGTGATAAAAACACAACTTTTTGTTAAAAAAGACCCTCCGTAATTATATAATCAAATCGCTAATCTCATTAACAAAAGCACGACTTGGTAATAATCACACAGTGATTTAAGCATTCAGCAGCCCATTCATCAATCACCAAACATTATATTTCTCCCAGTAAATATTTGCTGTGATCAATACGTACGTAGCTCACTTGCCGCCATCGGCCGCGGCAACACGTCCTTCCTCAGCCGCCTTCGTCGCACCCCCTTCCTCCGCCTTGGCTGTGTCATAAGAGGCATGTAGCCCGAAGAAGAAGTAATACACCAGCAAGAGAGCGGTCCACACCCCGAACCGCATGAACGACTTCGAGTCAATCGAACCGAGGAGGAAGATATTCACGGCGATGGACGCCGACGGCAGCCATGGCACGAGGGGCACACCCCACAACGTCGGCTCCCTCGCCTTCGGCACCGTCGCCCACAGAGAAGCGTTGACAAGAACCATGTCGGCACCGTCACGACATACGCTATCCATCCTTTCTTGCTGGCCCCCCAATACGCGGCGGTCGCGATCGATGATCCTAGTATGATCAACAAGTAGAACACCAGCTTCTTCCGATCCGACTCCGCAGTTGTACCAGAAACGTAGTATCTCCGCACGAGGAGCGCTACCGCGACGAGCATGAATATGAAGAGCGTCGAGATCGAGAGGAGATTTGCAAGGATGCCCAATCTGTGAAGAACGCCACGATGGCGGTCGCTACAAGCATGACCACCGTGGCGTTGACCGGCGTGCCCGTCCTTTCGTGCACGTTGGCAAGCCATGGTGGCATCATGTGTGTCCGCGCAATGTGGGTTAGGTATCTGGCTTGACCCACCGCCGACACTAGAAGCACAGTTGTCATGCCTTTTAACGCGCCAAAGGCGACGATGTACTTGGCCCACTTCATCCCGACCGCCTCGAAGGCGACGGAAAAAGGCGCGTCGGGATCGATGGACCCATACGGCTGCATCAGGCACAATGTCAACGAGAGGAGGCAGTATGCGAACGTCGTCACCGACATGGCCCCAACGAGCCCGATCGGAATATCTTTAGCTGGGTTCTTGGTCTCTTCGGCCATCGTCGACACCGCATCGAAGCCGACGTATGCGAAGAGAGCACCGCGGACGCATTGAAGATGCCCCGTGCACCAAAAGGCGTGAAGTCGGAGAGGTTCTTCGTGTCGGCCTTCGTGAGCCCCGCGACGATGATGAAGGCGATGACGACGACGTGGATGATCGATGCGATGTAGTTGAAACGGGAGGTGCCCTTGGTGCTGAATGCTGCGAATAAGCATATGACGGCAATGACGCCGACGGCGATCGGGTCGAGCCGGTTGTAGTCTTCCGCGAGCGAATGCGCATAAATGCGGAAGTCGTTGGGCTTATGGTTGAGGAGGGTGGCGAAGTAGGACGTCCATGCTCGGGCCACCGCGGCGCCGCCTATGACGTACTCCAGGAGGATGTTGCCGGCGGCGATGAAGGCGACGAAGTCGCCGAGCTCCACGCGAAGATACGCGAAGGATCCCCCTGCAAAAAATTTTGAGATTATGAACCAAAATGTAATACGATTAAAAATAGGGCTATACTTAAACTTTATGCTATAATTAATTCAATGTAAAATTTCGTAAAACGTTCAAATTTGTGAATTATCTTTCACGAGAGGTCCTTACAAAGTTACAAACACCATATGACTTTGACGTCTATAAGGACAAATTATTTATTAACTTATTTAATAGTATTTGAAGTAACTATGCGTCCACATAGTTATTACGGTTATTATGATAACAATATAATAATAACTAAATAATTGGGAAAGCAAGCGGTAGTTGTTGAAATTATTGGAGCGACATCGAAGTCAACGACATCGAGTCGATGAAATGGGTCCCGAGCATTGAAACTAGTGTGCCGGAGACCAACTTAAAGCAAAATAGACAGGTGCCGGAAAATTAACATTATAAATTTGTCATTTTTTCCAAAGTTGTGGATGCAGTAATGTGGCAAAGACTTTCCGGTTCATCTTTGATGGAAAAATGTCGATATCATTGTAGTTTATATCTCTTTTGTATTTTAAAAAATAGAACTAATTACAACCTTGTGAGACAATCGTCAAAGTCATCAATGTAATTAGACCCATGTTGATCCGATCGATCAGTCCCCGATTCGAAGGTTTAAAATGATAATATTTCCACAAGATTTGGTCTGCCATACTCGAACTTAGATCCAAAGATACTCACCAGCAACGGGTATCTCGACGGCGAACTCCGTGTAGCAAAACACGGAGAGCATCGCGGACACGCCGGAGACGACGAACGACAACACGACGGCCGGCCCCGCGACCTCCTTCGCCTGAAGGCCCGTGAGCACGAAGATGCCCGCTCCAATCACCGCGCCGATGCCGAACCATATGAGGTCCCACCAGGAGAGGGTCTTCTTCATCTCGTGCCCGCTCCTCGCTCGCACCTCGTTGAGCTCCGCGTGCTCCAGGGACCGTGTGACGACACGGTCCCTCAGCCGTGGGACTGTCTCCCGCAACGCCTTGCGGTAGCTGCCCCAGCTGCTGAACGACTCCTCAGGGAAGAAGTTCCCGTTGCAGCACCCCCTTCGTTTCGTCGCGCCACCGCTGCCCTCCTCGCCGGTCCCCATGCTTCTTGCTGCATAATCCCACCACAATTCACGTAAGAAAAATCACATAAAATTAAGAAACATATGTTGATCCCTTTGAATTGTAGAATTTCGATGAAAATCAACGAATAAAATATGGGAGAAATTGAGGTTAAATTTTGGTAGAAGAAGAGGAGGATACCTTGAAATGTAGAAGAGACTCGAGAGAGTAGAGAGGTGAAGAGAAGGGAGAAGATGTCATCCACATATATAGCGTAGGGGGGAGAAAGTGAAGGTGACCGGCAATGGCAGGTGATAAGCAGCAGTGAGAACTGACAGGTGCCAGTTTGAATAAGAGAATCAACGCCGCTTTCCCCTAGTCTAAGTAATGAGGTATCTTAGGTTGGATTTGACTATGTTTTTTCTAAGGAAAAAGGTCTTCATTGTATAGATAAGTACTCAAATTTTCATTATTAATCACCAGTAAAATACGTACCTATAATCAGGTCAAATAAATAAATAAAATTACAAGTTTCAACGCTCTTCCCAATGCTTGAGCATGTGCAATAATATTCGACTATGTTTTTTAAACATAAGAATCTTGAGTTGTCACTCTTGTGTCCCTCGAGATTATGTAATTACATGTTTGCCCTTATCTATTCTTACAACAATACTTGTGCCCAATATTTAAAAAACCAAGTTTAACTCTTTTTATAAGGGATTTTACACCCATAATCCTCAGTAGTATCGTAATTACCCCGAAAACCCTCTACAATAACGAATTACACCGAGGACCCTGAATAATGCTTAACCTTTACATGGCATAACCCTGTGTCAAGTCCCGTGTTGATTATCCGTTAACTTTGACGGAAAAATCTTATGTTGACCATTTTATCCTTCCAAACACACCATATTTACAACATGATGTCATTCTTGAGATAAAACAAAATCATGCCCAGACAAGCTGTCCCGCTGCGCCCGGCACCTCAACTCGCAGATCGCGAGCTCCAACACTCCCTCCCCGCGTTGGCGAGCTCCAGCTGCCCCCGCCAGCCCCTGACCTCCATCCCCCCCCCCCACCTCCTCGTGGGCAGCCCCCGCAACCCCCCACCACCTCCGCCTCCTCGTGGGCAGCCCCCGCAACCCCACATCACCTCCGCCTCCTCCTGGGCACCCCCGCATCCCCCCACCACCTCCGCATCCTCGTAGGAAGCCCCCGCAACCCCACATCACCTCCGCCTCCTCCTGGGCACCCCCGCAACCCCCCACCACGTACGCCTCCTCATGGGCACCCCCGCAACCCCCACCACCTCAGCCTCCTCCTGGGCAGCCCCCCCAACCCCCCACCACCTATGCCTCCTCCTGGGCACCCCCGCAACCCCCCACCACCTCCGCCTCCTGGACAGCCCAGGCCGACGACCCCCGGCCCTCCCGCATGAAGCCTGCGCGTCGCCCCCAAGTCCCTGCCCGCCTCTTCCTGGGCACCCCTCGCAACCACCCCTACCCCACCCGAAGCCCGACCCTGCTGCACGAAGCCCGTGCGTCGCCCCCAACCCCTGCCGCACGAAGCTCGAAGTCGCACCCAGGTCCCTGCCCGCCTCCTCCTGGGCACGAAGCCCGCGCGTCGCCCCCACCCCGTGCCGCACAAAGCTCGCGCGTCGCCCCCAGTTCCCTGCCCGCCTCCTTCTGGGCACGAAGCCAGCGCGTCGCCCCCACCCCCTACCGCACGAAGCTCGCGCATCGCCCCCAGGTCCCTGCCTGCCTCCTCCTGGACACCCCCAAGAAGCCCGACCCTACCGCATGAAGCTCGCGCGTCGCCCCCACCCACTGCCGCATGAAGCCCACGCATCGCCTCCAGGTCCCTGCCGGCCTCCTCCCGGGCACTCGTTGAGCTCGCCAACACACCATCCCCTCCCCCGCCACCCCACTGCCATCTCCGCCTGCTGCCTAGCCTCGTCCTCACCCTCTCTTCCTCGTCACCCACCTTTCCCTCTCTTTCCTTCCTTTCTTTTTATTTTTTTTTTTTTTTGTTAATCCCAACCGTTAGATTGCAGACTGGTTAGATTAACTCAGCCATCTAGTTGAGTTAACTAACCAAACTAACGGAAGGTCATGCATGTAAAACGGAGCATTTATTCATGTTCTTCGGTGTAATTCGTTATTATAGAAGGTTTCCGGGGTAATTACGATACTACTCAGGGGTTATGGGTTTAAATATCCTTTTTTATAATCACTTATGTTAGCATCAAGGTTTTAAAATGGAATCAATCGAATAAGAACATGAAAAAAAAACGGTTCAAGCACTCGATTTTTTATCTAAAAAAATCAGTCAAATCTGGTTGGATGATATTAACTCAGTTGAACCAACTTAACCAAACAACTGATTCGACCATCTATTTTTGTATAAAAAATATTCTTATTTATTTAATAAATTGTATTTTTTAGTATTCACAATCTAGTTTCATTCTAACGTATTCTATGACACCCATTTATCTATTCTCCTTCCATGAATACCAATGACCCAATATTGCTTTATACTTTACAAGCATTATCTCTCTTTACTACATTGTGCATGAGGTTGTCCTCTTCCAATAGCAGCAAACGATAGCTCTGTGTAAAGAAGAAATTATCTTAGTCATGCTATGAGAAGCAGTAAATTAACAACACTTATCATTAGTTGGAGTTTGAATAGTATTAAAATTGTTACTTTTGTACATCTACAATTATGTACTTATACGAATTGGTAAAATATATTAACTTGCGCCTCTTCAAATTTTTCTGTAGCATTTGTACCATTCATTTTTTTGTGATTACACTTGTGCTCCTATGTAGTTAAAAAATTAACACTAGTCGTTATGTTGGTATAATATAAAAGTAAAAATGTACTAATAAAAGAGCATTGCTATGAATTTTATAAAAATATAAGGGTGCATATGTAATTATAAAAAAATATGGGTGTAAATTAATTGTTATTAAAAAACTTGAAAAGACACGTGTATTATTGAAAAAAAACTTGGAATTCATTATTCGTTTTATTGAATGAAAATATCGATCTAACTCGATTCCACCAGTTGGACCATACAAATCAAATCAACAATACAATAGTTCAGATTTTTCGGTTTATATTAACTGTTGATGTCATCACCAGTTCGACAGGTCGGTCCCATCGGTCCGGCTATAAAAATAAAAAACTGACCACATTTTCGATTTGATGCCCGGTTTTGATTTTTAAAACCTTGGTATGCACATATTTCCCCCTTGACGGAACTCTAAAATTTGTAAGAATATAAGGAGTGTAAGTGTTATTGCAAAAAAGACGGAGGTATTGTAATTGCATAATCTTACATGGGCTAAAGTGTAAATAATCCAAGAATCTTTACTATATTCCGCGATGCGATGGTTCTGATCACAATGCTACTATAGATAGAACAATAAGAAAAAAACAATGCCCTTAAGGGTCTGTTTGTTGGCGGGTTGAGTTGGGGTACACCGGTGTACCCTTCCTTCCAGTCCTCTCAACCCTCCTCACAGTTACTATTCACAGGGGGTAATCCAATCCAACCCAGCAACCAAACATGCCCTATAAGGGCATGTTTGGTTGCAGGGTTGGGCAGGGTTGGCCCAACCCTGGTTACTATTCACAAGGGTACTTCCTCCTCACATATTACTATTCACCCATTCCCAACCCAGCCCCAATCCAACCCTACCCAACCCAGCAACCAAACAGGCCTGGTCCAATCCATGGCACCTCGATGTTCTTTCGAACATCAACCCACACGAAGGTTAATGTGAGGCTATAGGATACTACAACGGATATGGTCTTGTGTGAACGTAACAAAACATGTTGAACGAGTTTGGGAGTGGTTTCAACTCCACGATTTTATGGCCCAAAGAACATTTATACACAGAACTTTTTGCAATTACACGTGTCCATATATTTTCATAAGATTCACAATAATGCACTTTTGTTGTTTTTAACACAAGAGCACAAAGTGGACCAGTAAAAGATAACTATCATGAGTTCCCTAAAAGTAGAATGACACAGATGTAATTGTAAAAAAAATATTGGTATAATGTTAAAATTCTCAGAATATATAATACACCATTATTCATATTTATTTGTATGAAATATCGATCTACCGTGATGGTCTGTACAAAATTACAGACCAAATCAATAGTACAACATTTCATTTCATGCTGATTTTTATTAAACCATTGCATCATTATCGGTTCGATCGATCTGCCACATTGCGTAAAAATCTCAAAATTGATCCATTCCTTCGGTTAGGTAGATGGGAAAATAAACTTCTGACTTCGTGGATGTGAATGAGTACCTAATACTTGGGTTATCATCTGGGTCCAGTAATTTCCACTTTAAGTGGATGTGAAGTGTGAACCGATATTATTAGGTAGTCGATAATAATTGCAGGTAATGCGGCTGAGTCAACTGAGAACCATATGTGGACAATTAGCCAATACGTGTGGCTGTGTTTTTCTATAGACCCAATTGGCGCATCACACGCTATTGCATCGTGGACTTTGATCCCACGTCGAATCAAACAATATCTGCCGGTAGTTAAAAGTTAAGGAAATTGTTGTTTTCTATTGTCCTATCGAATATGATTAATGCCTTGATTGCGGTGCAATGGAGTTGTATTCAGCGGTCATTTCGGATGATGGTGAATCTAAAAAAACAACAATAAAGTATTTATCCACGTTAAGTAAGGTAAGCTACGTATATTCTTTACTTCCATTCAGATGTATCTTGATTAATCTCAAATTTATATCGAAAAATTAAGATTCCTTCGTATAGTCTTATTCCAACATTTCTCGGACATTCCCGTCCTTTTCTTAGTCGGCTCAACATTCCAAAACTCGCAACTCATGACTGGTACATCAATCGACCTCATTTGTAAATGATCAAACCACCTTAAGCGGTTTCTACACCAACTTTCATTCTGATTGTGTCACTTCCTCGATTGGAAATTTGTGGAATCAAGATAGAGAAAATTCGACGATTTCTTGCACTCCTAGAATATGCTTGCTGACATCATCATTCAATATGTCCCGATACATGGAAGAAATTCTCAGTATCGGAGAAGTGGAATCTTCTTCCTGCGAGATGACTTCTTTGTTCGATTTATCCGTCTTGTCTTTTTTTAATGTAAATAGTTATAATTGAACATAGATGTAAGATATTTTTGTACTCGTGTCCGAGTTTTCCCTATAAAACTTATCCTTCTATGTTTTTTTAATGATTGCACTTGTTCACCTTGTATTTCTTTTATAAAATCTCATTGTAAACATGGTGTTGCCCCTAGCTTTGATAATTTTACTGATATAACAAATCGACCCCACTTCTCGAGGCTCCCGAGACATGATTGCAATCGAGATGAATATGAAGGTGTAGAAAGACAAAGCAGTTTGTGAAGTAGAACAGAGAGGCAATAGAGAGGTAATCGTAATTTAGGCTGATAAGAAAGAAAGATGTCATTATAGGATCGTGAAGCAGCTCAGACAGTCTTTGGGGGTGTGCAAGATTCCTTTGTGTCGACCTTATTAACTCATGTGCTTCCTTCTCTCCAAGTGTGCCACTCCAAGATTTCAGGTCGAGAACTGGTATTTGGCTAAAACCAAGAATCTCGGATTGTGTTGAGGAACAAGAATTGATGAATCCTGACGCTAAGTACAACCTAAAGTCAGGAGCTTGGGTAGCATGCAAAAGATTAGTGTAGGACTTAACCATCCTTCTTCGTTCATAGTATTGCCCTTCGGTTAGTGTAATGAAAGGAGACACGTGTGATCGTAGAAGGTCAATGCCGCGTATTATTGTACGTGTTGGAATTTATCATGTATGTGGTCCATATAATATATTCATGAGATAATAAATATCAGATTTTACCAAGTTAATGAATAAAATGTAACTGCATTATCTTGATTCACGTTGATGATTAATGGGTTATCACGAGTTGCTTACGATAGGATTTATTATCCTATCGAACCCTCCAACTCTACCCCTATAAAAAGATATGATGGCTCGTTATACATGATATCGATTCAAGAGATTCAGAGAGAGTCGCTATCAAAGAATCAAGAGGTTCAGAGATAGTCACTATCAAAACTCTCTACCATATGAGAGAGTCTTAAAAGTTTGAGTCAAGGGAAGGAGAAACTAAAGGAAGAAGGGATTACATTATGAATTGCTTTACTAGGAACTCTATTGAGTAAATATGTGAAGTCCTTAATGCATATATCACAATGAAAGAGGCAAAGTACTATTATTTATCATACTCGTATCTATTTCTATTAATGTGTGATTTTACTTTCTGTGACACCATTTTGTTGTGGTGTTTCGAGCATTGTGTATTGTGCACAAATACCCGTACTTTCAAGATGCAAGTGGATCAAGATGTTGACCCGTCTCATCATGCCTTCCACAATATTCACCACCTCGATCAATCTCACAACTTTTATTTTCCCTATCCAATTGTCTTTCCACCTCATTAATAAATGTCTCAAGATATTTGTCGATTGGAGTTCTCTCATGCAATAGATAAATGTATCCATATCGTGAGAAATCATAAATCAAAATAATAAATATCTTTTCCCTCCCCATGACGAGACATCAAAAGGACCGCAATATCAGTATATATCAATTGTAGGAGTTCGGTAGTCCTAGTAGTTGGCTTTTATTTATGTGTGTTTGGACTCTTTCCTTTAATACAATCTATAGACAACCCTAGGTCAGTAAAATCTAATTGAGGTAATATTTCATTCTTAATAAGTCTCAACACTATGTCCTTAGATATATGACCTAGTCTTTTGATGCCATAAAAGAGCAGAGCATTCATTAGATGCATTCCTTTTCACACACATTGCTTTCAAAATATAATAAATAATTCATAATTTTATTATCAGGATCAAAACGATGAAGAGAATTCTCCAAAGTACCAGAATCATGAAATTACTTATGTCTAAACATTGATAATGATGCATCGGAAATCTTGAAAGAAAATCCTAAACTATCCAGTCTACAAACGGAAACAAGATTTGTAACACGTTTAGGAAGATAGAGACTTACTTCTGTATCAACTTGATATCCAGTGTCCGTGATCAATATATAAGTCCCAATTCCCTCTATTCGTGCTTTCATCCGATTTTCTATGAGCAAATACCGCTCACTTTCCTTTTTGTTATGCATTGCAAGGAATCCTTCTAATATGTGAGATATGCGAGTAGTCGCACCAAAATATAACCAGCAAGTATTATTAGGAACATCTATAATATTTGCTTCAAAATAAATAGAAACATAATGCATACCTTTCTTCTCGAACGATGCTTTCCGTTTAAGGCAATATTTCTCGATATGCCCAGACTTCTTGCAAAAGAAGCATTTGGTTTCTTTGGAACTGCTCTCTTTAGCTTTCATAGGAGTTTTTCATCTGTTCCTTTTGTCTGTGTGACTTTTAGTCCCGCTAGCCCCTACCATAGTCTTTTCAGTAGCCACGAGGTTCACCGAGTGTCCTTTTATCTTCTTTAGCCCCTACTTCTTGAATGAACATGGCCTTCAATTCCATGAAACTCCACTTATCCTTTAATGTGTTGTAGTTGTACCTGGAATTGTCCAAATTTAATAAGAAGATAGCTTATGATAAAATGTATTAAGAATGTATCGTTGACATTCATCCTA